>JAPZDX010000025.1:7809712-7825101 GCA_029783625.1 Naso annulatus
GTTTGTGTGTGTGTGTGTGTGTGTGTGTGTGTGTGTGTGTGTTTGGTGTGAGGGTGAAATAATTAAAAATGAATAAACAGAAGTGAATTAATATTAAATTAATACTTTTTATGGGAAACATGTAGCTGTGTAACCGGTTAATTGTTTAGTTGTGTAGCAAGAAAAAAACACACAAGTTGGTGCAAGACAGAGTGAATTTCCAAAACTGCTTCTATGCACGTCTCTTAAAAGCTTAATCAGTGGGTGTGTTGGGTGGTAGGTGGCAACCAGCACTGAGTCAAAGCCACAGTTTTGAGTTCAGTATTGTTAAAGAGACATGTTTTACAAAGTAAAATTTTCAGAAGGCAATTTAAAAAATAATATTAATAAAGAAACAACCCAGTGACGGATAACTTGCTCATTTCAGCCACAGCTGTGACGGCATTCATGGCTGTCATGGGGTTTGGGGCTTTACTTGTGTCCTCTCCTCTTTCTCCATGTTGAGAGTCTATAAAGGACGAGAACATGCTTCAGATCGTGGCCTTAAGTGCAGGGCAACATAACTGATATGCACTGCACTTTAGCATCATCATAAACACTAGAACTAGATGAATTCAGTTTTAAACATTCAGCCACAGTGGCATAAACTACATTAAACAAAGCAACAAATATATCATTTCTGATCAGCATAAAGTAATTTAAATAAAAGTCCCAGAATGAACAACATTGGCATTGTGCTCCCTGTATCATCCCACTCTGCAAACTGGCCAAAAGTCAAGTTAAATTGAATGTGGTCCCATTCTGAAAAACAGACACAAATTTGCAGATTATAGTGCAGAACAAAGGAAAAGATGGCAAGTACAAGAGTGCCAAATTATGACAGTACATTTAAACGAACTGTAAAATGTAGTTGCACACACACTGAGTGTAACTGGTCCAGAATTGAAGATATTTATATCCAAGTATGGAAGTTAGATATAAGCACACAAATACCAATGATTAGGGATGGGGAGTAAAAAGATATTAAATTGTTATTGAGACATTAAGCTATATATTGTCTTAGATAATGGATATCGTTATATTGTGATGTGAAATAAATTATGTTTTTTCTTGATTTGAAAGGCTGCACAACAATAAAATGATGTAACTCTCTTAACTTATCAGACAGTTCTACTTGTTTTAATACTTGCCTTACACATTTAGTAATATTTACAGTACCAATAATTATTGATCAAAATGGAATGGTGTTAATATTTTTTTAAGTTATTAATAGTCATCCCTACAATATTGTCACATTGGACAATACATTTTATTAGTTGTTTTACATTCTGACTGCATCTAAAACTGTGACACCAAGAATTGTTTTAAAGTTGAATAAAACAGACTTCCCCTTTGTTAAACAGAATTTTGTTTGCAAAAGGGCTATAGAAATGAAGTGTTGCCATGTGTTGTTCTTGCGATTAGTTACCAGTGTAGTGTAGCTTTGTGTTATTTACTCATTATGATTATAATAATGAAAAAATAATATTTAGCTTTTTTTTTTCTCAGGGTTACAGCAGAGTGGAAAGGTTAGGGATTTCTCATCACGGCTTTGCTAAAGATTTTAATGAATGTTAATGAAAGCCACAAAGGTGCAGGAAATTGCTGAAGGCGGAAAAGGCGAACTTAGTTGATGATCCCACCCGTTACAACCTTATGATGGACGACGATGTGTTAGGACATTCCCATTAGAAAACTGAGGGAAACATTTCTATATCCAATTACAAACTCTTCACAGGCAGATTTTCCTTGTCTCAGCGACAAATCTCAAACTCCCAAGCCTATTACATCTGTCCCAGAGAGGTACAGCGCTAAAGGCAATTAGCCTCGGCCTCCCAAAGGATCACCTCCATAGGGATGACATATGTTTATTGTTTGTTATGTTCTTAATGTTCAATTGACAGCAAAAATAGATCTCATGCTGTTTTCAGGTCAGAAACGCTGTACAAGCGCTGTAATTACTCTCACAATATAAATCATAGTTTAACTCATCACTCTCAGTATCAAAGCCTCTTTTGAGGCTTTGATGAAAAGTTTTAATTGGCTTCATTAGTGACACATTTGGCATCTCCTGAGTTGATTCTCAAAATAAAAAGCTGAACTTGTAAAGTGAATAAATGGCCGCATATTGACTCATTTTTTCCCACTATGAATCCTTTGATAGCATTTAAGCTATTTAGTTTTTTTGTTTTTTAACTCTTTGGCTCCCTCACTAAATATAATTTACAGCAAAGACACATCGCTGCAGTCCTGTTAGGCAACTGTCTCCATGTCTGCAGATCTGTTCTCTTCTCTCATGGTCTGTGTGCAGATTAAATCCCTCTTAACTGACATCTGTCATGAGAAATGTTGAACGTTAGAGCTTATACCATTCTAAGAGCTCATGAGAGAGTGTCATCCACAGGTTGAAGGTCATATGTTGGACCATTCTGTAGTGAGTAGTTTCAAGAGATCTGTTGCAGTGGATTCACTGTAGACGCAGTCTAAACCCAGGCTACTCCCGAAAATTACACAAGGCTTTTATCATCTCGTTATGGCAAAAGAGGCCAGGTGTGTCAGGAAGTCAGGCTCGTGTAGAAAAATTGGATTTTGCAGTCATAGTATACAATAATATACTTCAGATAACGGTGTCATTCAAATGGCAAAGGTTTATTTTCTCCTCTCACACTGTAATGAGATCCTCCTGGGTTTGCTGTGGGATATGAATTTTGCCTCATCTGGATCCATTCAGGGGACAATGAAATTATGTGCCATGTGATGGGAGAAAGAGAAGAAAGCGTGCAAAACTCTTGAATTAAAGAGAGATGTTGTTAATGGCTACATGTGAATTACACAGTAATTCAGTCACATAGCATCAGGCATTCGTGGTTAGTTCCAATAAGTCAAATTACTGCAGTCTCAGAGTATCTTTGTAATGATGCCTGCAAGAGAACATGATCAGTTTTTAGCTGGTGTAGGAAATAAAGCGTTTGAACTGCGTCATGCTCTTACATTATCTCCCTAATGACAACAAAGTGATGACCCATTGATTAGTCTTTCTAAATAGACCATATTCAGGACGTGACCGCTGTGCCTCGATCTTACCCCAGATATAAAGAGGAAATGAGATCTTTAAGTGAAGATTCATTAAATGTATCTTGTGTAATTCTCTTTCAAAGTATTTTCTCCACCCTGACATATCAATGCATTATGTGTGATGCTTACATGTGCTCTCATGTTCAGATGATTTATGAGAAAAGAAATGCGACAAGGTAATGGACTCATCATAACATGGTATGTCATCTGTTTTCAATTATTTATACCTTAACACATAATCATAAAATCCTCTATCAACACCACTGAGAGCTGTCCATGTACACATATTATACTTAATGTCTCTCCTTGTGTTTTCTTGTCTGTACACTCATCCACAGCAGGTCTCGTTCTCATCAACACATTTTATAAGGGAAAGAGACAGGAAATTAATGGAAACCTAACCTGGGTGGTATGTAATGATAATAATAATAAAATTGTGCCTTTTAATACACAATTGTCCACCTTAAATCTTCTAACAGCAGTTTATTTGCTCATTTGATAGTTTTCGAGTGATTCTTACAGTGAAGTGCCAATGCCCTGCGAAAAAGTAAAGAGATTTTTAAGATATAGAAAAAGAAATTTAATGAGAGAACAATCATTGAACAATGGCAAACTCGGATGTTAAACCAGAATAGTTGTTTTTCCACCTGCTATTTCCTATTTTCAGATATATTTTGTTGTGCTTTCAGCGTGACCAAGGAGAGGGAAAATGACATGCAACAAAAGTCCAGAGCCATGAATCAAGCCAAGGATGTTGCAATTACATGGAATGTGTCTTAACCACTTGGCTACCCGCACACCCAAATGTAGCTGTTAAACAGAGCATAAAAGTCATTTTTAAAGTCCATGTGCATGTCATCTGTGAGCTGAGCAGAAATAGATTCTCCCTGGTACCACTGCCAATTAATTTACAAATGAAAGAGCAACAAATACACGCTTAAATCCAGCACAGGGGTTTACTTAAGTACAAATTTGAGGAACTTGTACTTGAACTGAGTATTTCTGTTTCATGCTACCTACTCCAATACAATTACACATTAAAACTGCTTATAAAATAAAATCATTTTGCACATCATTATGCCACAAGGCGGAAAAAACACTTTGCTATGTTTGTATTTTCTTTAAACCAGTCACAAATGTCTTGAGTGGAGCTTGGCCCAGGATGCATTAATGGTGCCCTTGCAAAATATTAATATGCAGATAGGGGAAAGAAAAAGAGAATGACCATGTAATAATAGAGCTGCAATGACTAATCAAATAATTGGTTATGCGATCAATAGAAAATTAATCGCCAGCTATTTTGATAATCGTTTCCTCATTTCAGGTTTTTTTTTTTCCAATAAGAAAATACAGAGAATCGCTGGTGAGGCCTCTTAAATGTGAGGATTTGCTGCTTATTTGTGCCATTTTTGTGAATAAATGAGGAGTCTTTGTGTTTTGGGCTGTTTGGACAAAAGGAGCAATTTGAAGATGTCACACTGGGCAAGATTAATTTTGTAATCATCAAATCATGCAACTACCTAAAGTATGTTATACTATGAAGTACATACACCAAACTTTTTAAGGCCATTTCCAGTATTGCAATGGCCAGAAGGACTTTCACATGATGCAAATTAAGGACAGAGTTTATTTATCGTTAATAAAAATTAACTCATCAATGTCTGTGATTAGATCGGCAATATTCCAAGCAGCTTCCTCTTCTCCAGCAGTAAATTACTGTTTTCTATGCAAGCCTTGTATTTGATTAACACGTTTATCTCGGGAACATGCAATTATGAAGCCTCCATTAGCTCTCCATTGTCTTGCCCTTATTGAAATGGATTTTTCTTCTAACTATTCATGTGGTGGCCAATCCTTAATTTAATCTGGTTGGTGAGATAGTATGAAAACATCAAAGGTCTCTGAGGCAGCACCTTGCTCCCGGTCCAAGAAAAGCCTTGCTAACTCTCTTTCTAAAATAAATGCCCCCGTCACATAATTGGTAGCTGAGGCTCCAGCTCATGCACACTCGGTTTCTTTGCCGGAGCATCTCTTGCGAAAACAAATCCTCCATTCCCGCAGCTGCATTACTGCATAGTCACTGCGCCAGAATCCCCATGGCAACAGACATGTGCAACAGCCCGCCCTGCCCTCTCCCTCCCCCTCCACCCCCAGCGCTCTCTCCTCACTATGAAACTCAGCGAGCACAGCAGTACAAATGTGCAGCATCTCCCACAATCATCTACAGAGGTAGATTCGGTAGAAGGGAGGAAAGATAACTTTCATAATAATCTGTCAACTGAAAAATCTCTTTTAGTTCAGCCGGTTGCTATTGGAAACTGCATGAGGAGCAACAAGCATGGCAGGCAGGCTGGAAGTAGGTGGTATATATGCACTGCTACAGGGAGAGACAGTCTCTTGTTCCTGGAGGTTTCTGGTCCACCGAACAACATCAAAACCAGTTAAAAGAGCAAGGTCTGCATCACTACACTCCTCATTCAATCTTTGATGATTTGAATGGGACAAACACGCACACACCCACACACAAACACCCCCACACACACCATACACTTCCTCACTTTGTCTCTCTTTATTATTACATTGTCTGGCTCATTGTATTGTCTGTCTCCTTCACATTGTCTGGTTGTCTGCCCCCTCTCTTCCTTCATTCCGTGTTTCCGCTCCATCTGACCTTAACTGTAATAATATTGTGAATTGGGGTTACTGTGAGTGAAGAAGTCAGGCTGACCGGCAAACCCTATTTCCTGCTCTCACAGCACCTCATCGCAGTAGAAAAGATACATGATTTCTCAATCCAGATCTCACAGTGTCCCACTTACACTGACTGCTCTGAAGTGAACTATGGCCAAGTTGAGCTGACTCTTCCTTTCCACAATTAGCTCTGTGGAAAAAAACCTTCAGACTTCTACTGTAGCTGAACTAGGACTGTCACAATATTGGATTGTCACTACGCTATTATTGTGGCCTGCCAATTCGCAATATTGATATGGTCACATTTTGTAAAGAAATTTTGAAAAAATAAAAAAGCTGTCAATCAAATTCACCTTTAACTTTATTTGTGTTTTTACTAGCTTTTTGACAAATGAATTACAAGAAATCAGCAGCAGAGACGGAGGCATCTCACTTTTACTTCAAAGCAAGCAAGCTCCAAAAACCCTGCTTCCCACAATTCCCATAATACAACTTACCAGTGCCACTTTGCCTGGTAAATGCTTTTATCTTGACACTGAGACTGTGCTCCCATGAAGAAAGACAGCACAGGTTGTTCTAGCATTTACTCCAAAAAGATCAATTACATGTTGAAGTGTCAAAGACATCTAGTGGTTGTGGTAAGTATGAGGAAGTCAGACAGTGTTATTAAAGAATGAATTTTCTGATATATCAGCTTGCCAGTATTATAAGCTAATATAGGCCTGTCACAGATACATCTATATTGGTTTATTTGTTCTCCAAAATGTGCTGACTTTAAAATTGTATTTTGGAAAAATGCTTGGACTAGAGATTTAAAACAACGTAATTACATAGTTTGTCCAGTAGAGTGCAGTTTATTACTCAATAACTAATAAGTGAAACGCAGCTGTGGCTCAGAATGTCAAGCGGTTTGTGTACCATATAGAAGGTTGATGGTTCGATCCCCGGCTCCTCCAGTCTAAATGTTGAAGTGTCCTCGGGCAAGATACTGCACCCGAAGTTGCTCCAGATGGCTGTGCCATCAGTGTTTGTGAATGTGTGTGTGTTTGAGTTCCTGATGGGCAGGTTGGCTCTTTGTAGAGAAGTCATCTGCCTTAGTGTGTGACTGTGTGCGTGAATGGGTGAATGCTGACTTGTGTTGTGCAAGCACTTTAAGTAGTTAAAAGACTAGAAAAGCACTACATAAATACAGTCCATTTACCATTACTTATGTCTGGAGTAAAGTTTGGTAAAATGTAAGATATCCTACCTGGATTACATATCATAGTCAAAAGTATTTTGATAACTACATTAAGCTTATATTAGACATGTAGAATATAGATATAGATATAGATAAAACTGGATATTGGATATCGATATTTCTTTCTCCCTAACATTGGTACTGGCAGGGTGAATATAGATCAACAAAACATGACCATGTTATGATTTGTTTGCACAAAGTCAATGGATAAAACACGAGAAAAATAAATTTACCAGCATACTAACATGTTGGCTCGTACGCACTGTGTCCTTGGCATAAATAGATGAAGAAGCATCAAGACTTAATAGAAGTTTTGCTTTGGATGCTGCATGCTTAAGTTTGGCTTCTTGATTTCTAGATACACGAAGGCTCAACACTGTTCCCTTAGCAACTTTGCCACTGAAAACATCTCAGCCATGGTTTTGAAAAAAGTGAAACTCAGATTTCACAACACAGAAACATAGCTACACTTGGCTTCTCCTGTGATACCCCTCGTGTCACTGTAGCTCCCTACAAGGCATATGGTATAAACTGTGGCTGTTTAAATCTGAATCCGGGACTGTCAGTGGTACACTTTATTTCCAATATGGAAAAGCTCTGGCAGGACGATTATTGCATATTTTCCTCATGATGTGTGATGTAGCATAAAAAAACACCATATGGACATTGATCTTAAAACTTGATTTTGACTTGAGGGGGTCTTTATGTCTCATTGTTAATAATTCTGCCTACAGGGACAGCTCACTGAATGTTAATCATTTATATAACTGCAATATGTTAACACCATATTTCACCCAAATCACCCTCTACATTATACTATGCATCGAGAACTCAAAAATACTGGAAGACAAATGCTGTTGAGAGTGACAGAGTAGCTCACTGTATCATTTCATTTCTCTTTCAGTTTTTTATGCAGCTGGATCTCAAGGTGTCAGGGTCATCAAATCCACATGACATCCAGCCCAAGGTGAAAAAAGGGCAAAGTCTTTAACCATGATTAGCAGTAGCAATGGACTGTTTCAATTAGTGTAATCATCTCTGACATTAGAGGTGAACGGCCTGCGCCTGAGCGATTCTCAAATACCATCACTCTCACACCCAGTGTGACCAATATCACGGACGACCACGATTCCTTCTTCCTTTTCTCTGTTCTGCATGTTCCTCCCATTTTCCCCACATGTATTCCTCTAGGGCTCTTCTGTCCTTTATAGCAGGGGGATCATATCCATACCTGTCACTTAGAGTACATCGTCGTCTTCACATGTCATTTGCATTTGCCGTGTCAATGCTGCCGTTCAGCAGCCACTTCGGGTTCATCACAACAAAATGTCAAACTCTCTGTCAGCATAAAAGGTCACTAAAGAGCATTTTAGGGACTGTGTTTTAATATCACTGGGACTAACTGCGATCTGGCATTACCCATACAGCTAGAAATGGCACTGGTGGCGATGTCCAGGGTGAGAGAAAATTTAAAGTGAATTAGGGATAATGAGGACTTGCAAATGAGAGTCAGTATGACTGATGTGTTTCCCATCATCTGGCGACTGGGATTGGGGTCACTGGCTTTGAGGCAGAAAAGTCAAAGCACAACTGAAGCCTCTTTTTTACTTTTTGCCCCTTTTATGTGCGCAATTTCCTTTTTCTTTTTTGTCTCTCTGGACTGGGGATGATCATAGCCCACAGCTGTTAATTTCACAATACTCATGTGCAAGCATTTGCAAAAAGCAAACACGAGAGCATCGGCCGGCACACACACAATTTTCAATTTTCCCAAAGACTGCCTCAATTGCACAGAAACAGAATAAAGGATGAGGGGAAATATTGCAGCATGATTCAACCTCATTAGAACAGCTCCATGCAGATTCGAGCTTGATGTTGCGAATGTATTTCCAGTTTATATAGAGTGACCGAAGGGATCTATTTCTTTTCCCAGACATGATTATTATATCATGTGGGTCAATGTGTGGCTTACAAAGACAGAGAGAGAGAATAGGATGGGGAGATGGATAAACAGGAAAGCAAACAAGAAGCAAGTCTAATATTCAATTCTCCAATGAAAGTTTATCTCTCCCAGCAAGGGATTGTTTTGTGCCAGCATGGGTCCATAGCAGCAACTTCTATGAACATGTTTTGGACCATCTCCTCCGCATTAGCTGCAATTTGGAGGCAGGAGGAAACCTGGGCGCCCCAGTAAACAGTCTTTAGAGACTGTTGCTCTCTCCCCATCTCACTAATTGGATATCTATCCTCATTTTACTCTTCTCTTTGGTATTCAAAGGCTGAGCTCCTTTTGCTTTGTCTTGGCCAGATAGCTCAGGATAAGTCTTGAACGATAAGATCATAATATCTCTTTGTCAACGCCACACTTTTGAGATAGAAGTACAATACTTTGCCTGTGGAAAGAGTGTTAATAACTCCTTGTTTTGTCCCTATGCTGTCTTTATCAACTTCTTAAATCACCCCACTCTCATTTATAACAGATCAGGCCATGCATTCATTAAAGCCGTTTCATTTGTTTCAATTTTGTGCCTAATATAATGTCCCCAGTGTCCCTATAATTATACTATGTGGCACGAGTTTACAGCTTAAGTCACCAATGTACCAGCTCGGCTTGGCTGGCTTGCATATGATTTCACTGCCCTCCCTTCTTATTAGTCAGACCACATGTGAATATATGACTCAGCTCCTAATAACTAAACTTCATGAGTGTGTTAAAATCATGCCCATTTAATGTCCCTTTGCTCTATTTTTCTTTCACACTTTCACTGCTCTGTTGCCTCTCAGCCCCCCAGCCCAGATTTTCATTTAAATCCTGTGACAAGGACTCACTATCCAACTAACAACAGTCTACCTTTCATGGTTTATGAACAAATGTATTTGTGACTGTCCTACATTATGCACCTGCACACATTGACAGTATTTGTGTTGTGCCTATTGCATAACCACTGAAGTATGTAATCAAATTCACAACAAATATAAAAAGGGCTACGATTGGATATTTCATGGGCCTGTCCTTGTACTTCATGGGCATGCTGTACCTGGAACAGATGATCCGCAAAATGTCAAATGAACATGGAAATTAACGCTAAAGCTTTATAAAAGAGGAAAAACAAATGTATAAAGTTAACTTTTAAGATTAACTGTTTACATTTTAATTTTTTGGAAGCTTCCAGCCTCTCGCTGGCAGCTTCTTACATATAAAATTGGCATTTTTTAATGCATGAGGCTTAAAACATGGCGTCACTGATGTTTTTCAAAACAACTTGGCGTGTCAAGGCTTTAGGACACCTGGATTACTTCAAACAAGCAGTATGGGGGAATTTAATGGTTTTACTATGTCTTTTCTTTCTATTTTTTGTGTTTGAAACTTGGTCACCATTTGCTTTAATTTTTTGGGAGATTACTGCAATGCCTTGTTTCCATGAGACTGCAGCAGTGTGACCAAAAAGTTCCGCCCAACCTTCCATCAGCATTAGGGAGAGTAGATAATGACCGAACTTTTACTTTTGGGTAAACTACCCCTTTAACATAAATTCACAGCAGTTTTGCTCACCTTGCCACTGCTCACACAGGATTATTTGTCGCTGGAGTCCCTACTTGTGCGACTTGACCCACAGTTATTCTACGCCAATTATCTGCGTAGATAGAAACAACCAGCACGCTCTGGGCCATTACTCTGCTTTCACAATCCATGTATACAACTTTGCAAGGCCTGGACACATCATTAAACAACTAGGGGAAGAGGTGTGACAGCTTGCCAGGTCCACTACTATTTCAATTTTAACAAGCTTCAGTGAGGGACTGGATTTTTTTTTAGCACTTTAGATTTTCACTTCAAATATACATTTCTGGTTAAGTTACTGGAAAATGCTGTCAAAACAACTTGGATGTTTCGTCTTGTCAGTGCTGGCATGCAAACAAGGAGCGCAGAGATACTTTCTTACCATTTATCACAGTGACGGTTACTCTCTTGTTTGGGGCTGATAGGTTTCATATCTTTTAGCCGGGATGATGAAAAAATTCTTTGCCATCTGGAACACAAAACTCGTTGCTCATAAAGCTGAATTGAGTTCAGCAAGCTAACAGCACTTCTGGTGAAAGCAGCGGTTGCTTGGCGCGTGTAATTGTTGTTGATACGGAGTTGCTTTAAAAAAAAAAAAAAATCAATGAGAAGGAGGGGAAGTGGACCGAGAGAATATGTGACCTTTCCATATGCATTGGATAGTATTTTAAAAACACCTCTATAGCAAGACGGAATTGAGCCGGTGTCTAAATGTCATTTGTGGAAAAAGAGGCAGAGGAAGCCCAGCAGAGCAACAATAACTTTCTCGTTTAGGAAACTGCAGGATGTGAGATGTGACTCTATCTAGCTGGATGAATGAGTTCCTACAGTTTGTGGCCCTGTTACAAGCTCAGGGTGAAAATAATTGCAATAACACTGTGTGAAGAAACTGTGAGGACACTTTCCAAACAGGAAGCGGAGGTGAGGGGGTCAGCCGTGAGGTGTGCGAAAGAGGGATAGAAAGTATTAAAGTCAGAAAGATTGGGTGCATGCCTGTGATGTGTACAGGAGAAGGGGAGAGAGAGAGAAGAAGAAGAATATAGAGGCTGACTCCTCATCCGAGTGGCTGGCTCGGAAAATTATCAGTCGCTGTGGTAACTGACTCAGTGACACGGAGCCACCCGGCGCAGGGCCCCACTTCAATCTCCCTTGGAGGACAAGCGGGTCTGAGAGCAGGGTGGGCACTTTCAGTGTGTGTGTGTGCGCGCGCGTGTGAGTTGGAGGAGATTGACCTTTTCATGCTCTGAGCGCTCAGAGAGGTCAAGTCCTGTCGTAAAGAATGACAGCTTTTGTCAAATTACTGCTGTCCTCTGTGGCTGCTATCATCACAGCGGCTCAGTGCTCCTGTGAGTGAGTTTGTAAAGTTTGAGTGAGTGACGTTTGTGTGTGTGTGTGTGTGTCTGTGAGAACTAAGAGTGTGTGTTGAAGCCTCTTACTTATAGCCAAAACTAAGCAACTGGTCTTTTACACAAAAATAATAATCCTCTACATAGCCTCGCTGAACCTCACTGAAAACCAACCTTTTGTGTAGGTAATTAGAAAGCTCTTTTACCATTACAGCACAATAAACCATTAAATTGGGGAAAATGCCAACCTGGCTGCACTGCTCGAGGATGGAGCCACTTCATCACTTTACGATCCCCTATGCCCTTTACTGCAGCTCCAGCTTTCTTTTTATTGAGCAGAGAGAAAACCTTTTTTCTTCTTCTTCTTGTGGCACACAACATCTCCTACTTTAGCCATCATTGATTTTGCACTGAAATGAAGACAGACGATATTCACCTCTGATAAAGAAGATTTTCTATTCCTTGCCGTGAGATCCCTGCAGCCTGTGATTCATGTTACTCTATAAGCTCTAAATGGCCCACCAGCTGAGAGAGGGAAACAGAATCTCAGAACAACACCCATAATAGAGCAACTATCAACATCAAACAGAAGTGAAAGAAAAAGCCTAAAAGTAAAGACAGGCTATTTGTATTTTCTCCCCAGCAAGTGGAAAGGGTCTTCTTTGAGGCATGCTGTGAGAGAAAAAGGAGTCATTTGAAGAGTAGACTCTCCAGAGAGAGTGTTTGCGTGTGACTGTCAGAAAAGGTTCCTTTTTAAAGATTTCTTCCTGATAAATAAGCACTTTGACTGTATTTATCCTCCACAGCGGCCACACGTTAGGAGGCAAAACAAAAGCCCAGGTGACACAGCAGAACAGTACATTATTTTTCACGTAATTGCTCTTAAATTGTTCTCTGACTCACCTTGTATTTCTGACAAGCCTTCAGAAACCTTTCTTAATTCCTTCATCATCATCATTAACCAGGAGTTTTCTGGTAAATAGAAAAAGTTATTTCATCATTTTCTCATTAAAGCTCAGCCTCTATTCACAGCAGCTGTAACCAGCCGAAAACTGTGTACTAATACCCCTTCTTCCAAAATTAGCGGGTCTACCAAGGTTTTCTAAATGCGGGTCAACCCACTAAAATTCGTCTAATGACCCCATTTCCACTTCCCACAGGAAAGCCAGCCCTTCTGTGAATTTTATATGAAGCATCGTGTTTGGATGAAAGAGTGTGCGCTGTATTGTGTTTGAAAACATCGTTATGATGTGAGAGACAAATGCCTGTCAACTTTAACATTAACATCGATAAATGACAAATGCAGATGTATCAAAAATTAATCTGGGTGTCACCTTTTGCAGAAGTTAGATACGGGTGGAAACGCTCCACAGTATGTTAAATTCTGAAAGTGTGGGTGCTCAAATCGTCTTTACGTCAGAGTAGAGGCGATATAACAATATTGTAAATGATTGCAGAGCCGAATATGAGTGATGAGTGCAAAAAACTGTTGTGTCACAAAATAACCTGTGCATGCTGCACTCTTAGACACACAGCTACAGGGCGATCTCTGTATGCTGAATGATCTGGCTGGATTGTTATTTGTTTAAATTGATCACAGGGAGAGAGAGCGGTACTCTGGGTGAGCTAGGCTGACTTTTAACGAGGGAGCGAGCAGCGCAAAGCGCAGCTTGTCTCAACAGGAACGCTCTGTGCTTATAGAGACACAAGTCAGGCAAAAACATTTTCAGCTCTGTCTGTTAGTGTTTACTTCTGTAATAGAATAGAATAAAACTTTATTGTTCACGCAGGTCTTCAGCTCACCAAAAACATAAAAAAACAACATAAAGGTAGAGAAGCAGGTAGAAACAACATAATATCAGAGGCACAGAGGGATATTACCACAGTTCACCTCTGTGGCTACAGCTTCAAGTCACTTTGTTCAATTAAGAATGCTGACAGCACTAGAAATGAAAAACTTCTTGAATACATTTTTTGTTGCTAGAGGGACTGTATAGCGCCTCCCTGAGCTTAAAGGCTCAAAAATGGTGAGCACGGGGTCAGCAGTGGCGCCACGCCTCACGGCAAATTGTAAAGTCTAGCAAAAATTGAAATCCTGCGCTGTGCCTGGACATGACGCACCAGATAAGGAAGGAAAAGAAAGTCATTAATACAACAGAGATTAGCATGTTCACCTGGGTCTTACATTTATGTTAAAAGTCAAGCCGAGCCGAGGTGAGAAAAACACGTGTCTACTGCAGAGTCAATTGACTCAAGTGTAAATGCTGAGAGTACGCATTCTCATTGCACACAAAAACCCGATCTTAGCGGGTTAACCTGGGTTTTATGACCAGTGGAAAAGGAGTATAAGGATCATTATGTATGCAAGGAGCAGCAATGTGCTTTAACTTTTGACAGTTTTTTGATGGATTCAATTGCAAAAAAGTTTGTAGAAAAAAGGCGCGTGGGCCAGGATGACTCTGTAGTTTGTATTTTGGCTAACACAATCTTTTTAAACAAACATTACGTCCCATTCGATTTAAAATTGCAGCAGTGCATACTGCAGTTTGGATGAACTTTGCAGCTCTACCATTCAGAGCACCTTTTCAAGCCTACAAGATAGTATAAGCAGAAGTTTAGCGAAATATTTCTGCTGACTATCATGAAAAAGTGCAAAAAAAATCAGATCATAAGACACCTTGAGGCAAGTACAGCTGCATCAAACAATAGTCAAACAATTTAGCAAAAAAAACCAGACTTAATATCAAAATGGCCACTTCTCAGTGAAGCATGGGTAAACACAGAAAGAAATGAATCCCCAACCCTACCATTCAGAGGCCCATGTGTTTCACTCCATCCCTTTGCACAATATTTATCTCGATGATGTTAGACAAGCTAAGCTGCAGGCAACATACAGATTTCCAGTAAAACTCGTAGGGGCGTCCTGGTCAATCCCTTGTGAAAAGCTTACAGCCGATGTGAGATGTATAACAAGTAAATTATTCACAGGGTCTGTGATGGCGGCTGAGGGAAACAGTGCTTTCAGGCTCGGAAGAAAACACTGCATGAATTCAAAGGTTCGGGACAGATGCGAAGCGTGAGATTAAAAAGCTATATCTGCTCGGTTAAAATTTCATTCATCTGATGGAGTCTTGGTGGATTCACAAATGCAGGAGATTAGCTGGAAAATCACACTGACTGACAGACCGCCTAAACACAGCACTGACATGCACAGTTTAATTTGGGGAGAATTGTGCTTTTATGGGGTTAAGTACATATTGTCTACACATCTATGCTGACTTCCTGCATCGTGACAACCATATATGTCTTTTCAATTCTTGTTTATACGCTTCCATAAAAGGGGAAAAAGTTCCAACCCAAACATCACATGCTTAGTCAAGCATTTTAAAAAGGTGAAATTCTGTGGCAGCTCCGGTTGGATGCCTTAGCTTGGCACTTTGAAGAGATATCCAAGATT
>JAPZDX010000025.1:7912984-7924995 GCA_029783625.1 Naso annulatus
GATCTCAAGGAAACACCAGTGTTTTTCTAACCCAGAGCTGTTTTCAGTCTAAATGCACAGCAAATGATAACTGCCTCATTGATTTTGAGGGCAAACCCTTTCAAACTTACAACACTTACAGGTATATTGTGGTCGTTCTGTGTGAAATACGACTGTACACATTTTACTCACTGCATCTTAAACTTCAGGAACTTCAGCATCATTGAGATGCAGCTTCAGCCACACATACACACACCAGCCCATTTGACACAGAGAAGCCTCCACAGCCCCGCACTGAAGGCTCACCAATTCTCCGCCTTTGTTAATTTACACAGAACCAAGCAACGGCGGCTTTAAGCCACTCCAGTGTGGCATTTTATACAGCGGGCTGGCATTGCGGATTCAAAGGAGACATGACTGGTGCGACATTTAACAGCATCAGCATCAGTTTCCTCTGTTAAGAAAAATGCCTGACATGTACCCCAAACAGTTAAATAAGTAATAACACTGCGAAAAACTGATGAAAAACTCTGACAATAATAACTGCCCACAGTCACAAAAATCCATCTAGTTAAGGCCTATTTCTGTTGATTTCCTTCAACTTTAATATGTCCTCCGTAAATTAAAATGCCCAACATGTGCCACCGTTTTTTGGTTAAGGATTTTTTCTAAATATTTATGCTCTCATGTCTCTTGTACACCGTCACACCTTTACCACAAATAGTTGAAGTGACTACTGCCTAAAAACAGCAGAAAAACTCTGACAATAATATAAAAATCATAAATACCTATAATTCTGTTGATCTCCTTAGAGTTTACCTCTCCTCTGTTACGATAATTGACCCTGACCTGCCCTCCGGCTTACCATTTACACAAACTTCAGCTCGCCTCTGTTGCAGCTTTGATACTTCCTCCAGAGGCGAATCAGAGGCGAATTTAAACTGACCCTCCAAGCTGCCTCCATAACTGTAATACAGATGGCAAGGCGAGGAAGTAAAGCACACAGAAGCCACCTTAAAAAGGCTGTTTATAACAGGCTACTGTAACTGCCTAGGAGCGCTGCAACAGATGTCTTCTTTTTTTATTTGAAGCTTCTAGTGAGGTTTCAAATGAAGTTTTGAATGTAGTCTTATTTGTGGTGTCATCACCGTGAAAATATGTATATGTTATACATTTGAATGGAGGGATACATCACATTAAAGAAGTTTGTCTTTATTACAGGAAAAAAAAAACTATTTTAATAAAGATTAATCATCTTTGACAATGTTTGTACTTTCAGGCAGCAGGCTAATCCAATAAAGGTATAAATAATATTAGTGTAGCCTAATCTTTGTTTTCTTGTGCAGCATTCAAATGTTGATTCAGAATTTATATGTCAACCTTATAAATGAATCTTCAAGCTTTAAACTATTGTGTACAGCCCTACTGCTTAGCATACCAAATAAACCGGGATTACAATATTAAGGCAATTGAGCCCATAGTTCCGTGGAAGGTAGATCATTGAAAATTAAGTACCTTCCTCAATGCCCTATAGACAAACACCATCCATCAGGTCTGCATTTACATGTCAACAGTGCTTAGAATTAATTTGCAAATGCTACTTGAATGGGGTCTCACACACCCTTGTGCATTTCCCTCGTGTAAACATACGCTTCACACACACACACACAGAGACTTGCAAACAAGCAGAATCAGGTGCACATAAGCTCAGACATTTACTTATCAAAATGTGCATTGTCTCCCTTTTCTCTCTGTGAAATAAATACAAGCACACTAAGAACTATTGTACAGCCACCTTTCATTATTTATTTTGAGTGATTCAGTCCATGTTTTTCCGCCTAAAAAATGAAATGCATAAATTCAAAACACACTCAGTGCTGTGCCGTGTAATTAGAGCGTATTATGCACTTAACTGCAATTTGAATAATACAATGCAAATCACTTTCCGTTGGGACTTTTAAGGGAGGATACTTTACTTTTCACTTACGCCCACTGAGATAGGACCAAGAAATCAAAAAAGGGAGAAAAAGTCTTCCTCTAAAAATCCCATTAGGAGGGTCTTGCCCTCTACTTTTGACTCAGCTGTTAGCCTGGTAGCACTTTGTACACACCACATGCGTCAAGCTAATCGCTACAGAACAGCTGCAACTGTTCTGCAGTCGCATAGCAGATGAAAAAAGATACCCCATGATGCTGACCTCAATTGGCTTTTGAGTCTTAAAAGCAAACCACCATCTCCCCAAAATGCTCATCTTCCCTAATAGTTATCTTAACTACAGTTTATTTATAAAAGTCAATTATATTAACTGTCAGAGGGTTTTGATAAAATTCTTCCCTCAGTTTCAGTTCTGGTGCAGTCGCGGCAGAAGGCAGAACATAATCGTCCTTCATAATTCAAGCCTCATAAGTTCTAAATTGAATCTAAGATGCATTTCTCTTAATGTAATCCAGATTTATTGAATTACAGTCTACTTTAGATTTATTATTTCCACTACGAATGTAAATCTATCAAGAGTTTATTTCATGTAGTATCTCAAAGCACTGAGGACTTTAAATGGCTTGGCCATTAAATTACAATAGCAAACCAACATGAACTACACATAATATACTGTACTATTAAGTATTCAGCAAGTAACAAGTAAAAGTAAATTATGTGCGAGGGCTTACGTATAGCTGTTTCCTAATAAGAGGGCTGTTCAAACTTCAGAGGGGTGGAACATTGGCTGCACACATAACTAAGGCTCAGTCTTTTCACTGAGGCACGGACAAATTGACTGCAATATAAACACATTTTAATGAGTCTGATGATCACAGGAATTCAAAGCTAAATTGATTATCACAGGAAAATGCAGCTTGGAGAAATGAGGAGCAAACAAACCAATGCCCAAAAATAAAAAAAAATCAGTTAAATTCTGCATTATTTCTGTTGCATTTTTGACCAGTTAGAGGACTTGCATTGACTGCCCATGTCTAAAAATGTATGCACTTTATAAGGAAGTGATATTGTGAATATCATCACTTCATATGGCAGCTAATCTGATCTACTCCCTGACGACCAGAATCTACCAAAAATATCAGTAATAAAAGGCCGAATATTCAAATATAGCAAACTCATCATTCGTATCCACATGGACATACTTGCAGAATCAAGGTCTAGGCCAACGCCTGATCAATTTGTGTCTTCACTTAGTTTCCACACCACAAATAAATCAGATTGCAGTTTTTAGGGAATGGGTTGTGCCTGCCTAGAATTTATGACCACTGTTAGAAACACTGGCAAGAGTACAAAACCAAGACAGTGGGAGACAGAAATATTTTTGTGGGGACTTTACTTCAATAAAAAGATTAAATCCAGCGCGAGCCAAAAATATTTCATTCTTAAGAACCACAGAGTGCTGTGTTTTTGCCAACCTATAATCAGAGCACCGAAGACTGAAGTCCCAGAGGGGATTTGGATGCTAAAGTAATGGTGACATATTGAAAAGCATTACACTGTCTCTCTCACAAGACAAATTAAACTGATACAGCAGGATGGATTTCAGACTATTCCTCCAACACCACTGTACCCACACTCACATTCCGTACCATATTATACATTTGAAGACACTTCCTTGATCGATCATCGGGAAAATTAACCATCAAATATCGATTAATCATTATTTTCTTTATATTAAAAATATCTACGGCAGGAAAAACAAAATACAGCATGTTTTTCATCAATTAAATATTTATTCCAAAAAGAACTTATAGTCCAACAACAATCCTCTAAGACGAGGCAGTTAAAGTTCAGCTGTTTAACTTAAACAAGATATGCAGCGCTCGTGAAAGCAGCCGAGCCCGAGGCCTTAAGACAAACTTCTTCACATATCGATGAGCCAATGCTACAACGCTCTTAAACACAACTGACCTTTCGCTAAGCTCTAACACAAACAGGCCAATTGAGCGTAGTATCTGCCAGCTCTGCCCAAGGGTCCGACAACTACACGGCTGCGCTCCATTTACCTTCATGCAGTCTTCTTAGATTTTCGTCATTTTCAGGCTGGTTCCGTGGATTTTGAGCTCGTCATGGTCAACACATTCAGTCTGAGGCACTTTTAAAAGTGATGCTCGTAATTTGTCAAGCTTTGAAGGGGATTTACGTTCTTTACCTTTCCCAATTCAAAGCTGAAGAGTGTTACGTTATACTCTGGCAAAACTGTTTGCACGTCCCCATTTCCCGTTGAACTCCACACAGTTTGAAAAGCACAGCTAACTTTTGCAAACTTTATGTCTGCTTCCGTAACCTTTTAATAAACACTGAGGCCTTGTTGCATTATTAGTTGATACTGGCCAATTAATTTGAATACTTAGGCTGTAGCCAGATAAGCTAAAGTCTATGGCTGCAGTCTGGAAAGAGCAGCTCGCAACAGTTTACAGCGTTTAACCCAAACTCAAACCCGACCAAACAGCCCAACTTTAATTTTAATGTTAATATAAAAAGAGATGCGTCCTCCCCTTGTTCAACACGGGTCCTTAATTGTTTCACGAGTCCTTGTTTGTTTTATGAATGAAGTGGAACACATGTTAAACATGTGACCTGTAGGCTTTAGCATGTATCTTTATATTCATAACTCTAACATGTTTTTACTGCTGATTCAGTTTGACATCCTACATATATCATTCAAATTCGTACTGCAGACCTTCTGTCTGAAATCGCTTTTTCATTTTCCAAAAATGAGTCAGTATTTCTCAAGGGAGTGCAGTTAGTGACTGTGAGCTCCATGCGAGCCCTGAAAGTTTGTTGGACATAGCAACTGTCACTAAGGGGGGCGTGGCTTAGCAAAAGGCCAATTGAGCCTCTTTAAGAAACAATTCCAAAAACAATCATATCAAATGAGAATTTGACCATGTTAAGACTGAGGTGATGGTAGGTTGAGAGGAGGATGTATTGACATTAACCAGTGTCAAAGGTACGTTGTTCCTATGATACATCATTTGGGTCATTGTCGTGCTGTACTCACACACAGTACTGCGGTGTTTACAATGAACTCTGTTATTTTTTAGCTCGAAATGGTCCCACGCCAACTTCACCTTGACCCCTTCATTTTTACGTTTGATATCTACTGCAGCTCATAGGCAGCTGCGAATTTCCATTTCCCCTGTCTCCTTAAACTAGTTAAATATCGCCCCCTGTTGGTAAGATATCTCAACGCTGCCACATAGTGACATTCTCACACTATGCAACACAGCCTCTATTTGATACCAACATTAGACTGATAAAATTTCACATGATCAACAAAATTCGTTATTGTTATCGACAGTCGATTAATTATGCCCATCCCTATTGTGTGTTTTTATAAACCTTGATTGGCACATATTGTCACGGCATCGAAACCCCAGGATCTTGGCTTTAATGTCTAGGAATTCCAAGGCTTGGATACCTGTGCATGTATTTAATTAACCTTGGCTGCAGGCTAGGAACAAGGAGACGTGGACCTACCTGTGCTGTGGTTCCGCTTCGGTGTGCTCCGTGATGGCCAGCTCCGTCTCTGGGCCCAGGGCATCTTTTATCATTTGGACTCCATCATCAATTCATTTTATTGGAATTTACATACAGACAAAACTCCAAACTTAACTTAGTGATAAAAAGGGGCTTTCTCCGACAGTCTTTTCTCATGGAAACTCACGACAACTTCTTCACACACTGTTCTCAGCGTCCCGCAGCTGAATCTCACACTCTGAATTCTCATTTATCAACACGTCCCTTCTTTATCACACTATGAAGGCCCACCACTTAGCCTCACAGCCATACAGGACGGCCGATCACAGACAGTGCCGTGACAATATACAGGGCGACACAAACACTTTTGAAATCAGCTTTTTTCAGTATTGTTAATAACACATGGCTCCTCAGATAAATGAAGCGCTACTAAATTTGTATTCAACTCCATTACCTTCCAACTCCTTTTTGGAGATTTTTCACACTAGTTAATTAATTGTTTTGGTTTTATGACCCGCATCTTTACTGTTTTGCTATGATAAACCCATTGTGCGCTACCTGCACAGTACCAAACAACAGATAAAGTTGGCAATTAGCTGGCGAACATAGTGGAGCATTCAGCTGCAAAAGAGACAGATATTTTTCACAGGGGTTTGTGGAAACCAGTAAAAGTGGTTAAAAGGAGACTCAACATTACCTGCATCATGAATGATGTGTAATTGGTTACTTTTCATTAGCATGTCCACCATAACAATTTCATACAAAGATATTTTTTAATATTGTAATTAGAATTTGGTTTGCTGCTAATGACAGGCTAAAAAAAACCCTTAATGCTGCTGTTTAAAATATAAGAATAATAGATAAAATAAAGAAGGTTTAAAAAATAAAGCCCATGGATTTGACATTATCCTAAATTAAATGTAACTACTTCATAATGTTTTAGAAAACATACCAGTAGCAGGATATTCTGCAGTTTATGGTATAGCAGAGCACTGCCTTGCTAAGTAGAAAACATTAGGGACATCATTTAATCCATCAAATACATATTTATTAGGTGAATATATAGTTGTGCTGAAAGAATTTTCCCAAAAGAGTTTACCAGGAACAGGAAGATTAGGGATGAGTCTGACTGTGCTACTTTTTCTTAAGCAGGGGTTTTACTGAGCTGTTATGAAAGCTTTGGGGAAGAGGATAATAGTTGTTTCCTTGAAGAGGCACTGGAAGCTGGCTTCAAACAGTTTGGCTGGAATAGGGTCAAAACAGAGGCATGTGACATGACATCACAGAAATACTGGGGGATGATGGGATTTAAAAAAAGAGAACATACCTAAAAAATCCACTTAAAAGCCAAATCGTTTTCACCCCACTTATTTAGGCCTGTTTGTCTAGAAGGTAATATATAAGGTAACAGCCCTCTGATGGGCTCATATAGCACCATTTTTCTAAATGCATAATATGCCTGTCAGTTGGTTGTCTAGTAACAAATGAATTCAAACATGTTTCTAAAGACTGAAATCAATCTGTGTGGTCATATAGCCTATCAGAAGCTTTATCAAGCCTGCCTATTGTGTGCCATATTTGCCTTTTGTGTTCTGATCCCCCCTAGAAATTACTGTGTAATTAAATGCATTTCTTTACTGCCCATGAAGTTTAAACAAATGATTTGTAATATTTAGACTTCTACTGTCTTTCCGTGAAGTTGAAATATGCGGCAAAATACATACTGAATGAAGGAAGGCATTTTTACTGCTCTCTTTTAGTCATGCCTGAGGGAGAGACAGCAGTTTGTTAGGGATGAAGCTATGATGAAGTTTTACTCAGTCTTTAAAGTGTTGCTACTAATGGTAAGTAAATTACAGTTGTCAAGCAGGGACACTGTATTTTTATAGTTGGCAAAAATTATGTACTAGCACACATTGTTGTGATGAGGAGCCGTGTTAAATCATGGATGGTTGCTCTGTGTGGCCTATGTTCCACGGGTGTCTGGTAGATGGATTTGTGTTGTCATGATGAGAAGAGAAAGAGCGAGTGAGCGAGGGGCGTACGTATAGAGCCAATCGCTGCACAAAAGCTGGAGGGTAAAAGAGAGGGAGATATAATGGATACGTGTCTGACTGCCGCATTCCCGAGCTTTGCTCATGACTGACTTCTGATTGCGAATGACAGTAAAAGAAAAATAAAATACTGTTTGGAAAAAACATCTAATGTATTCCAAAGTGGGGCAACTACCTTACCGTAATATATGCAATCGAAGGCTATGGCAAAAAGCACAAGCAGATCAATTCATCCTTCTAACTGCAACACTTACTGCATTTCTGTCATATTATATTAAACTACAGATGGAAGTTCATCGACAACGAGGCACAAGAAAGTGGTTACATTTATACCAGCATTTCCGACCATTTGATGCTTAAAAAATTCAAATGACTCTTCACATATGTTGCACAATTGATGCTTTAGAGTTAAAATAATGGATGGAAAGATGAGTCGACTATGGAGGAAAAAGGCTTGAGGATCCATCTTCTATGGTGATTTTCATTTCGACCAACTTTCACTGCTGAGAAACCCAAGTTTACTGTTAAAATCTACAAGGTTGTCGACTGAGTCAGTGTTAGGCTGTGATGTATTCAGTGCATGTGAAAATGTAGTTTTAGCTTCAGTCAGGGTCATTTAATTTAAAAAGGAATGACATTTAAACACACATATTTACGAATCATACATCAGCGAGAGAGTACATTCTTATCTTAAATAATGACTACCAAGCATTGAAAGGGTAAAAAGTCACTGGATGGATTCTGCGAAAAAACAAACTTCACTAAAACAAATTTTTCTATGTACTTCAAGGTGCCAACAAAAAAGGTGATACAACAAAAGTAACCCAAATTTTCATTTGTTTAATCTGACAATGAGCAAGCCAGAGCATAATCCATTTTTAATTTCTTGTATTGTCTCTTTGTTTACTTCAGCACAATGCCTTAACTATAAAGCTCTTACAAAGACTCAGAGACTGTAAAGATCAAAATTACTTCGAAGAGCTCTTGAAGAGAGCGGTACATACTGCTGAACAATACAACACTGACACAATACCTGCAAAATGTGAAAGACAATGCCAGATGGACATAGTGTGATGTCTCAACTAGGTCAGCATTCTGAGGAGAATAAAGACATTTTCAACACTTGTGTCTTATCTATAATTGTCTCACGAAATTTTTTAAATTAGTAAGTAATTTTCTCTTGAGCTGAAAATGAGTCCTCATGGTGTACTTCTATGTGGCAGTCATGTCTGCATAAGCAAATAAGAGTGAGTGACCAAAAGAATTGTCTACTGGGCCCATAGTTATTTGCAGCGCAGGAAAAAAAAAAACATGAGGGAGGTTTCCATCTCTCTGCAATGCAAAGGGAGTAACAGTCTCAGTCAGGCCACCCATTTGAATTTTGTTGCTACACCACTGGTGGGGGTTTTGTTCTCAGCTAGGTTAAAATGTTGTGTGAGGTCAGTCAGGTTCTGTCAGGATGACCTCACAAGGGGGCTGGTGCAGCGGGCCACCTCTTTACATGATCTAAGATCACGGCTTTGTGTAATGCTGGAGTCTCCTCAAGCTTTTAGAGGCCAATGATTTGTTTATTTGTCTCTGCAGAGCTTCTCCATAAATCCTGAGGGAGCGTTATCAAGCAGTTGCTGTTTTGTACCTCCCACTTTGAGGAAAAAAAAATAATTCTTCCAGCATGAACTGGAAATAAAGAGTGTGGTGAAAAAGACACCCATTACGAAACATAAATCAAGTGCCCAAACATAATTTTCCAGGAGCACTTAAAACTTCTTGCCCTGAACAATTTAGCAAGTTGCACTTCCGTTTTGTGTTCTTGAGTAACCCAGCAGTGTTAGTTTGATGGCCATGTGAAATGGATGAAAAACTGAATATAACGCAGCTGAAGCTTTGAATTGGAAAAAAAAAGCAAGATTGAGCCTTTTTCACAGCAGACATTTTGACTTGACAAACTAGGAAAAGCACAGATTTTACTTGTACAGTAACAATGGCTCTTTTTTAAAATTTATTTTTTTATTACATTATGTCTTGTTTTTTCTACTGGAAAATGTGTGTAAAACTTTTATCATGTACCTCAGTGAAATACAGCCTATAGTAGAGGGCTGTGTTCAGTAAATGGGGGAACCAATACATGTGCCTTATTTTATATTTACTGTGAAATCAAATATTATGTGTTTAATCCAATCAAATGTGCAAGCAACCTTTTTTAGGGACCACAATTCTTTAGTCATCAAATATGCTAACTAAATTGAGAAAGCTGTAAATTGCAATCATACGTGCTTCATCTAGGAGTTCTGGTTTACATAAAAGTCTTAAAAACATGTAACCTGGTTTCACAGCCCACGTTTACTGTTCATTAATGTTCTTATATATAATTGTTAATGTATGAGTTGACATATTTTTGAATAAATTATGGCATAAAAATTGAAGACAGGTAAATACATGCACTAATTAGAAAGACGGATGAAACTCGCGGGTTGTGCACTGTTGGCATCTCCATGATGGGCCAGTAGTTTGCTAATAACAAGTAACAGCCACCCATAAAGATACTTAATTTGACAGGTAGCTTTAAAGGGAAGGGGATCTTTAAAACAAGAAGTTCTCCAATCTAATCTCCCAACCCTCTGAGATGTGTGACCCATCAAAATAACTTTTCAGTGCAAAGTGTGTCGTAAGATGTGCAATTTAGAGACACATTACGGTTTAAGGGACCCAAGTGTGCTTTAAAGCCCACTCGCAAACATCCTACTGAATATAAAGTAATGATACAAGTTAAACTCCTTGATGTGCCGTTTCATTTTGTGCATGCATTTTAATGTATTACCAGCGTTGTGTGTGTGCGTTTTGGTAGAATTAGTCGTGACTGGCTAGATATGAGCAGAAGTTTACAGGCCTTACACTAGGGGGCGTTGTTTTGTTTTGACGCTAACTCATTAAGCAGCCAGTAAGTTTCAGCTGAGAGAGGAAAGAGGAGAGAAAGGCAGACTTCCAAATTTAAGTAGAAGAATATCGTAAGAGTATCTTGGAGATGAAGGAGACTGATTAACCCACCAAAACAAATCTTTAAATTTTCACTATTTAAACTGTCAACACCATCAAAATGAGTGCTGGCCGACTGGATGGATGTTCGTGGCTTCACAGGAACTTGAGAGCCTTTCAAATTAGAGTTTTGTTGATCATAATGGATGTTGTGTCTTTTTTTGGTTTTTTGTGTAGCATGACCTGAGAACCAATTAAGTGTCTGAAGTTTTTCAGGATGTTATGTGTAAGCTCGGTTTTTCAAAAGCAGTTTCATCAGCTTTTATGCCCAGTCTGAAGGAGCCCTTGAACGGGTGAATCAGATGCTTGAAACCATGTTTAAGAGTTACAGTATTTTCTATTTCCTGGAGATATAGCACCTCAATTTTTGCTGTTCAACGTGAGAGATTCTGCAAGCGAATCAGCCAGTTTCACCCCTTTTGAACTGGTTTTCAGCCATGAGGTTAGGTGTTAAGGAACAGTTATTTCAGCCTCACCCAGGAGCAGCTATGCTGCATTATTATGCAAAGTTCAGAGTGGTCAGAGTGCATCAGTCTGTGGATCCCACACTGTTTTCAAAAAAAAGGAGGGGACAAAAGTCATGTCTACAACACTCCTGAGGGCAGACGAAAGAACAGCTTGTGCAGATCTGTTAAAGCATTATCAGGCTTACTCGTGTGGAACATCTATTGCCTTCAAAGCTGTGGAACAGATATCTGAAGATGATGTTAGTGGAGAGGTGGAAACTGTTGGGTCTGTCTGAGAAACTCTGAGGCTCCGAAGCTGCTTGATGATCCGCTGGTGCATCTACCGGCAGAGAGGCAGTCTGAGTTTAATGTCAGAATTTTAATGGCAGAACCCCCCCCCCCCCTTTGAGGAAGTCCAAGGGTGCACTTCTGAAGTTACCCATGAAGTAGATGATGATGCAACTCAAATCAATCAAAATCCATAGAAGCTAGCAGCCTCAAAATTGCACATTTTGAGAGAGGAGTTATTTTAGATATTGAGTGTTTGGGCAATAAAACATGGGCAAAGTGAGTGGAGTTCTTCAGCCATAGACAGAGAAAACAAAGAAAAAAGGCTGTCTTGTTTTGGGCCCGACCGTTATACTGGTTTGCTGATGTTAATGGCGGATATTGGCCTATGTTATGGTCTGGCTCCGCGAGCACAACTAACAAGGAACGTTCAGGATTAGCGACTGAGAGGAAGTTTATTTTACAAAAAAACCCATCAATATAAACAAGTTAACATTTCAAAGTATTATCAACTGAACAACAGAAACTTAGATAAACTCAGACTAAGTAATAAACAACTGAACAATAAACATAACTAAACCTAAACAGCAAAATTAAGGCGACTCGTAGCCAGCAGAGAACAACGGGGCGAGAGAGCGATGACGAGGCAGACGGCTATTATTTATAAACTAGGAGACAGTGGCCAGGTGTCCCCAACTGCCAAGTCCCTCCTTACCAGGAAAACACCACCCT
>JAPZDX010000025.1:7981883-7993700 GCA_029783625.1 Naso annulatus
GTACCACAGCATGAAGCCATATCTAGGCCAAAACAAAAAGAAATGACAATATCAAATGAAATGTATATTTACGTGGTTTTTTTTAGTTTATGTTTATGTGTCTATTCACAAGATTAATATCAATATATTTACTAATCCTGTATATATCCTGTATCTGATCAATTATTCATATTGAACTTGTCAATAATTATATTTATGTCATTTATATAGAAATGGGTATTAGTTTTTGTTGTCACATAACATTACATTAAAGTTACACACAAAAGTGTACTCATGGTGGCTGATTACCAATGACCGACAACCCACTTAGGCTGATGGACGCCAAAGTTAAATATCAACTCTGAGCAGTTTTTCACCTTTTCTATTCATGATAAGTATTACGAAATAATGTTTTATTAAAAGTCTTCAGAACATGAGATAAGAGGTTCAATTCTGTAAAAACTGCAATGTCAGGCTTCTAATATGCAAATCCAAATGTCAGACTGGTTTAGGTGCACGTTAGAATTATTGTGAAAGACACGTAAGAGCTTAGGATGTGTCATGGTTGCAGCTGCTGATGGTGATGGAACAGCATTCTAAACTGATATATTTTTTAAAGAATAAAAACAATACTTTGTTGAATCTAATGTTCAGTACCAGCACAATTCACGTTAGCTATCTTAATGTAAATGGGCAATATCTGAACAAACATTCCCATACAGCCAGTGCTTGGCAGTTTGATACCAACAATTCATTACTCAAATTGTTAAGAATCTAAGCTGCAGATGTTTAGTTTTGTTTGTAAAAACTAACCACGGGTTACCTACACATTTACCATGCTGTAAAATATCGTTACTTTCAGAATTTTTGGAGCATAATCATGTTGAGTCCGAGGCGCTGTGTCACTACGCCCAGAAAACTAGTTCCTCTGTTTTTTCACACACAATGACAGTATCTCTATAGCGTGGTGAATATGCACAGTCATGACATGTGAGTGGAGCGTGCTGGAAATTTTTGGATGTGTCATAGAGGGTTTTAAAAGGTGGTAAAGGTGTTTCCCTGTTGCTTCCACTGAACATGCAAAACTGCTTGCACGGGGCGGGTATCTAGTGACCATAGGGGGGAGTGGAAAGCCATCTATGCTCTCATCCTGATTCGGAATTTTGGATGAACTGGCTGCATTTGACATTATACAAAAAGATTACTCGATAAATATCGGCAGGCCTGTAAAGGTGTAAACACATAAAATGTTTTCTCACAAATTAAGTGCTGAAAAGCTTCCATGGACTGTTTTTCCTATGGAAGAGATTTATTTTTATATGAATTCCTTGGGTATACTGAATTGTCAAACTGAGAGATGCAGCAGACATGAAGATGGGAAACGTCACTGCAATCAAAAGCCTTTCAAAATCTATATCTATACCTATATATTATCTATCTATCTATCTATCTATCTATCTATCTATCTATCTATATATATATATATATACATGTACAGCTGACATAATATATTTAACAAACATGGATAGCACTCTTCTGAGAGGAAAGACATCATTTTCATTCAATTTAAATGCATGTACACTAGATAAAATGGCATGTGTACAGTGAATGAGGACAGCAATTACTGGTCTTTTGGCTGAATAAAATGCACATGAGAAATTGCTGGGTTCTGTTCAACGTTAGTTAGATTACTGGCCATGTTATGAACTTTGCTGCAGCTTTCCAGTATTGTACTTCTTTGACCAAGGGGACGGGATCTTTGACCCATTCAGAAGATGAAGATAGAGAGGCAGCATTTCATAGTCATTACGGATGTGAGTCAGAGTTAGGCACAAAATGTCCTCTGAGTAATTCACTTGAAATTTTTAAAAGGCACAGTCATACAAATACAGTCAGGCGCAAATAGAGTCAGCCACTCAAAATGTCTCCTCACATCCTCCACACACCAACACACAAACGCATGCACACCATGTGAGCTAGACACTAGCTCAAAATGCTGTCCAACAATAATCACAAAGTGTCAATATTATCGCACCCAGCCACAAATTCAAATGTCACAAACACACATGCATGCATCCATCATACACACAAATATGGCAGGGATCCTCAGATGATCTGCCTGTGAATTTACACTAGCCTACTAGCTTCTGTCACATTCAAATGAAAACAGAGAGGGTTTCACACTCCTGTATCTGAAGCAGTGTATATTAGTGTCATTTACTCTGAATACAAACCCCATAACTTCATGTTTATCAGTGCCATATCCCTTGGCAAAAGGCCGCCAGAGGAAACAAAAACATTGGGATATCATTGCTGCTTAGCTTGAGGCACAGGGTATTGAGGAGCATAACTATGGTGAATAAAATTATGACAGCTTCAAGTGTTGTGGTATTACAGCATACAGTATACACTGCTTTTGCAGTTTGCAAGGGTCTGCGAGACCTTATGAAAGCTTTAACACTGTGTATTAGTCAAATATAGTCATGCTTGTCAACTGAAACATTATTACTACATAAAAAATGATGCTATTGTTATATTATTATCAAATTATTTCATTTTACTGCCACTGTAACATTATCACTACATCCTTTTCCCTTCCTCCACCACACATGACCCTTTCCCACTGATCAAAGATCTCCAAACACGGACACATCTACTAAATCCAAACATGCACACAGACACTACACACATTTACTATCATCCCACCACTGATTGAACTGATTGTGACTGCTTTATTTTAACTAATTGTTTATTTGTCGTCTATGTTACTGTTTTTTGCTGTTCATTAAAAATATAAAATGATAAACAAAACTAATAATAATAAAACAAGCACGTCTATTACTACATTTATCTTTTCTGTTGTATTTTAGGGGTTTACAAACAGCACAAAGTAGTCATTACATGAATGTTATCATGGGAAGAGTATCCAATAATCTGGGGGTGGTAATTCGATTACAGTCCTCTGGATTGGATTTTGATCTCTGATTATATAAAGCCTTGGTGATTTTTATTAAATTCAATGTATTTTTGATCATTCTTTAGTAGTTGGTCACACTGGCAAGACGTCCACTAAGAACAGGCTTTTTTTGTTGCAATCAATATGCATTTAGTCTGGACCAAGTTTTAGGTTTTTCAAAAAAAAAAAAAGGAAAAACCTTCCACACTTTCTTTAGGGTTAACGCACTTTAGGAAGCCACATTTTCTGCAAAGATGCCAAAGAGGAGTTAATGCTGCACCATAATTTCTGAGATGTCTTCCCTAGTCGTTTTTTGTTCCACCTTTATTATTCCGACGAACCACTGACGAGGGTGACTATGGCCACCGCACAGCAGCTCTGCTGATTGAGACTGTCCATTTAGGATTTACAGTGCACACCCAGCTTTAGTCATGTAGCAGAGAGAGGGAGAGAGAGATTTGACACACTGCTTATGGTTGTGCATATTGAGATTAGGGAAGGCTGGAAAAATAATCAAGAAGAAAATCCTACCTACAGTGCTGCTTAAGGAAAATGAAGAGCGATGATGCATGAACAGTCGTGTTAAACTGTGCATAGTCATGTGCAGATATGAGCAAATGTTGAGAAACAAATGTAGACTTATTTAATGATTGTATTTGGCTTAACTTAAACATGCATTCTCTCTTGGGGGCATTTCTGTTGAATTGCAAAAATTTTAGAATACTAATGTGACGACAGTAAGATGACATGCAGAGCCTTCCTGTAAACAAAGACAGCAATACGAAGGTTTTAAAACAAATACAGAGTGTATAAACCATTAATTCAACTGTCTTCTGAAAACCAGAAAAATATCTACGATTACAAAATGGGCCATCAGGGAAGAAAAATGGCTTTGGATGTGAGCCAAACTGTTAGTCCAAACTCACCTGGTGAAGTCTGTCATTTCCATCATGATCATGCACATCTGCTTAGCCAACACAATGATGTCATTGCCGCTGTCGTCCCACTTGGATACCTCAGCATCCAGCTTGCTCTTCTCTTCCTGGAAGCTAGCCACCTGTTCTGCAATCTTCGCCTTCTGCTCCTGAGGCAACTGGGCCATGATAGCCTAAAGGAGGAATTATGGAAAATGTAGAGGGTTAGCACACTAGACCTCGACACACTGCTACTGTGGACATTTCTGTCTCCAGGGCATCTTAGTTTACGTTATCCCCTATGGTTTCCATGGATTCACACAATATTTCTTGCCAGGCATCACATGGTGTTTAAAATCAAAGCAGAGAACCATTGTGGCACTGAGGCTCACCACACTACTCTGTTCCTGGATGAAATTCTTCTATACGTTCTTGTTTTGTGACAGATACATAGCTTGAGATATGATTAGAACTTGTCTTTCAAATATTTTTCCACTCTCATCTCGAAATAATGCAGTCCAGTTCAACATCACTGCACACCAAAAACTTTGATAATTACCTGATAGCTAAATTAATACCTCTTCGTCAGTATCTATCAAAACTGGATATTATTGAATGTAGAATGTGTTTAACAGTTGTATTAGATTGCATTAGATTTTTTATGTGCATCAAATAAAGTGGCCATGGATTTTTTTTTTAAAAAGTCTCAATCCTAAAAAAGTGCTAAATGAATTCCATTGCCTTCTCTATAAATTAGTGTACACTGATGTCTAGGATGAACATTTTGCTGATTGCCCAAATTAAAGTGGGGACTGCTATTTTTTTTTTTTTATATATACAAAAACTGTGTTGGATATGGGGTTCACGGCCACTACGTCATATTATGTGACAGCTTCTGGGGGTGTGTGGGGGGGGGGATCTATTGAACTCTGCCCCTACCCAATGAAGAGGATCAATATAAGGGCATTTGTTTAACGGCACTTAATATCATGTGCAATCGTGTTTAGTGCCGCATCTATCCATCCTCTTGGGCTGGACGGTGTAAGGGCGGCTTCCAAATAGACAATCACAGATTCAATGAAGGGGCTTGCGAGGCCGAAGTGGGCAGACACTTAAGAGCAGGAAATCGAATATAATCGCAAGAGCAATCATTCCATTACTGGTAAATAGGACTTTCTCTCTCTAGAGTCACCTAAGCTTGAAAATGGTTGTTCATGGCAGTGCAAAGATGAGAAGCCCCCACCTAACAAAACATTAAGATAATCTGTAGTAAACAAAACAAAAAACATGGAAATATACAATCACTGCCATTAGGGATTTCTGAGATTAAAATGTTACTTGTTATTCTTTAAATAATTACTGCAGTTGGCCTCTTAGCTTAAAATGGACAAAAGCTGTTTGGTGAGAGGGTAGATACTAACAGACACAATTCCAATACTAGTCTATTAAGTTAAGTTTTGTATATTAGTCAAGACGAAAGGACAGAAAAGCAATCTAAGCTCACAATAGCCTGGAATCACAATTTATTTCACCATTGCAATGAAGAGGGCAAATAAAAGTAGACATTTGATCTGTGAGAGTCTTTTCTGGTAGTGAAAGAACTCCCTGAAAGGTGTCTGGTAGCTGAAGAACTAAATAAGATCAACCTAAACATTTAACATCTCAACCACAAACAGAGATAATTACCCTAGGACAGGACAAGATCACTGGGGAAAAAAAATGAGATGTTTAAGTAATTTAAATTTTAAAAAATTAAATTGGTTTATTCTCTTTTGGCTACTCAGGGTAAAACCTATCAAAGCATGAATTAAACAGAATAAAAGGAGTAAAAACCAAAAAATCAACAGTCTGTTATAGGATGAGAGGCTGTCGTTAATCTTGAATGTACTTCATGTGCGTGTGTTGGAAATGCGGGGCAATAACTACTTTAGACACAATAAATGAGACCCAATTGTAAACAGCTCTATGAGGACTAACTTTTTACAAATACTTTTGTCAAATTTGTTAGTGGCACAAAGCCAAGTGTGCATAACCAAATAACAGCAAGTATGGAGGTGGAGTGTTTGAAAGAACAACATTGGCTCAAACAACTCAACATGAGCATACTGTTAAATCTGCACAGTTTCAAATTAACAGCATACAAAATGTACTCCTCTATTTTTTATTTTATTTTTTTTAGATCTTGTGAATGATATATCAAACTGCTCTTCTGATTATGAAAAGTTCTCAAATATATTTCATTACACTGTGCAAATGGTTACATTTTTTCCTCTAATTAAATGTCAAGCATAAATCATGAAATTGCTCAAGCTGGGTGGCAATATTCAACTCAATAACTGAGGCATAAAACACAAGCTTGTTGAGTCAATATTCAACACTCTTCAAGTATTCCTGAGTTCTGTGGGGCAAATAACAAATGCTATCTAGCGTATAAAAATATTAATATAAATGTGTGAATTTTTAATATAGAGGTTTGTGTTTTTCCATGGTATATGTCTCCCCATTTCTCACAAGTTATTATTAAAGCCATATGACAAATACAGATTTTACTGGCACAAGATCAGACTCATGAATGTCTATTAACATCACGAGAAGCAACAGACAACTCACCCGTGCACTCTGGCCAGCAATGAGTTGGTCGTCCTCTGTTTGCACGCTGGTCCTGCTGCGAACATCAAAGTCTTCAGTCTCAAAGTCAGAGTCATCCAACTCCTCTGGAGTCTGTTATGGGACAAGAGAGATGGAGAAAGGCGAAGGGAAAGGGCAAAGGAGGAGAGATCAAAACAGCAAAATTAATATGGTTCGGAGACAAAAGAAAGGGTAGAAAAGGTAGAGAAGGCTGAGTAAGTGGATAGCATAAAATAATACTGGCATACTACAGCCTTTTGAGCACCATTAAATAACCAACCTGCTTACTATCTTTGAGAAATTCCTTGGCGCTGCTAGTGAGGGCAGCATCAGACAAATGTCTTGTTCCCTATGGCTTGATACAAGAAGCTATACACTCTAAATTAATTTGTAAATCAACAGTGATGTGCTGCCTGTGCATTTTGAGGGGGGAAATGAAGTGACAAGTGCGCACAAACATATCAGGAGCAAAATATTTTAGTCTCACCTGTCGCTGCTATCTGTAGACAGATTGTTGTGTTCTTCTTGAGTTTTGCTACTTCATCTCTACACTTTAACCTCTTGCGCAGCTCTGAATACAAAACAAGCTACAAGTATTCTTCCATTATTATTAATATTCAAAAGAATTTCTATTTCATCAGGTTATGCTTTAGGCAAAACACAACAGAGAGTGACAGCAAAATGTGTTTGCCGGTAATATAGGCACAGGGAAGATGATGTCGACCGATAGAGGTGCATTATCATGCCTGTGTCGCTACTTGTGCGTATCCAGCTGTCTCAATACCTCCCTTCTGTAATGGATTTCGAGCCCTCACATCTAAAAATAGCTGAAGGTCTCTGAACAACCTTACACTGCTTTATGGAATGTAGAGATGCTCTTTTTCTCAAGGGAATAGGGGTTTGGTTTCAGATACAAAGCTGTAGTGACTCATAGGCATTGCTTTCAACCCAGACAATGCTGTTCAGTGGGGCAGAGATAGCACCTGCTGTGGCCTGTGCATCAGATAACCTGTGCGTGTGGGAGGCTGGGGAGAAATGATAGCCCATGATGAGCACCCAATGGGGCACTACTGTTAAAAAAAAAGGGACTACGAAAGCCTGTAGTTTAATTAAATAAGCTTTTACTCGAGCAGTATTGTTGTCAGTGTAGAAATTAAATTTAAATGTTTTATTTCATGTTGTGGCAAGTGTGTCAATCAATATCAAATTTTATAATGTCCAGCCTCTCCACTGTGAGTCTGAAAGCTGAAATATTCAGCACATAGGACCAGATGGTATCTGAAATGCAACTGTTACGAGATTAAAGGAAGAAAGTTGAAATCAAGTATCGTGAAGATGCCACGATGTAGGTTCTAGTCTTATCTAATATTTTTGTGTTGTGCTGAACATGTGGACAGGGCAGGTCCACAGTAAAACCCCCCATTGTTATTTTTGTGACATTCTGCTCATAGCTTCTGTGAGCAGAGCATTTTTTTTTTTTTTTTTTAAGTAGAAGGACAGAGCCAGCAAATCACCTAGGGCCATGGCGTACTGCACAAATCATAGAGTTGCGACAGCTGCCCCCTGTAAGCAGCTCCCTGACTTCGAGACAGTTTGATGACTGGGAGGCATATTCTCTGATGCCGCTGTAGGTAGGGAGAGGGTTCAGTCCGCCTGTCAAATATCCAGGGGACATCCAACATTGGCTCTGTGCACCACTTACAGAGGTTAAAGACTTGTCTATCTTAAGTAGTACCCAACCACACACTTGTCTGTTCTGATTTAAGAGTAGGCAACAGTGCAGAGCGTGTATGTGAGGGTTTACACAAAGATGGCTGGAGAGCCAATGTGCAATAGCGTGTGTGTGCATGGACATGCCCTCTAGAAAAGTTGTATCATAGTATTCAACTCAGTTGATATGCAATATTTTAAATTTCTTTGGACACAGAGCTAAACATGCCTGGTTTCGCATGTAAACTGTCTCACTCAAGGGCAGTTCTGCCAAGCAAAGGGTTCTTCTACACAGAAGTTAATGCTTTTGATACAGTTGTCTAATCTCATTACAAACAACAGCAATTAAAAGCAAGTTTAAAGGAAAGCTGCACTTTTTTGGAATGTAGCAAATTCATCCAAAATCCCTACGTAAGACAAAAAGATCAATACCTTTCCCTTCTCTGTGTGCTCAGTAGGTTGCTAGATATACGACCACATGAGCAGTTTTGCACATTCAATGGAAGTGATAGGGAGACGCCTTTATTACTATCTGAAGCCTCTAAAAAATATCCAAAAATTTCTAACATGCTCCATCGACATATTGTGACCATGCATATTCACCAGGTTATAAAGACATTGTCACTGTGGGCGTAAATACTAGCTGTCTGGTTACGGTGACACAGCCCTATTATGCTTCAAAAATGACAAAAATGATATTATTTCATATCGTGGTGACTTGCACACTCACCACTTTATGAAGTAATATTACTTTTGTCCTTTTCAGAGCATATTTGCATTGTTTCCATGGTGCTGTGTCACTACGCCCAGACAACTAGTTCATTTGTATTTTAGCTCACAATGACAATGTCTCTGTAGCGTGGTGAATGTGCCCGGTCACAGCATGTACATGGAGTGTGTCGGGGATTTAACTCTGGTCAGCATATGCTGTTGTAAATTCCATAACTACCCAGTGAAACTAGGCAAATTCTTGCTGTATAGGCATCATAAAACCTGTGATGATTATCTCTCACACCTGATCAAAAAAAAAACCCAGGCAAGCCTACTGGGACCTGCACGATTTTCCCTTTAACAAAATGGATGACGTTTGAGTTGAGGCTCACCATTATCTCCTGCACACAGTTGAGAATGGCAGGAGAGAAAAAGGGATTAATCATAAGAAGTTGAGATTTTTCATAAATCCTCTTATTCTTAACACACATGGACACCTACACACACCCACTCACCAGGTAGTTGTTAGCCCACCCTTCAGGCCCAATGTTAACAGCTTAATCAATCTAGATAACAAGAGGGAAGCAGGGGCAGAGGGAAATTGAATGTACTTCTCTGACTTGCAGTCAAAACTAAATATGCTCATTAAAACCTCCATCTTAAATCAATTGCTTATTATAATGCAAATACTACATAATGGACCCCTCTCATTTGTTTTTTGTCTATGCCTGAGCAGCATTATTCATTGGAGCTTAGGCACAATTTTGGAGCAGCACTGTCAACACAAAATGTGCTGTCAAGACTAATGATTCCAATTCAAAAGATTCTAGTGTTGAAAATAATGGAAGACGGCATTATACAACCAACCCGAAGATTGTAGCTCAGTGTGGTAAATACATAATCAAGAACTATTAAACATGAGAAGCTGTTTGAACTATTTACTTAATGCACTGAATATAAAAAAATATACATTTGGTATTGTTAGGTAGTTTAACTGGTTATACTATGAAGCCTTAGGAGCAATCCGTTTCTCCTTACAGCTGGGGTGGATTTTGTTGTCGGCACATTGTCAGTCAATTAGGTACCCAACTACCATCTGTCTCAGTTATAGTTCTACTCAAGCAAAAGGCCATTAACCCACAGACAACCAAGGCTGCTGTTACACTAGATTGCAAGTCTGGTCAATTAGGTCTGCTCTTGCATGAGACAAGTTAATCATTGGCTTCTCGGGCTGCACGCATATACAGTTTCTCACACAATATTAAAAACAGCATCTGGTGCACAGACCAATGGCTATATACAATTTCATCACACTACAATAATCAAGGACTCTTATAATACCGTGGATCTGATGACATCAGTGTAAATGTTATAAATTAAACCGCACTGAATTAATGCTGATCATTGCGTTTTCGTTTTAACCTTTTAACAGGGACTATGCGGTATGAAATGAACTCTGGCTTCTTAATGTGGCCAAAGGCAATTGTTCTGTACAAGTGAAAAAACCCTAAAGTAAGGTGTGAATTATGTACTCTGTTCATACTCTGAAGTGGAAAAAGTAGAAAGCGTATCTTGAACATGTAGTTCTTTTGTTGCGGAGGTAGAATAGCCAGCACAACTTACTCTGATCATGAGGACAGCCTTGCGGATGTCGCGAATGCCATCATATACCAGACGGGATGCATCAATGAACTCATTTTCATCCACTGGTAGAGAGGGGTTTGCACTCAAGGCCTCTACAGCAGACTCCACTTGCTCTGTAAACCGTGGCATGACTGAAGACAGCGAGACGAAGGGTGGGAGTAAGAAGGGATGAAAAAGAGAGAAACAGTATAAATGAAGATTCACTCCAAAAAACACAAAGAAAGCACATTTAAGTAAGCACAGTGTAAAAACTAACACACACCTTCAATGTGAGGCAGCATGTGTTATGTAAAGTGGGTATTTTAGAAACAACATCACTATGGCAAATGGGTTTGTGAAAGCATTAGCACCAGGGTGAGATTTTACCAGTACAGTGTGCCTCAGCCCAGCTTCCTTACTTTTCAACACCTATGACATCCCTCATGTGTTTGCAGGTTATCTAAAACTACTTGGCTCACAACATCAACACCACCAGCCTACTGAGGAATTTATATTTAAGAGCATTAAAAATGATCCCCTTAAAGATACTAGTAAGGCCTAATTTGGTTCTATTCTGCACCGGTGAGGATAGTCGTCTCTGAATGATTAATAATCTCTGCTGAGAAATTTATATTTTCAGCCTGGTTTGTTGATTTGTTTGCTTGTCAGTGGGATTACGGTAACTAGCCCGATTCCCATGAAATTTGGTGAAAGCGCGCAGCATGGGCCAAGGAAAAAAACTGAAAAAGATCCCAATCACAGGGCATATATACAAATTATTTTTCACATTTGCAGAATGATTAGGATTCGGTTTCAGCTTGGCTTTTGCTCCCTGACTCCAGAGAGAAGAGGCGGTCAAGAAGCCTGACGGTGAATGAAAAGAATTAGCCGCATTAGTGACACCAATGAATCAGAGAGATACAATTTTCTGATTATTTTAAGGCGGTTACGTTCATAAGCACAAATAAATCCACTACCTGACGAGCAAGACAGAGGCAGCGATGAAACCTCGTCGCTAAAAAAGCCAACGAACTAAAATTTTTCATTTTACTTGTTACCAAGGAACAAATTAGGAACAAATGTGGGACTACATGCTAGTAAACTATCTGTTTATGACTGCTGATCAAATTCTCTGAGTAGCTAATGATGACTTTATGATTAGTTAATTGAAGAAAAAAACAAAAAAGGGTGAGGAATAAATCAACGAGATCGATAATTAATTAATGTTATGTTCTCATTAGTAGGTAGGCTACTTCTAATTCCTAATGAAGGTCTATAAAGTACATGGTGATAAGT
>JAPZDX010000025.1:8095347-8105783 GCA_029783625.1 Naso annulatus
CACACATCATGATGCAAGACTGTGTCAAACCATCCTTGGCAGAACACCAACTTTTTTGTTCACAGGCCAGGATAGCAAGACAATCACTTTTTTTTTTTTTTTTTTTTTTTTTTGCAGCACGAGTTTAATTGAACTGTGTCAGCAGTGTTAAAAAAAAAAAAAAAAAGTGGTGCTTGGGCTGAAAGTGTCTGAGAGGCATATTGATTAGCTGCTCCTGGAGGAGAGGATCCTCCTCATCACACTTTCCTGCAACACCTCCCACAGGGCATCCATCTTAATGTGATATGACAACCCTCAGCCATATCAAAACTAAATCTGGACATCGATTTCGACATTCAATTTCAGCACCGAAAAACGCTTTTATGCTTTCATACGCACAGCCTGGCGCTGGGGTGTTTGTCTTGCTGAGAGGGACTCCTGCTGAGGCCTTACACCGTGTGCACTGCAAGCTGCAGGCTTTTACTGCCAATAAATACATGTTTCTCAAAGTTTCTTACTGTTGTTTTTGTGCTTTTTTCTATTGCACTCTATATTTCATGACCACCACACAAAGTCTTAGAAAGATCTTAAGCACGTACAACAATGAAAAGGTCAACTTCTGTTTGTCCTATCAGCTGAGGCTGTGTAATGAAAATTTTCCTTTCTTATCTTAATTATGTTGACTTTAGACAGCAGTTAATCTGCATGAGGACTTCCAAAGCAGTCGTGGTTGCAGTCAGAGTTTGGTTTGAGCTTCCGGCTCAGAGCTCAGGAGGCAATAAAAGGTCAGAAGATAATAGTTTTGGCAGCAAAGCTCCGTAGACCAGTTTAACAGGTGCAGGTGCACAAATCTGCTCCGAGATTTAAGGGATAAATTTGGTCGACAGTGATGACACTGCCAAAGCTGGGGTGCTCATGTGGAGTACAGTACACTATTTATTATACAGATTGTTAACCACACATTATTCAAACAGTCCTGGCAAGCTGGCAAGGTGTGTGTGGATTCAGCTGTGTTGAATATATTCAGCTCTTAATTTAGGTGTGTGCAGGTGCATTCCTCTTATGATGTTTTAATGACTGAGAGAAAAGCACAGCTGCTGCTCATTGCTGTTTTATTGTATGTGTTCTATTTGTTAAATAATCCATTTAAAATGCTTCGTATGTTGTTTATGCCGCATATATATGTTTTTGTGTGTTTGCCAATGTTGCTCATTGCTGTTTTTATTTCGTGTGCAGCCCTTTGAGGCATGCTTTGTGATATTGGACAATAAAAAACCTTTACTTGGCTTTTAGGTTGACTTCAGCCAAACTTTACTTCCATGAAATAATCGACTTTTCAAAGAATTATATAATAAGTACTTTGTTTCTATCCCAGCTGGTACATTTGTTTTTGATGTTTTCGACTGCAGTTAAACAAAGTTCAGCAAGTTCAGCCAGACAGTTTTCTCAGTCTGCCAAGGAGCATAAAGCCCACCAAGTAAAGATCACATATAAGCACAGACATACATAAAAAGTTCAAGATTCTTGGAGAAAACATTTTTTTTAACTATGTACATTTGATGTTTTTTATGTGTTGTTCTCTCTTTTAGGGTAGTTGTGTCTACTCGAGAAAGGGGTCATATAAGTAGACTTTTAAGCATTCACAGATTTAAAGGTTTAATTTTGTCTGAATGTGCAGGTATGTGCTAAAAGATGAGATTTTAATAACTGAGAATTTTTTTTATTTTTTTTTTACATATATTGTAAAAGTACAAATAAGATTTAGAAATAAATATAGCAGATAAACATTCAAATATGCTATCAAAACATCAAAAGTAGAGACTGGAGCTTTCGGTCATATCACTTGACTTTCGTCTGCCAACTTCTAATGATGCTGACTTTGTTCAAATTAAAGTTTCTTTTTTCCAAACAATTTAAAAAACCTCTCCCCAATGTGGGCTTAAATGGCGTGACAACTGGACATGCTCAGATTTTGGTAAGATCATTGTTGAAATATCCAGAACAGCCACCAAATGGGGCCTTGTGCTAACATTGTTTTTTGAAATGTTGTAGGAGACTTTAATTTTTCCAGTAATTTGCAAAATTTAGGTTAATGCTCCTCACTAATGTGCCAAGTCAAGCTCCGGGCTGTTGTATGAGTAGCCCAGTGTTCATGTACATGTTCATACCCATGTGAATGCCCCCCCCACCACACAGTGTCCCTGACTACTACAACGGTCCCTTTCAACAAGGTTGTCACAGTGCTTGGGCGTCCTTCCCACACACACAAAAAACTGCTACTCAGTTTATGTAGCCCTCAGCTACAGTAGCTATCAGTCCATGACTCCACTAAAACCAATCTCTAGAGGAGTGTGAGTAAATTTCCTTGTAACATGTATTAAGGTGGAAGATAAACAAATCTGCGGCACTAAAAAGGTTGAAGAAGAAGTCGTAGGTATTGAGGAACCTGTTTCTCACTAATGTGATTAAGTAGGACTCATTGGCAGCTGCATAAGTTATGTAAGCTAGCCTTGATGAAACATAGAGAAATGATGTGATTATGAGCATACTGCTGTGTAGATAGGATTCCATATTTCATGCTAAATAAAGCTTAAACTCTTTGGTACGTGAAGTGTGCAAGGGACTCTTATTGCACTTCACTTTTTAGCCATTCTCAGGGTGCCATTAGCTGATCCCTTCATGGTGAAGTTTGACGTAATTAATATTCCTGAAAAGGCAACCATTAACTCATTAATTAACACAGTGCAAGGTTTTTAAAAAGCTTTATTTCTACACCTTAATGCTTCAGTATTTCTTAAGTATTGGGACAAATAAAATTTTTATGTATTCAGAGGGAAGTCTGTTCTAATGTGTAATGACTCAGGGAGTTCGACAGTAAGAGGTCTGAATGAAGAAGACGCAGCTTGTGTGGTCCAACTTCCTCACGCTCTAGCAGATCCTGAACATGCTGCGGCCTTCTTTGAATACTGTCATTACTTAACACATAGATGTATTATTTTAGCTGTGGGGATGAAACACTCTGGTTTTTGCCCTCAATAGCAATTATCACAACTCGCATAAAGTGATAGATGAGCCAAAGTTATGTACCAGGTGTTGCTGTGGCCCAGAAATTGAGTCGATGACCTGAGATGACTGAACGAAAAACAGAAAAATAGAATGATTGACTGACGGTAATAAAGAAACTATTCATTATAGATCAAATCTGACCTGCATACAAAGGTGTGAACATTTTATTACTTTTGAAGGAAACTGACTTTTTAATAAAATAGATTGAAAAACTTTATTGCTAAAAGTAAGGGAAGATGAGAAAATGAATGGTTCTCTTATTTCAAGCCTACTGTCATTGGTATAACAGACTCAGCAAGCTACACTGTTAGCTTAGTTTAGCATTAAAAATGGAACAAGGGAAACAGTTGGCCTTGCTCCGTCCAAAGCCAAAACTACAATAACGGTAAAATTCTGGAGCCATGCTAGCAGCTCTGTAGTTGGGCACAGTGGTGTGTTAAGCTAATGCAAACGTTAGCATGCTAACATGCTCGCAACTAGCAATCCCAGCATGCTGATGATGATTAGATAGGATAATGATAACTGTGTTCACCATCTTAGTTTAGTGTGCAAACATACTCAGCACTAAGCACCATGTACAAAGTACAAAATTAAAACACAAATGGAATATTGGTAATGTTAGTTTTGCAAGCGTTTGGCATAAAATATTTGCTTCGTTTAACCTGCTTTTGGCACAACCTGAAGTGCCAGAGGAGAATATTTTTCATATTATCCAGGTTAGGAAGATAAAGGTTTGCACAATTACATCAGATTCTTGTTGAGATATGAATATTGTTAACGGACATGGATGCAGCAGCCTGATGCTCCCTGAAAAGCTCTTTCTGACTGTGTCATTGTTTGAATGCTACTCAGGAAATACCATCATTGTATTGTTGTTCAACAGGAGGCCTATAATGACAGTAAAGCCTCATATTCATATTTGTGTCAGTGTTTGTATTTGTTAAAATCCACCTGGCAGTACAGAGTACTGGTGCTATTTCTTGATCAGGCGCAGTGACTTCCTGGGGTCTTGTCCCCACCGTTACACTGATAAACTACTCGCAGACTTTTAGCGAGAGAGCAAATAAGTGAGCACCTTCCCCAAAATGTCAAACTAGTATTTAAAGGACTCTACATTGTTTTATTTTCATTGTCTAAAGGCTAACCCATCGTAATAATTTAATGTCTAACTTCAGCTCTTTATTCCCAAGGCTTGACCCTGGCTCTAATAAAAACAGAAACATTAGAACAAATACAAACTGTTGTGAAATTGAAAGCACCTTTTTACCCACAGACAGAACAAACCTTATTGGTTAACAGGTTTAACTGCAAAATGTGTCCCCATAAGTGGCCTAGGTCAGAAACACACACACACACACTGCTCTTCCTGTCGAACACCTTGAAAGCACTATAAATATACAGTACATATAGCACAGATAAATATTCCAGCTAAAAATGGGTGACATGCAATTAGCTCCTCTGTGATTCTCTCTCTAAAGCAGAGCCACTCCGGTGAATTATGGCCGGTCTGAAAGGCTCTCTCCTTCAACTTAACCCCACAGCTTGCTCCTGCGACTGAGGTGACAGCAGTGCTGTGAGTTTTGTGCTTTCGGCCATAATCCCTCTTCCCATTAATTAAATTGGGCTCTGATTCAATCACTGTTTTTCAGGTAATTACAAAAATTCATTCGATTACGCCACCAACCAATCGGGTCCGTCAGACCCCCACCAACAGCACCAAGCTCAGACATCATGACATCACTGAATGTCTGTCTTGTCTAAGTGAAGGCTGTTCCTGGCTCATATGGATTTATGGATCATGCGGGGGTTCAAACTCAATCATAAGCATTGAATTTTTTTTTTTTTTTTCATTTTCACACCAGACGAGAAAACAAGTAAGAAGCTGTATTTGTCATCAATAACAATCAGACGACATCAAAGAGCAAGCTTTTTTTTTTTCAAAAATGCTTCAAAGATTCATTTCAAGGAACGTCTGTATGTGTCAATAACTCCCTGGTTCCCCTCTATCACTGCCCTAGTTTCTCTCAAAGAGTGTCTTAAACATACCACATGAAAAGGCGAGTAGCGAAGTACTGTCATGTGATGCCCAAGTTTTCCAAGTTAGCTGACGCAGATGTGACGTCACCCGCTACTGAATAGGAGCCTTTGACAAGTTTGGCAGAGATTTTTTTTGCTACAAAGAGCGCATCAATAAAATCATCCAAGCCAGCAGGACTAAATGCCTTATCTGGAGGCTGACATTGTCCTTCCCCTTGTGAAGAACCACAGAAACTTTTCCCACTGACACTTCTTATGAGTTAGTGTTCCTTGATAAATGCTTACTGCAATCTGTCAGCCCATCTGTAGTGATTTGTAACTCAAAGTTTTTTTTTTTTTATTCCAGCGTGAACAAAAGGAAAGAATTTCTATGCTTACTTAAATGCTCTCACTATGATTATGTTGATTGACTGGTTTGATTAGTTTGTGTTATAAACAGAAGGGGAGGGGCTTAGTGTTCATGAGATCCTTTCAAGCATGAATTACATTTATTTTTCATCAACTTTAATTTATCATGCTCAAGCTGAACTACACAAATTCATTAATATGAGTTGTCCTTAAAATTGTCAAACACATGCAGCATTTTGAAATGATGGTTTCATTTATTTTGACTTTTCCCACTTGAAACTTCAGTGACTCCAGGTTGAGCTCAGAGTGGCGACGCTTCAGGAACAAGAGGCTTTTTCTTGTCTGATTGTCAAATGAAAGCCAGTCCGCCCCTCTACCGTCAGCTTTAAGTGGCTAATTACAAACTGCATGGATCTAACTCAGCTGCGAAGCCAAAGATCAAAACAACTTTGTGAAATGGTGAACACAGATGTACGAGCCCCAGGCTATGAGGCACTGCAGGGCTGCAAGGATACATACCTGGGGCCCCTGCTGTGTTTCACATGATCGTGTCTGTTATGCCATGAAGCGTGTGAAATCTTACTAATCTGCACAGTGAAAAACTCCGCAGACTATATGAATGCTGAAAGGCTTAAGGCCTCTGTGGTAGAAAGTCTGCATGTTAGTGAAAGCAGTTGCACAAAAAGCCCAAACTCACAAGTGTCATGAATAATTCTGCTGGACAGCAAACTGAAAGTTGTTTCTATTCTGCCAGTCTCTATCTGATATTAATGTAGAAACTATTTTAACAGAAATAAATTAACCAGCTGTTTTAAGTTGTTGAGATTTTAAATGCAAAGCATCTTGCAGGACTAGACTGGAACTCACCCACTTGTCTACATTCACAGGCAGAAGACTCTTCGCTTGGGGGAGCTGTTCAAATTTAAAGCAGTTTAACACGTCCAGAGCTGCAGCTAACGATTATTTAATAAACTGTCATCTATTTTTGCAATAAATCGCTTAATTATTATTGTTTAGTCTTTCAAATGTTCATGTTTATTAGAACATACTCGGAGAAGAAGATGCCCCCCATTTCTATTGTCTGCAGTGTTTTGATTAACTTTGTATTGTCTATTACGTTTTGTATAACAAGTTTGTCAGTGTCCAGTTGTTTGTTATATTTATGTTGGTAAAACTATTAATGGTAATAACTATTAAGGTCTTTCGAATGTTCAAAAGTTGTAAAAAAATCATCAGAGCCCAAAGTGGCATCGTCATATTTCTTCTTTCATCCAACCAACAGTCCACAACCCCAGAGAAGAGCAGTACATGCTCACATTTAATTAGCTGGAACCAGCAAATTGAAACATGACTGAAACTCTCGACCGATTATTAAAACTGTCTAATCGTTGCAGCTCTACACATCCTGTTACATCTGTAGGAAAATAAAATAAAAGCAGGATTTCAATATTACTTTCACTTACTTACTTTATTAATACAGTTTTTGTACATTCACGGTCATTTATTTGGACGTTTTAGGATATAAAATGTGTCAGACACAATACAACAGCAAATCTAAGCGTATACAATTTTCACACACACTAGCACAAAATAAGTAACAATCCTCGCTCTGAACAGAGGAAAGTCCTGATTGTAGCTGAAGGGGATCAGCCAGACATGGTGTGTCATGGGGTTTTGAGGCTGTGCAGCAATAAAACATGATCTATATGTACACTGCTTCCTGCTTTTATTTCATTCACGTCTAAAATTCTCAAAGGAGACAGGAAGCATTGTCTAACAGCATCTCATGGGAGCACTTACCCCAACACTGCAGATCAGATGAGGGAAAATATTTGAGTAGGGTTCAGTTCAGGAGAAGCAGAAGGAGATGACTGCCTTCTAGCTGACAGTAAAGAAAACTGAAATAATTCTAAAGAGCATGCTGTGTATGTGCTTACATGTCAAGCTCTTTATGAATAATGTGAGCTCTTTGTGTTACACATAAAGCATTTTTCTGTAACATAGTTTTAAGCTAGTACTATGTTTTATGTATGTACAGTGTATGGCATATAAACATGTTTTATACATATGCCTATGTGGATATAATGTTCACATCATGTTTGTTCCACACAACTTCACACATTTTCATTTGTCCTTTTGACCACTTTTCAGCCTGCATGCATCTTAACTTCTTTAACAAAATGGATCTTTTATTCATTTACCACCTTGCAGCCATTTATTATGCCTCATATGTTCTAGATGTAGCTATATGAAAAGCTGGGTTGAGGTCAGGGTTTGATTTCCTGCAAATGAGAATTGCAAATAGGTGGATAAGAAAGTGACAGTCACGGCCTTTTAATGTGTTTGTGAGCATTTATAAAGTATGTCTTCTGTTTAATCATCTTGAGGGAAAAAAAAGTAAAAAGAAAAGGAATAAGAGGACTATTTGTAAATGCTTGAAATGATTTAAAACTTCTGTGCTCAGTCAACCACAGGATAAATTATCAAGTGCTGAGATAAGCCTATGCTTTAGCCAAGATTGCACCCTCAACAGAGAGGACATTTTAATCTTGAACACAAATCTGTCTCCAACTTTACCACAATCTCACAGATAAACCAACAGCGCTTGTATTCAGGATTCAATTCTGACTTTGTTGAGATTCCAATCTTCTTCAAAGTAAAGTAAATGCAAACAACAAGGTACAAATGTAACATTGAACAGCATCTACTGTATCTGCCGTTTTGGTTGGACGCTTTGGCACAGTTTGTGCTCTGCTACAACTTAAAGCCAAATACAATACGAAAGAAAGGTACAGCAGCAACACAAAGTAAAGAGGCAGCAGAGTCTGGTCAGGGTCGAGCAGATCGATGATAAAATCTGGCGACAAAAAGTTCAATTTTCGCTTCTGAAGGGAGTGGAGTGTGAATATACAGCAGTGATATCACTGAACTGCATCCTCTAAATAACATTAAGCAGTCTAGTTTGAATGATGAACCACTGTGCGGATAAATGGACGCTGATTGTCGCTGCCTACTGTACATGATGTTTCCTGTGCAGATAAACACGCCAGGCTATTCATATTTATTGGACAGATAATGCACGTGCTAGCAGCTGCTTTCTATCAAATCAAAATGGAGGAACCTCAGCAGCTGCATTAGCTGTCCTTGCAGGTAAGAAGCTGCATGCTTTATATAAACAGGTACGACACTAAATTTATAAGTATTCAAGGCTGGCTAAGCTTACAAATGATCGTTCACTGCTGTTCCCTGTGGCCAGAAACTGTAAAACAGAGGCCATACGAGCACTGAAGCCTGTGTCCATGAAGTCATTTGTTCACTGGCAAGGAGACTGCTTCACTGTGGGCATCCTGCACCAGTGCAGTGTTTCATCTTTGAGATGCATGGTCAAGAAAATGTCGAGTCTCTGAAGTTGACAGATTAATTTTGTCGAAAATATTCCCTTTGATCTCAGCATCTTAAGGCGCTGAATGGATTTGTATGGCTTGTAGCTGCTCTCTGAAAGCTTCTAATGGCAAGAATATGTAAAAGACGCGTTGCTACTGTCTGCCTACGTCTCATAGCAGTTTCTACATTTCATTTGTGCTGCCTTACAGGTTTAAAAGATGAAGTCAGGGCAAAAGCATGACAGTGTCTAAACACAGTCACTATTTGTCTCCCTCTATTGGCTGACTCATCCATCCTGTGATAAATTAAATGATTTAATAATCACAGAAATCCTCCAAAACAACATTCCAATGTCCCTGGGACAATACTTGTCAATGTGCGTGCAAGACACCTTTTCTCAGAGGCCAGGGGAGAAGGAAGTATTCAGATCTTTATTAACACTAAGAATAAAACTAAAAATATTCCATAAAAAGTCAGACCCCTGCACACTAAATGTAACAGTACAGAACGATAATCAGCAGTGCTCTGTAAAAGCACTGATTCCGACACTTTATGTGTATACTTTAATGGACTTGCTTTCCTGTGAAGTTGCCTTTGGCATCCATTTAAGGATTCCTGTGCGTTTTTCTTTCAGCCATTTTTAATCTACTCATCTGCTTTAAATTCCTCTCGTGACGTCTACTTCTTATGGTCCCTTATTGCCTTTTCCCCTTTTATTTTTCTATTTATTTGGATTGCTTTTATGTGTTTTTGTGCTTAGTTTTCATTCCTTCCACCTTCATTTCATTTTACATTTTTACCTTTTTAGTCCAGACTTCCTTGTGTTTGGCTTGACTGTTGTTTATTATGTTGTATTGTTTTGCTGAGTTTCTGACATTTGCTTTATTTTTCAAAGCAGTGTGTAAACTCTTGGTGTTATTATTATTATTGGATTACTATCACTGATGCATTTAAAACATAAGCAGCATTTTAAGCATTGATCTTAACTTTACACACACTTAACATATTGGGTTTTTTGGGGGGGGGTTTGGTTTGCAACAGGTCATCGTGTTTTAAGGTTAGGGTTAACCGTTAAGTATTCCATCTAAATAATCAGTGGCCACACAAGTTAAATACCGTAAATGTACAGAAGTAAAAAGCTTAATATTTCTCTTGAAATGTCGTGGCGTAAAGGTAGGCTATAAAATGGTGGAAAATATTCAGGTAAGACTTGAAATTACAGCACTAACTGTCCATGACGAGAGAGAAAAGAGACGACACTCCTCTGTTATCATAAATCCTTTAATATATGAAAGAGGCATATTTAAAACACAACGTACAGTGTAACAGACCATGTCCCACAGTTTTCATATACATTTCTTTACAAGGTTACCCGTCCGTGTAGACAGGTCCAAACTGAGACAATGGAAATATATGCTTTTGTCTGATGAATTCTGCTGCAATCAACACACAACTAAAAAAAAAATGTAAATAAGTAAACCTCAGAAAAAATAAAATGTTTGGTTGTTGAACAAAAATATTTATAGTGGTTTCTGCATATGGCTGAAAGATCTTGATTCTTTATCTGCGATTAAATCTGTAAAAAACATAATTAGCTAAAAAATGCTTTCTCATTCCAGTCG
>JAPZDX010000025.1:8105883-8128911 GCA_029783625.1 Naso annulatus
CGCCGGCTCGTGCTTTATTTCATTTGTTGTTGCTCTCTCTTTTAAGTCCAGTTTGAACCGAGATGAAACGGTTGCAGCAGAGTAAACTGGTCTGTCTCAGCTTGATATCAAATCATAGATGAACTCTGCTGTTGGAAGAGGCGAGTGAGAGCACGGTGAGTAGATCAGCTCATACTGATGTCACCTGTCGCTAAGAAGTGCAGCGTAGACTGGCGAATTAGGACAGACAGTACCTGAGCATTACCTGATTTGTCCTGGTGGCAAAGAAAATGTTAGGTAAAAACAGGGCTAATTGGAGACCAGTTTAGCAGCGAATGGTGTCAGTTTTGCAACCATCATTAACCTGCTTAATCAGGTTATACATCCTAATGACAAAGGTAAGCCAAAATTCGTCTAGTTCCACTTTAATTAGCAGACTCATTGTAGGCTATGTACTAAAATATTGAGAAAAAAAGTCTGATAAAAGATGCATCCAACATGTTTTATCAGAGCTTCCAGCATTTTTGTGCATCTACTGTCGATTCTGTCAGGCAACTGATTATATATTAGATAATACTTGGGACGTAACGCCATCACCAAGGTAACTAGTTTGTTCTGGCTGTGTCTGTCAGACAGAAACTATAGTAACAGAACCAGAGAAGCCCATTTGTGGAGGCAGATCACCCAATCACTAATGTTACAGGTAATGATTGTGCTTTTGACCACCTTTGCGTTGTTAGCTTGGTGTTCGCTGTATCGTCGATCCTCTGTTAGCATAGTAAAATGAAACATACATGTTTTGTTTTGTCCTCTTACTCCTTCAAAGCTGCATTTATTATAATTGGCGTAGTTGTGGTCGGTTCAGGTTTTGTTGGTCGTCTCGTCAAAGGCTGAAATGAAATCAGATGCTGCTTGTGAAACTGTCTTGCTCGCCTTTGTTCTGCTGAATAGACAACGATCTCACGGCCAAATGTGCTCCATCTGCAAACTATCGAGACATGTGAAGCCATGATGTCAGCGCGTTTTTTCCATGTAACTCCCAGGACTGCTGTGGAAAGACGGCACGGCACATTTAACACATCTGTGCTCACTCATATTTACGAGCACACTTTATCGTCTCTGAAAGGCGCCAAATTGATATCTGCACTGGAGCTCCTCCAAGCAGAAAAATGAACTTCTGATGTCTGGTTTTCCCATTATTTCCCCACAATCTCAAGTCAAAACAGCGCTGAATGAGCCAAAGCGTGTAAATAATGCTTTCTATGCAGGGTGTATCACCGACCGCAAATTACACTCCACGCAGTCACTTAATTTGGAGCTGTTTTCATGAGAAACCTTTGAGACTCCAGAGGGTGTTTGGGGAAGCTGATGAGCTGGAGAGGGGAATTCATTAGTGAGCTCCCCACATCGCACAAAGGCACTTTTTCCTCTAAATGCATGCTGCTGTGTAAACTCATCTCATTTTCGTGAAAAGAAGTGACTTTAAAAGCTCCACTGAGAGCTTGTGAATATTCATTTTTGATAGATATTGAGAGATCACAAAAACAAAAGAAAACAGGAAGTAGATGTGTTTCCATCTCAGTCTCAGTGTTGGAAGTCTCAGCAGACTCTTGAATGCTTCCAGCCTTTAATAATTTCCTTCTGAGCACATAACCTGTAATTTAATAATAATGCAGTTTTTTCCATACTGGGAAAAAATGTGCATCCGTCTCCATATTCCTGGCAAAAATTAAGATTTGAGTCACGTGTTGTGTTTTCATATCCTCATTTTATTTCAAAGGCAGTGGTAAGTGGTTGCTTTGCTTCATTTCTTTATTTTAATGTGGAGGAACCGTGATGTTGAAGTCCGTAGATCCGCATCCAGATGTTGTGGCAGTCGTCCGATGTTTGAAAGTCCTAACTGTGACCGCATCATCAGACCAGTCCAGACAGTGAGTCACACTGTTAAAAGTCAATGAGCTTACAGTGGTGAGGAAGGGGGCAAATAATATGAAGGACATTTCTGGGCACAGAAAGTAAAAAGAAAATATTTGGAGTGGAGTTTTATGGAGTTTTTACATCAATCTAAGTCATTAAAGGGAGCCTGTGTGACTTTTGCTAGTGATGATTACAGGATAAGAGACAGAATGTGTTACTTCTTCTTTCAGTGGCCTCACATTAAGACTTCACCACTTCGCCATTCAGTAAAAATAAAGATGAATGATTGATGATGGAATCATATTCATCAGTCCTTGTGTTTTCCTTTACAGGTTTTGTTAGGGCTGCAACTTATGATGTTTTTTTTCCTATCAATTAACCTTTATCGTCATATTTTCAATTAATCGATAAAAGTTTTTAGAGCAGGGGTTTCCAAAGTTTGCCATGACAAGGACCCCTATATAGCATTAGCTGCTGGCAGGGACTCTTCTGTTGCTAAATTTCTTAATTTTTTTTTTCTTTTTTTTTGCATTTTAGCAGGAGGTAGGAAGCTAGTTGTTATGGGCACAGCAACCTCCTGATATATCAGTGTCACTCAAAGCAGCTGCTCGATTCTGATTGGATTGAGTGGTATGTGTTATTATTATTATATTTTAATTGAAACACTGGCACTGAACAAAAACACATAGATTTGTGTGATTGATAACATCAAATAAGACATAGTAAAACGTTACTGACACAAATAACGTTATTAGTTTACTTTTATTTTTGTTCATCTGTCCCCTTAGCTCAAAGTTTCGGCAACCCCCATTTGGACCCTGTGGGTGTTGGGATGGACCCCCACTTTGAAAAACACTGTTTTAGAGCATAAAATTATTGAGAGAGGGAAAAAATGTCCCTCACAATCTACTTAAGTCTTAGAGCCTAAAAGTATCTAGTTTACTATCATATAGATAAAATAAAGCAGAAAAATCTTTACCTTGCAGAAGTTGAAACATTTAGGCATTTTGGAAAGTTGCAGATACCAGTAAATAGTTATCTGAATAGTTTTATGTTACTTTCTGTTTATAATTTAATTGTTCCAGCATTAGTTGGTCTCACGGGAATGGAGAATGAGTAATCTGTGACAACCTATTAGGCTAAAATATGTAGGAACTTAATTATTCCCTCTTCGGAATAACATTATTTGCCTGCTTAGTTGGCATCTTTCCACATCTTGACTGTTCTAATTAACTCCGGTGTATGATCTACATGTTATGGCACATTGATATTGCACATATTCTCTAAAAAACGCATTTCTAAAAGTAAATTTGACACACACAATTAACTGTGCAGCCCCAGGTCAGATCGCACGCCTTATCATACCACACGCCGTCTCTGTGCCGTGGTTGTTAACATGATCACAGGCACTAATGTGGCGATTCTACCAGGCGAGTTAATCTTTACTAATGCATTCTGTTAACAGCCATCTGTGTGCTGAACACCGACTGTAAAGCCTTTCAGCAGAGCGCCACGCAGCATTCAGCACCCCAGCAGTCACTCCTACATTACGCCGAGGGATTGGGTTTATTATTCAGCCCCAGAGAGGCTTTGGACCAGAGAAACCGTGTCAGATGGAATCCATTTTGATTTTAAATGCAAATACCACTGACACGCTCATTGCCGGCGCTCTCCTTTCGGGCGCGACCACACAGCCCTCTTGATGGGTGGAAAATTTCAGGGAGAGGTCTCTAAACAAACACAGGCTGCCAGTCAGACTGTGTCATGTCCACAGTCAGGTACATGGTTGACCCTCTGACCGCTTTACTGGAAATCTGTTTTGCATGGCTGACTGTGTTGCAGGCTTTGCTCTCCTCTAGGTTTGCAAATTTGAAAGCGAACGCTCGCAAAGGTTTTTTTTTTTTAACACACTATTAGTGTCAAGTTAAACGATACAAAAATTTGATCTCTCTTTCTTGCTTTCACCCGTTCTTTCCAGCTCTCTTTCCGTCTTTCTTCCACCCACCCAAAAAATAAGCCCTTTTGACAGTGACATCAGCCAAGGTCGCAGCTCCACTTATAATCTGTATCATTTCCATGCTATGCTTAAACCAGTTTGCATGGTATAATGGGAGCGGGCAGGCAGGGAGCAGAGCTTGATTACTTTGATGATGATAATTTGTTTAATCAAGTAATTTGGGTGGGTGAGTGGGACGGCTGCATGACCGCTCCACTCCAGACTCAGCGGGGCAGCCAGCAGGCATGAAGCCTCCTGGCTGTCCAAAACAGCCTCTGCAGGGGTTTTCTGATTCACCACAAAGAATTAAACAGTGGATGTAAAGAGAATGAGGGATCTTCAGAAGCTTTAAGCAGCTTTAAACATTTCGACCAGCTTAAGAAATGATCTCTTATGTCCAACAGTGCTTAAGCTAACCCTTACCGAAGTCTTTAAGCAAACACGGGAGCAACTTTCCTCACTTTTTTAAATGTCGTTGTTGAAGTCAGTCAAACTAAAAGGAAGCCTGTTTGAGCTTTTGACCAGCAGGAGCGCTGTGGAGGAATTTTTTCATGGGTGGGACACAGGTGACGTGATACACAGTCATGCTGCTATTTTCCTGCTATCTCACTTATCAAAAGTTTGGTATTATCAGGGAAAGAATCGGAGGAATGCGCCAACAAAGGCAGGAAAGAAGACTGATGGCTTCTGTAGAAAACAGAGATGTAAACAATGCAGGAGTCATTATTTTAAAAATCTGTTTTACAAATGTTCTATAAGGGAGGAAGACAATTCAACACAACTGTTGGACTTGGTTACTGCAAACAAAACTTTTGTTAGTTTCTACAAAAGCTGAACCTCGCAGCTTTAAGAAGTCACACAGGAAACATCTCAATTTCCACAGTGTCAGTATGACAGTTGAATTAATATTGAGGGTGCAATTATAAAGTATAACTTATATATTGATTATATTATCAATTAATTATATTATTAACTATATAGTGCTTGTTATTTGACTGGTTATTTCATCTATATGTCAGAAAATGGTTAAAAAAAAAAAAAGAAGACAGTTTCCTGAAACCCAAGCTGGTGTCTTTAAATTTTCTGTCAGTCCAAAAACGAAACACCTTGTTTGTACACGGATTTGTTTGAGTTTGTAATCTGCATAATATACAGAATACACCAGCACAAGGAAATGCCTTTACAGTTTGTTGTAAGACGTTTGAAGCACAGCCAATTCGCTCTATATGTTAAAAAGCTCCAATGCTACAAATGTTAGCTTAATAAGCTGTCGTCTCTGTAAGCTCATTTGATTTGTGCCAACTTCCTGTGGCACACTGTCTGAAATCAGGTGAAAAGGTTCAGTTATTTCTGTTATCATTTCGGTTCCCGTAGGAATGATCAGACTTCTGGTTTGCTGACACACGTTCTCAGATCTATGAGGAAACGAGACGTTAGACAACCATCACAAGAAGACTTTGACGCTAGAAGGCAAAGGCAGCATTAAAATCTTTGTTTAAAAATGGCTTCTGTGTTTCTATCTGCATTGGTGAGATTTTTGTCACGGTGTTGAACCCAGCCAAACCTAACGGGGGAATTCATACAGATTTTCAAATCATGATTAGTTGAGAACTGCTCAGCCTGAGAAAACAGTTGAATAATGCTTGCTGTGGCTCTGAGGAAGCTTTGTCAAATCAGAGAAAATATCTCGGCTTGGGCTTAGAAAGCCTGTGGTACAAACTAGAGGCATGAACAAATAGAAACGGGTGTTTTGCAGAAAGAGCAGGTCCGACGAAACAATGCTGTTGTGTTTCTTTCATTATGTGAAGACGAGCCAAAATATCTCTTTCACTTGACCGTTGTTGTTTTTGCAATCTTCACCTCATGAGTCCTCCCATTGTTTGATGGTACAATAATAAACTGCTGGAACACTTGAGCTCTGAATGTTGTGATCAGCGTAGTTTTGCTGTCAATAAGAGAAATTATCTCTTTTGTGCCAAAGTTTAATTATCCATAATGACTGTGTTTGTCATATAATAAAAGCCATAAACAATTTTTTGGGGATTTTCCATTTAACTATCATGGTTACTCAACACTCCTCTGCCTTAGATGCTCCTTTGTTGTTGTTGTCAGCGCGTAGTGACACTGTGGCTTTCGGCTTTTACGGTTTGCATCTAATGAACTGTGCTGACCTCGCCACATCCGTGTGTGCGCGGCAGACGCGCTCACTGCCGACACGCAGTTTTGAAGACGCCTTTCTGGAGACGACTGCTCGCTGTCGCAGCCTCTGCTTTTGTTCAGTGTGGTACTGTGTGACTGAGTGACCACGAGAGTCTTTTATGAGTTTTGTTAGACCTGCAGTGCAAAAGCAGCTTCAAACATCTGTTGCCTGGTGGGTTTTTGACAGTGGCTTCTCTTCAGCGCTGGATGCGCCACCGCCACAACCGCTGGCCCCTCGTAGCACATTGTTGTCTGTTTTTACTTACAGGCACATGAATTTGAGCTTTCTGCTTCATCTCTCATTGTTTTCAAAGGGTGCTGCAAGAGCTGTGCAAGCTGTCTCCTAACGTGTGTTGTGATTTTTCTTGCAAAGCCTCATTAAGCCTCTCTGGAGACCCCAGCAAGGCGGAGGTAAAGCCAAACCTGGAGCACAGGGTGGAGCGCCAGTCGGCCTGCGTCTCGTGTTGTTCCTGGACCCTTTCAGGAAAGCCAGACTGCAGCCTTCAGAAACCACACATTCTTGGAGAATTACAGCACAGGGAAAGAATTGGGAAAGGCAATGCAGCAAGGAAGGGAGCAGGGGTTTGGCAGGGACATTAAAAGTCATTTTTAGCTGCAGAAGTTTTGTTAGTGATCTTTGTCCGGCGTCCAAACGATGTGAGAGATTGGGCGCTTGCTAATTGTGTGTTCTCTCAGTTGAAAGTGTGTTTTATGTCTTGATAAACTGGCGCTCTCTCAAAGTCCCAGCTTATTCTTCCACAGAGTCATTAAAGATTGAAAATGCAGCCTCGCTGTGGTTCCAGCGCTGGGCCTATTTTGGTTGCCAGAATTCAATTATTTACATAGGATGGAGCATGAATAAGAATTTTACCCCGTCATTTTAAGTACGAGCCAGAGGCTATATCACTTTTTTGCTTTTTAAAAAAGTCACACAAAATCAAGCGAGAAGATTTTTGCTGCAACATTATGGATTCACACCTCATCCTTTAAATGGATGAGTGTGATTTCATTTTAATGACATGGAATGTAAAAAAGCAGGGAAAACTTCTTTTTTTACATCCAAAGCTGAGCTGCAACATGTAACGCACCCCCCAGAATGATCGTTCGTTTGGGTCGTCCCCTGTTGGGCTGATAAAAGCTGAAAGCATCTTTCATCAGGCAGCTGGCCTGTGTGTGTATGTGGGGCATGTGAGCATTTTTCTTTTTGTTGTGGAGCAATTTGTCTCAACAAGCGCAGCCACAGCGAGCAGACGGGGCTGTGGTGTTTTCTGTCAAACATGACTCACACACACAAAGACACTCAGATGTACATTAAGGCTTCCTCTTTGTGTGATTGGTGTTTGATCCCTGAGGCAGGGTGCAGTCTTTAAATAAAATCGCATTTGTTGGTTCACACTGATGAGATGGGGGGTTGGAACAGAAGGAAGTGCGACAGTTTGGTTTAGATCTCCGCAGCGTGTGCGGTGAAACCTTTTGTTCACCAACTGCAGTGTGACCATAATGGTGGTCAACTTTGGAGTCCTGCTATTTTAAAGAATATGTTCATCTCTTAATTTAAAAAAACTAACATTTTGAAATCAAGCTAGCCATAGCATGAAACTCCAAAGGAAGCAACTTCGCTGACCCCTCTCCTTCACGTTTTTGCTCTGAAGCTCCGCCCCTCACCTGGCTTGGGTTTTATTCGGTTTGTTGTTGCTCTCTCTTGTCTTGATACGTGGGTCTTCCTCTTTGCGGTTGTTTTTGCCGTGTTTGCAGTTGTTGCTAAAGCTGGAAAAGCAACTTCTCCTCCAGGGTTGTCAACCATTGTATCAGGCTTTTACTTGCTGAGGGGATGCAAATAGCCATCTACCTTTGTAGAGCAGCCAATAGGAACACGCACTCTCTGAAACAACCCGTAATTGGCAGAAAAGTGTCCGTCGTGCTCTTCATTTTCTAAAACCCGAATACAGAGCCAAGGAGAGGCGCAGAAGCCTGTTGTTCTTTCAGATCAACTGAATTACAATATGCTGAAAGGTTATTATGGGATTTATAATGACTGCCTACCGCAGGATCAAATGATGGCTTCAACCATCAATTAATTAGATTTTTTTTGAAAAACGGTTTTAAATTGCCAGTGTTTTATCACATAAAAGGCAAGAAATCATCACATTTCAGAAGCTGGAATCAGCTGCTGCTCTGCAAATCTGCTTGTAAAGTGAAATGAAACATCAGAATTTGTTGCATATTATATTTCCGTTGAAGGACCAACTGATTAATCAGCTAATCGTCTCCGCTTGTGCTGCAGTTTGCAAGCGAGTTAAACTGGTATTGACACCATTAAATGAAAAGAGCTTGCGTTGCATTAGATTTAGTTTGAGGTCTGAGTTGCTCTTGGGCCACAGCAGGCTAATCTTCAGCATCTGCCATCGTAACCTCAGGTGACTCTTGACACTGTTAATCTACACATGCAGGTAACTGTGTTACAGTCGAGTCTCTGTCTGAACTCTGAAGCGTGACATCAGGATGAAGGTGTATATTAGTGTGACTTCATGATCAGAACTTCTTTGTCAGTGACTATTTTGTTCAACATATTTAGTTTTTCAGCAGCAGGACATTTGACTTTAGGACTTCCTCAGTCTATGTGTGAAGATGTTTCGGTTTTGTGCAGTTGGAGACGTGAGATTAATAAACCTGTGTGTTTGTGGACCCTACGCTGAGTCTGGCAGGCAGCTCAGCTCCTGCACCCATAATTACACAGTGTCATTAATGTGCAATTACGTGAGTCATGCTGAGCCCACGTTGGGTCTAGTCATCGTTCATGCTGGAGCCCACTGAGAGCTGCCCTTTGTGTTCGTCGTGATGTTCAACTCGCTCATGTTCTTGGTGAGAGACTCATATCAGAAACATTTCTAAAATGGTTTAAGAGAGCCTGAGATAAATTAATCATGACTGTCCTGAACATCTCTGTGCTGGTAGTTTTGATTTAAAAAAAAAAAAATAAAATTAATAATTAACCGGCTGTCTGTTATATAACCTTGAACCCAAATTAGCATAATTTTTTAATATTCCCTGGGATACATTTTTGTGATCATGTGTCACAAATTTGGTGGTCAGTGGTTGAGCTCATATTTTGTCTTAGGTTGGAATAAAGGCAGATCACAGCATATTTGGACGGACATGTTTTCTGAAGGCTGAACATCTTAGCACGACGTTATCATGTGACATGTCGTCCCAGACTGGATTAGAGCAAGAAGATAAAACCCACTTCATACACAACAAAGCACTGATGATGACTAGAGTTCTTATTTGATTTGATTAAAACCAAAGATACACACACAGCTTTTACTTTGTAGTGCTTAAGTTATGAACGAGTAGTAAGCTGAGTTGATCTATTACCCACTTTTCGTGTGCGTGTGTGTGGTCGAGCTAATCCCACCCAAATCCTGCCTGAGCTGTGTAACTGATGAAGCTGCCGCACCAAAAACAACTGTAGTGGTTTAAATGCAGACCCAAACAAACAACTTGATCAAGTGAATCCAGTCATGTTAAAATCGGCATTACATGAAGACGATGGATGAAAAGCTGCAAGGGTAACTTATAAAGTGTTTGTAATGCAATGTTTAAAGGGCAACATGAGCTGAGTACAAAGTGTAAACGTGAAAGAACAAATCGTCAGAATGTTCCCTCAGCCTGGAAACAATAACAACATGGCCAATTATTCAAATGCCATCATGTGAGACTTGTTGTTACTTGGTTACTGTACTACAGATCAATAATCTAGCCAAAGTTAAAGCAGCATTCATGTTATAATATGGCTGTCACTAATATCAAAGGTAACAGCATGTATTTACTAATCTATTTATAAAATAGTCCAAACAAAAGACACAACATTGAATTGAAGATAAAAGCGATACTGTAACATTTTAAATTTTTGATGGATTTCTCTTTTCAACTGGCACTTCCCACACAAAAGGGACAATAGATTCACATTTTGGCTATCTAGAAATGCTGTTTGTTATTCTTGGCATTCCTAACTAAATCAGAATGGGAGCCAGACAAAACCTTGGCAATTAGCTTGTGGCCAGCTGATATATTTGGTCTCCATTAGGACCGCAAACAACATCAACAAAACGAGGCTATTTCGCAGTTGACTGATGGGTCAGAGGTAAAACAGGTGTCTGGTGAAGACAAACAATGAATCCAAATTAGCAATCTGTGTCTATGGTAGGACAGGAAATAAAAGATGAATAACAGGACATCTTTACACAGACAAATATTATTTCACTATGCAGAGGACAAAATATAAGACAAATGTGGTAACATAGGTCAAGTAAAAAGGCCCCGAACCAGCAATCCCATGTGCCTGAGGGATGCTCAGAGATACACAACAATCTCAACCATCATAAACCTTTTTCCCAATATAGCATATAACTATAATCCCAAACACACCAGGCCATCCATATAATACAATATCCTTCGGTAGATCAACAGATAAACCAATCTGCAGGGCAAACAGGGTGACTTTCAAGCGTCAGTGTGTTTCTCCAGTAAGTTAGTTACCTAAATTCAACAGACATGGGTGGAAAAAAAAAATAGATATGCTTGTAAGCAGTGGCAGAAAGCATACATTTTCAGCCAGGCCCTGAGGTATTGTGGGGTGGGGTGCAGAAATTCCAAGTTAAGAACAGGAAGGTGGAGACAAAAATATCACTGGAAATTAATGGCACTTTTTACATTCTGAGTTAGAAATTTAAATCTTCTGACGTGACTTGAAGTTGCAAATTTAACCAGCCGGTCTTCAGAGTCTTTTCAGTGGGCATAAAAAGGTCTTGATGGAGAAAAACGCAGGAATCCATGTTTTTGTTGGCCGGCCGGCCAGCCACCCTTGATCCCCTGCAGCAGGAAGTGGGGATAAGCACGTTAAAAACAGGCTGCTTGTAGGAGGAGATGTTCAACTCCTTACCGAGTGGAAAGAGGCTCTGTGACAATACAGCACTTGACCTAAAAAAGAGGACTTATTGACCCTTTTGTTCATGTTTTTGTGGCTGTTTCTTACTTAAATCCATGGCTTCCAAGCTCCCAGTTGACAGATGTCCTTGTGCAACTTCGCCCCATAAATACACTTGTCCAAAAGACAAAATCAGAGGGTACAGAAAATAAAGAGTCAAAATTTTAAGTAGGCAGGACCATTGTTTGTATATTTGGGTTAAAATCCCAGCTGAGTGGTAAACAAAGTGTTGACTGTTTGGTTTGTGTGGGATATTCTTCTCTCCCCTCAAGTATTGCAGATAAACAGGGAAGTAAACTCTTTGTGTCTGCACGTATGTAAGTGTGAGAGTGTCTATGTGCTGCTTAGCTCTGTGGCAAAGTAGACAGGGTTGAATGTTCCCGGCTCTCCGCCCTCAGCTGGACGGGAATGCTCTTGTGCTGTGGTGACCTTGCTGGGCTCGAGGGGCGGGGCTCCTCATCACCTCTCCTGTCACCAGTTGGCTTTGACCGCTTTGACATCACTTACCAGGTTTTGAGCAAGGCAGATACCAAAAATCTGAAAAAGAAACCACACAAGACACCAGGTCAAGAGATGCTCACAGGAAATGTTCAGAGTACAGCATGTAACTGTTCAAAAAAGAACAGATTGCTGTATTGCAGGGGTTTGTTTTATGCTACCGGTTTTCACCACTAGATGGCAATGATGATGCAAAATCAGGACCCAGACATATTGTTCATTAAAGGCAAACACTTCATTTAAAATGCACCAAGTTTCCTCATGGAAATGCTCTCTAGAGAAACAGTGTACCAAAAAGACTCACCTGTAAAAGTGCAATACCAACAAAGATTCCAGCTACAAAAATCAAGTTATCCTGAAGCCACTTCTCAAACTGTCCCACGCAGCCCTTGGTATAGATATATTTCTGCCGGTCCATCTCCTTTTAAAAACAAAAACAGATCAGAAATTAATTAAAATGAAGAGCAAATATTTTTTACATCAAAAGTAATCAGTTCTCGGAAAGGGCATTGGCCTATGGCGTGATTTAAATAAACATCTGAACCCTGCCCTATGACTAATGTGGGACAAAACAAACACAGATAGCAATTTGCCCACTGACTCCTTCACTGCCGAAGGGGGAATGAGGAGTGTGACAACTGAGTCACTCTTTGATTATGACATGCTAGAGTCTGGACATCATGGAGAACATCAAGGTGGTGCATTTAGGGGACCCTGTCGGGGATGAACACGCCAACAGAAGCTGTTTCCTGTTACCAGACAGATGGCTGTTTGTGCTGTTTGCTTTAGCCGATGATTTACATGGTCTATTCAGAGATGGTCATAAAGAGAAGTGCATAGATGCTAGTATGGGGGAAAGACAGGGTGTGCACAGGACTCTTTACAAAGCTCTCTTTGTTGCTCTACCATGCAAGTCAACCACGCAAACCCTTTGTTCTCTTACAGAACCTGAAAGCTAGCTTTCAACCAATGGGAGGTAAAGGGATCCCCTTGGTAGCCAATAAAAGCAGGAATCACAATGTTTTTCTGCCTGTGAACTTCCTCAGATGTTGCCTCAGCCCGTGGCTTTGTTGTGCTGCTGTCCTCCCCGTGTTTCCCGCTCTTCCTCTTTCCCAGCTTGCTCTCCATAAACAAGCAGCACGGGAACTTACTGCACATCCCCGATAGTTTCAGCAAAATGTCAACGGCCAGGTCGTTAGCGGTAGAGCACACAGAGAAAATGAATTCATACCAACTCTGTGGCAGGTGGTTCACTGTATTGCAGTGCGCCTAGCAACAGCAGTCTTTCTGACTGCAGTGCAGTGAGTTGTAACCACCACACCCACACACAGAGGAAAAGGGAACGGACTGGCATAACCCACTGAGTCGCCAATTACAGAGTGTAGTAAGGCTGCTCTCTAGGCTATAACTGGAGTCTAATTATCCCTGTTAGAAGAACAATCTGTTATTAAGGCAAGAAGCATGCAGAGGAGCCTGTGTGCTATTTAACCCTATACGTTCACTTTGTGTGCTCTGTCGGCCAACTGTTTTTGCCTTTCTACATTTTCTACAACTTTCTTATCAAGACCGTTGAGTGAAGTTACCATAAAATCTAACTGTTATCGGCTCTATTTAAAGTTATTTTATTTTAACCTTTAATTTATTTAACCAGTGCTTTTAGACAAGCAATCAAGCCCAACACAAACGAACCTGATTGCCACTCCACCTTCAACAACTGCTTAGATCGTTTCAATCAAACAGATTTGCAGCGTGTCAATCAACTCGCTCTCAGGGGTAACTCCCCTCAGCAGCTTTATGTCATTTTAAACAGAAAGAATGGCACTGGCTGTCAATCACGTTCCACTACTGCCAGTGAGTGTGCTGTGAATGAGCGGGTTCTGTTTAACTGCTTGAACTGTAGTAGACTTTTTGTGTTTTATTAGAAAAACATCATGAAGCATTATTATTTATTAATTTTCAGAGAGAGAAGTTCTGGTAATAGGCTAAAACAATAGTAGGGTCACGGTAAAGACTTACTCACCCCTTGAAGCCGAACATCATAACCGCACTGTGTGTTGATGACGTCCTCCTGCGAACAAAACACAAAAATGTGAAATCCTCTGCATTTCAGCTACTGATCACTGTCTGAGATTTGGATTGACTCATTTTAAGTCTGAGAGGACACGTATTAAATTAAGAAATGACTGCTTTGAAGACTAAGATTAGATTATTAGCTTGTTACTAATAGACAGTGGATCAACGGAGTAAGACTTCTGAAAAATGGCTACAAGAACCTGTCTGAAGAAGCCATAATGTTCTTAAGCCCTCAATCTCTTTCATTTTCATTTAAAATGCTAAAAGAAATACTGCATTTTTTAAAAAATAGATTAGTGCTGCAACCTAAACTTAATATAATTATCATTTAATATCTTAATCATTTTCATTACAAATGGTCTTGTCTGTAAAATATTATAAAATAGATTTAAAAAACACAAAAGACTAAGAAAAAGATCATTTTATCCTCTCATTTGAGTAGCTCAAACCAGCAAACATTTCACTTTTCTGATTAGAATAATTCAAACAAATAGTGAAAGGATAATTTTCTGTTGATTAACTAAAGAGAGAATTCTGTACTATCATTTGTTAGTGTTGTTAAATGACTCACTGCAGGGTCTTTCACACAGCAGGAGAAGGGGACTCCACAACGTTCCCTACTGGGGTTCAGATCAGTGCAGTTGAAGTAGATGTTCAGGTTCCAGTCATCGGGCCCGTGAGCTCCACAGCACGACCACTGAGACAGCAGTGACAACAGGCAGAGATTAAACAGCCAACTTCGGTTAACAGATAGATTTATTTTCTCTGATCTGGTCTTGAAACGGCTCTTTAGAGCACGGCTCAGGTCAGCATGGGTGGGTAGTCAGCTTACTGTGGCGGGATACTGACTAGAGATAGTGAGACAGCAATAGCCAGACAACAGCGGATCTAATCGTCTTTACAGTACAGTGTGACAGAGCCCAGCGTTTCTACACGGGAGCCAAGATCTAAACTGTTTCATTCATGTAATTGGATAATCATTTGAGGGAAATAATATCATGTTTACTACACAGTTGCATTGGCTGACTCATTCTCCTCACTGCCCAGAACTGAGCTGATGTAAGATCAGTGCTGAAACTCATATAAAAACATTTTATAGAAGGGCGTGACCTCCTCCAGCCAAAAAAACCCAAAATCTTACAAGAAAGTTTGATTATTATTTTTTTTTTTTACTGTTGAGTGCAATGGCGTGGACTCACATAGTCCTGGGCAAAGTCAATGAGATTCTGCAAGTCGATGTCGTCGCGGTAGGCCTTGACGTTATTGTTGATGAAAAGGTTGAGCTGCTCTTTGATCCAGTCTTTAAAGACGAAGGCAAGGATCCCTGCAGTCAGCTCCAAGAAGAAGATCAACCCCAGGAACACTGAAAACTGGAACGCACATGATGCATACAAGAGTAAACATGCAGAAACACACAAACACAAAACAATAAATCTGTCACGTCAATCAGGAAATCTGGGTGCGCCCATGAAAATCCTGTTTGAAAAAAGGTTCACAGCAGTAATGACCTTTTTCCTGACATCTCTTGTAAAAGAAATAAAACGGGCAACCGCTGTGATGTAATACCCCTGTACAGATCTGTTCTGATTTGCTGAGCGAGAGTGTGTCAACAAAAACCGCAGTCTCAGAGGAACAGTTCTATCATATCTTTACAGTAAATGTAGGAGGAGAGGGGACGGGGCTAACGATAAAAGCACAAAAGACACATTAGCTCCTCACTCTGACGCCTGACTTACTGCTGCTAATGGACGTCGGCTGGAGTTAATAGGTGCTCAGAATCGCAGCCAGCAACAAAGTAAGTTTGTCTACGTCAGTCACATGTTGTCATCAATCCAGAACAACCCTTATAAACTTCACAAACTGCTGTTGTCATGGCTTTTGAGGACATCTTGGCTTTGTAACAGAGCAAAATACTCGACAGAGAGTGAATGTTTTTGGTGGTTTGAGAGGCACAGAGTTTCTGATCATTACTTTGTGATAAAACATGACTTGGTTTAATGATGAGATAACACAGATCTGTGCCATTCAACCGCCCTTAGCATTTGGCTCGGGTGAGTCACCATAGTCCAGTGACACCTGCTGCACAGACACTCTCTTCTCTGATGTAAACTGGAGATCTAAGGGGGCGTGTAGTGGTTAAAATGGTGTCTGTAGTCTTGAGTTGGCTTACAAATTTAAGCAGGAAGGTGTTCTCTCTGAGCGCTCCAATGCAGCCAGCAAAGCCCAGGATGAACATGACCCCTCCTACGACAATAAAGAGCCACACAGGGTCGAAGCCCCCTAGGTCTGTGATGGATGACAGATTGGACAGCACGCCCTAAGGGAGAGGAAGAAAGACAAAGAGAGCGGTTAAAATTTTTCTCTGTAATACTTCCAAAAAGGTCCGGGCAAAAATTCTCACACTACAAAGATGCAGTTAACCTTGAAAAGAGCTTGTGATGTCAAAGGAGAATAATATTAATTTAACTTATGACACAGCCAAGAGGCCAACTCAGGTTGTCGTGATCAGAGTGGCAAAAGAACAACAGGAAAATCCATATAAGGCAATGCTCCTGTCTAAATAAAATTATACCTACAAAGTATTTGGCTCGCTAAATAAATTAAAAAACTTGGAGACGTTTTTGATGTATTTATCTACAACACACATTACTCACTAGCATATCTCTAATCCTTTCATCAGAAGAGGCACAGTTGAGCAAACATTCACAAACAGACATCTGCCCTTCCTCCCCGCACATCCTGCCCTCACAGCCCTGAGGCCACAGTGTGTCCACCATGTTTTCCTGTCAATCTCTGCTCTGCATCGTGCCTTGCACTGACAGAATCCTCAAACAGAAATAACACCTTCGTACCAAAGAGCAGCCACGCTGGAACAAGTCACAGGATAGCACATTACAAGGAAGTGCAGTTTGTGACTACAAAAACCTGCTAAAAATTTAATGTGTTCTGGTTCATGCATGATCTCCTTCTGTTTTTCTCATCCCACCTGGGTTACCGCCTGTAAATGTGCTGCTGCTCTTGGTTCTGAGCTCCTGTTTGCTTGTCACATACAGTGCACATGTCAAACACTTGCAGCTTAAGCCCACAAAGCTGAAATCTCATACTGCTTAAGTCAAGCTCCCACTGCACCGAGCAAAGGGACAACCACGGGAGAGAGGCATAACAGCATTCTGGTGTTTTTTACAGCACTCGTGCAGCATAAAGTGCCTTCATTTAAATTTAAGCACGAGGCCCTGAAACAATAAACTAGTCCAGCTGAAGGCAGCGGGCTAGAAACTAATCATCCAAAGCCACTGAGACCCAAACTCACCATTATGCCTTTCCAGCGCCAGCTATTTATCATTCGGCCTAATCCTTTTAAATTATTCACGCTGTTCCACCAAGGTACTCCGGTGCAGGCCTATTTGCAGAGTTCATGACCAGACGTTACTAATCAGTACATGCTTCCACGCTGGCGCAGCATTTACTGAAACTACTGGTACAACTTTGAGATAATTAATGAAACAAATTGACTGGCAACTCGATTGGATGGAGTTTTAAATGTGGCCATGATCCACTGCACATGAGAGGTTAATGGCAGCACCCGACCTTTGTCTCTAGTCTACTGTGGAAAATAAACAGTAACCAGTGTCCATGCGAATTTGAAGCGTTCGTTTTGTAACAGGCAAAGGTTATGCATTCACTTTGTTTACGGCTCCTTATTTGTGTCTATCTGTGCCCATTTCTAGCTTCAGTTAAACCCTCCGACTAGTGGAAAAAAACATATTTGGCTGAAGAAAACTTCAACAGTCACAAATCACACCTAAGCTGCAGCAACATATTTCATTTCCTGAGATGACTAAGAGACATTTACCATATCAGGTAATATGCTTTTAAGCGCTGCAAAGTGTTACAGGAATGTTGCCTTTAAAAGCTCTGGTTTTATCTAACCTCTCTCCTGCAAATTGGACTTCCAGCTTATTCCCACCGGAATACAGGGAAGAACTTTAGCTATGCTCTGGAGGCAATCATGTTTTGCTTCAACAGTGCGTGTTTGTGTGTATGTGTTCATACTTACCTTCTCCGCCCATGCCCACAGGCCTATGCCCAAGAATGCGGCTCCTAGTAACTGTGAAACAAAGCACAGACAAGACACTTTAATGTCGGGCGGAAATCAACTGTGAAATAAAGAAATGGAATATCTGTGACTTGAAGTTCAACACTCTAACGTGTCTTTCATTGGGGCTGTGTGGGTTTGATTTGATTAGATTAGATTTACGGCTGTGTCTTCCTGGAAACGGGCAAACAACACAACAACTGTGTTAGATTTTTGTAACGCTAACCTCAACTGATCCATACGAAACCACGACATAACCTTGGTAGGACACACCCTCACCTACCTCAAGTATGAGAGAGGAGTGCAGTCAAAACAAACACAGACATCTCCCAATAACCAGCATTCTTCAAAAGAAGACCGATGATAGTGAGTTTATGTTGAACCCCCATCACTTCCTGAAGGAATCTAATCGAGAAAATTGGCTTTTAAAGTCTTTAAAGAAAACGGAACGGGGAAAGATGCCTTTTAATTCGCTGGACAGTGAATCATTACATCTGCAGGTTATTGCAGGTTAGAGTCACTGCACTCGGCCGCTTAAGAGGCTGGAGGATCTGATATCCTGAGAATTAAGGAAAATCCCTCTGGTATTAGCCTCCTGTCTCATGGAGGATAAAACATGCAAAAAAGGAGAACTACAAAAAGCACTGGTGAGTGCTGCGGTACCAGACCTCCATGTAAAGACACAAGATGTAACAACAGCAAGACTACAGGCTGTTATTAATCAAGCTGCATTTAAGTAAAAAGTAAAAGAAAATAAAAATACTATAAAACAGGAGTCCTCCATTTCTAGGTGCTGTGGTTTTACTTCTATAATTTATTGTCTAATCGACTGCTTGGCTGCCACAAAATGCCATTCCTAAGGGATTTGAAATGGTAATGAACTTAACCGAGGTTTACTATAATGGGCTGAAATATAATAGCTCCATTGATATAGGGATAAATCATTTTGTTGGGAGGTTGATTAAATCTGGGGAAGCAGGCAAACTGATGGCAATCCGTCAGCAAACATAACAAGACCAAGAACGCGACAATACGCCCAAACAATAACAGCAACTGTGAGGGGTTGCCCCAGGGTTGGCATTGTGGTTACGTAAACGGTTGCAGCGAAGGGTGTGGTGGCTTTAGCTGGAAAGTGACACGCAGGAAGAGACATAGTACCCAAGCAGAGATTAGGTAGAAGAGATTAAACTGACAAAGCGGGACTCTGAATAATCCAGAGGCAAAAACAAGAGAGCGCAGAAAAACGTGATACCTCTCAGCTTGCACTACTGAAAAGGCGAAGCTTACACGTGGAACAGAACTGTTAGCTAGATAAAGCCACGGATATTAACTACAAACTGTGAACACTGATAACAGTTAAATATAGACTCACATATCATTACTATTCTCACTTTAAACCAAACAAAATTTTTAAATGCTTCAAATAGTCTAATTCTTGAAAACCAGAATCTGGATATTATCTAAGCAGCGAAAATAAGCTTCAGACTGACTTGTCATTGCAGGTAATACATTTTCCATTATATGAAATTTAAATAAACCCTTTAATTTTTATTATTAATATTGTGCTGCAAGCCAAAATTCCAATACATATTTTTCTATAGTTGGATTTGAAAAAGAGGAAACATCCTGGTGTGATGTTTATCTTTGAGATATTGTGGTATTGTGTTGTTGTTTTGTTTTTGCCATTGCTCAGTGACCACACTGGCATTTTCTCCAAGAGCTAAACTCACTTAGTGTGAAACAATTCACTCGCATTCTTACAAACAAACAAAAAGAAAAATAAAGAAAGGAAAAGCACAGTTACTGTGAGAAAATATATTTTGTCATGCGAGACCTGTCCAAGGATGATAGATACCACATGCAACAACTTTTATTTGCTAACAGTTCTGTTGGCAATATTACTAGGCAGCACATGCATTAGTTTTATCTTATTTTCAATTGAAAAACAAACAATGTCTGGGTGTCACTGCATCAAGCCTTGTGGGAAAACACAACACCTGTTTGTGTTATATAACAGGTTTCGACTTTTTGGCTGCCTTTACGACTCTTCCTCCTTTTTAATTCAGGTCCTGGAGCTTTCTGAGGATGCAGCTAAAGAAGGAATGTCCTTGACAGAGCCTGAAGGCTGAACTGAACCTGAGCCTTCTTTCCAAATCAGACGATCCAGCTGCACTAAGCCCAAAATGAATGTTGCATTAAAGCAACCGTTAAGAGTTTAAAATTCCCACAGGTCATCACCAGGAAGTTGCCCTGAAACTAGCGTTGCACATTATCTCAATATTATCTGGATAAGACATCAGACATTGTCACAGGTTTTTGGATATAATTATATGGTGATATGGAAGAGCTGTTCTCTTTTCCTGGTTTTAAAGGCTGCATTACAGTAGCATGATGAACTTATTTGCTTGAATTTTAATGCAGGCAACAGTGCGAATATGATGCCCTTTCTGCTGCAGACCCACCTGCCATTTTACACGAGTGTTGCTCATCGTAATTTAGACATTTTCTAACAGTGCTTGGCCCATGACACATAGGATGTGTTTCCTGTCTCATTTCCATTGCTCTGTTGACAACAGAAAATCAGGAAGAGTCGATGACACTTTGATGGGTAAAATCCCACACACACGAGAGCCTGTGATTCCTTAACTAGAGTTAGATACCATCGCTTCATTTGGGAATAATTTCAAATGATTCTAATTAGCCACAAACGATTAGGAATAGTTTGGATTTGAGTGGGAACACTGCCAGAATCTAATGCTGCCTTCAAGGGCTTCAAGAAATATCCATTCATTGTAGGGCTGCAACTAAGGATTGTTTCATCTGTTGACCACATGTCATGATTAACTGAGTAAAACTTTTAGCCAAATTAAGAGACAAAACAAAGTGAAAAAAGCTATTCACAATTTCCAAGAAGCCAAAGCGACATCTTGAATTTGGCTATGTTTTTGCACTAATACAGTCCAAAACCAAAAGTCTGTTCATTTACTATCACAAAATGCCACAGAAAATCAGTGAAGCCTTACAATCTATGTACAACTACTACTTTCCGATTGTTCACCTATCATTTATCACAGGATGCCCTGGCGGTTTAGTATGGATTCATCCCATTTCCATCTCTTCTCTTCCAACTTTCCTGTTTCCTCTCGACTGTGAAATATCCAATAAAGCAGAAAGGAAGAAATGCTCCTCCACTTCAGTGCTTCTAAAATAATACACCAGCCAGACACCAGAAAAGCACTTCTTTTATACGGCCCATTTTGTTATTATTTCCGGTCAAAAGTACTTCAATGCACGTCAAGTTGCATTTCCCCCTGCTGCAGCTTGAGGCGACCTCGAAAGCAGCATTAAGGGAGACGAGACAGTGACGAGACATCCGTGCCTGGTATCCTGACATTTTGGCTTACTATTTCTGAATCTCTTTCTCAGTCAGTTGATGCCTCCTATACCTTTATTTATAACATACACAACAACTGAACCAGATTTCGGAGAGAACAGAATGCTAATCAAAATCCTTACAATAAAATCACAACTGAAATCTAGTGAATGTACGCAGAAATTTTAAGCCCACGAAAACGTATTTCCTTTTGGTTCACAGTGTTTCAGAGACTTGACCTGCTGTTACTACAAAGTATCAGTAAGCGTCTCGTGAAGTGTCTGCTACTGTCTAGGCTGAACACACTAACAGGCAAGCTCACAAGCACATTCTGCACCCATATTATGTGCTCTTTGAAAGCCGTATTTGCAAACCAAACTTCCTTTAACGGGACAATTAGGTTCAGATTAAGGAAAGAATGAGTACACTGAAACTGAACTGCCCGTGCCATTGTACAGTGCTTGTGCTATTTCCTTTTATCTAACTTTTCCCACAGTGTAATGTGGGCAGCCAGAGTCAAATACAGGTCAGCTGGTGGCACTGGAACACATTACCTGTGTTGAACTCTCTCAAAGCCACACTGAGACAAAATCTCCAAATGATCAGGGCTTCTTACTGAGCAGCAGTAAAAACTAATTAAAAAATAATCAAAAGATGCTTTTTAAATATAATGAACAATAAAACCAGGAAAAGTACGGAGCTCTGTAATTGCTTGTTCTTGCAAATAGTGTGTACCTCATTGATTCTGTGTTCAGAGATGGAGGTTTTTTAAACTTCCCTCCATGTGTTTCTTTTAACCTCGGCTGCTCTAGTAAGTAACATTTTTGTCCTTTTTAATAAAAATCCCTGTGCTTTTATCAGTGTACTTCAATGTTTTCTCACCGGGTCAATGAAGACTTGAACGAGATGTCCTTGTATCAGCCTCTTTATTCAAATCAGGACGTTCAGGTTATTTCTCTGTCAAGTGCAGCCATAAGATGTGCCTGTCCCAGAGCGAGGGGTTACTCTCCATGTGGACAGAGAGATTATCAACACTTGAGGAGATGCCTTCCTAAGCCAGCTGATCCCATTAACCTCAACTAACTAGCAGACAAACCGGGCTCCACGCCGCCAGGACAGACATGTACACACACACAAATGCGTAGGGTAAAGACTGGCTCAAGTGTGACTGACCTTTCAATGACTCCCTTTATTAAAAGCTGCATTCCTGATGTGACCGGCTGCGTGAATGCAGCCATTCTTGATGATATCAGTGGCACTGCCAACAGCGCATCCAATTCCTCAGCAAGAAAACACTTGCCCTTATTTTGCATTCACACCTCTCTACACTTGAGGCTGCAAAATCAATGTATCAACAGCGCATGACTAAAACAAATTTCAGGGTCAAATGTATCTGACTGGGCGGAACAATGCCCACCTGAGGAAGAGGCCGTAACAGAGAGAAGGTTCGCTCCTGTTCAAAGCTATCACCATGTATTAAGATTTATAAAGATATTGTGCTTACTGACTTAGACAGACAGCCAACGACCAAGGCCTGAGCGATACAGCTGAAAAACTTATCACGACAGTGAAGTCTAATAGCAGTCAGTATCAATAATTACTGATCATGTAGGTTGTAACTGACGACTTGTATTGCACTCTGAGGGGTGGGAGCAGCTATGGCAGTGTTTCCCATACGTTCATTTATTTGTGGCTGTGCGCCACGAATAAATTCTCACCGCCACAAATAGATTCGGCCCCCCCCCCGGCTCCACAGCTCCGCTCAACCCTAGTCGTTACAATTACGGTGCAGTAGGTGGCGGTATGCACGCCGCCTATAAAACAAGAAGACGCAGAAGGAGTCGTGGTAGCAGAAGTGTGGTGGATCGAAAAACGAAGGTAAGACGTCTCGGTACAAATGTGAGCAAAAA
>JAPZDX010000025.1:8144022-8155308 GCA_029783625.1 Naso annulatus
TGAAAAGAAAAGAAAAACTGAACCTTTGCTTCTTTTTTGAGAGAACTAAAAAACCTGAAGTCATAGGTTCTCTGATGGACATTTTAGGGAGATTTACTCATTGTGGCGACACATCTGGTGGATTATTCATCTACTTCATGTAACTCTGACTGGCAGACGATATTTCACGTCACTCCAGGAGGTTTTGTCGGACAGCTGGCACAGCCGCGACTCTTTTTTCATTTACTAAGGTGATAGATCCAGGCAGCTACATTATTTGATGTAATCATGTGCCAATCAAACAATAAATATGCGTAAATCAATCACTTCTGAAACTTCCCTATAGAGCTCATTCTGCATGCAGTTTTTTTCCTGGCACAGAGTACAAAGCAAACATGATCATTCCCCCTAGTAAAAGCAATAAAATCCATCTGTCATTGATTTTACAGACTTAAGGTCTGCCCTCACAGTAATTGAATTAACTCTTTGTAGTACCCTTGAGTTCCTTTAACATTAACCAATTTGAGGTTCAATAACATATGTTTATTATCTATGTTTTATTTCATTTATACAAAGAGGCTACAGGGTACATTTGTTAAAAAAAAAAAAAAAACTACTCCATTTCCATGTACAAAATTACAGCCTTTGATGATACAGTGGTTATGCCTGCATGGATGTACATCAACAACATTAACTACAGTAAATCAATCAACCTGACACTGACAGGGGAAAGATGGGATATGACATAATACAAGCATGATGTTACAACTGTCTTAAATATTTGTAACAACAACATAACAAACATGAAAGATCATCACATAACCTCTTAAACAAGCAGTCTTCTCACCACTATTGGCATGAGCATAAATTACCTTCCTTTATAGACTGCTGCAGAGAAATGAGCCAAGCTATCTCACAGGTACTTACTTTATATTCAGTGCCTTCTTTCTAGGGTGTCAATACTCAGGTCCCAGTGACAGTTTTTATTAGCTATTTCATTTTTTATAATTCAGGCGAGCTGAGTGTACCAGAGCCAGAGCACTGAGGCTTGAAATGAAGTCTCCTTACTGTAAGCATCTCACCTCTAGTGGGCGCTAGACTGTTATCAAGTAACACGCAGGTGCAAATCATGAGCAAAAGAGTGAGCATCTTTGTGGAAAAGAACTTTATGAAGGTGGACTTTTCCTTGAGATTTTTTTTTTTTTTTTTCCAAAATTTTCCTTCGGTTATAATCTGGATAAATCACACCAAATACTTTGTATTCCCAGTGATATGTAGCCTAAAGCAGTGAAGATATTATTCACAAGCAATAAAGTCAAATAAATTTGAGTATAATTAAGTCAGGGTTGTTTTTTTTTCCTCAGCACGTCTCATAAGGAAGTACACAGCAAATCTTTTTTCAAAAAAGTTCGCTGAACTGCGGTTACAACTTTTCTTTTTATGAGGAAAATATCAGGTTAAGCTTACAGGCGGTAGTCAAAGTCTTAAATTACAAAAACATTGCAGACACTGCCTCTAAAAAAATCGTGTTTCCTTAAAAAAAAGCGCAAGCCCAACGTCAGTTTAAAACCGGCGAGCCTATAACGTCATGATTCACGAGTTTGCTGAAAGTTTATCTCGCTGGATCCACTTCAGTGCCTCATCCCTTACCTTTCTCACGTCAAATTCAGAGCTCCGCCGCTGTGCAGTACTTCCACAAGAGTTTTCAGTTTAACTGCGTCTGAGAGCTTCACACACCCCCCGCCTCCCCCCTCTCTCGCTCTATCTCTCTCTCTCTCTCTCTCTCTCCATGTAGCGAGACACCGGATCGGATTTCTTCCTCTCGGCCGTCCAGCGCGCAGACAGGCAGACAGGGAGGAAGAGGAGGGAGGGGGGCCTGCAGCTAGAAGCGGAGTGACAGACAGCACAGCCTCCAGCTCCGTTTCACTTTTTCATATCGGCACCAGCGCCACCTCCACAGGGTTTCCACTAATTATATAAACGGAGACAAGCCTCTGATCGGAGAGCTCAGGGCTTCTGTTGCGAAACTATCGATGTTCTAGCAGTTGGACACAGACTGTACCTTGTTTTGACAGTTCTGGAGAGGTGTCCAATCAATGGCGAGTATTGAGCGGCTTATCTCTGTCTAATGTCCCGCGATGGCAGGGAAGTGTCAGACCCTTGTTTCAGTCTTTGAAGTAGAAAGGCAGACAAGAGATAGTCCAGATTATGTGTGCGCGGATGAGACCACAGAGACCCCAGAGAGATCCAGCACCTGACCCCTGCAGCCCCCCGTGTCTCTCTAAAGATCACCGTTTAAGTGTGTGTGTTTATTGTGCATGCTCTCCCACAAAGTGTCTGCCCCCTCTGAACCCTCTGGGCCCTAAGCTCCAACCTGCAAGGGCAAGATAGGAATTTCCTGTCCTCCGGCAGGGACAAAAATCAGCCTTCGGCAATGATGCAAGAGCCCTCACATCTTATTGCCCCCCTCCGTCACAGCTCTAACTTTCTCTACCTCATCCTTCTGCCCTGTGTCCCATCCTCTCATCCCTGCGTGGGCGAGAGCAGACAGCAAACTCCCCCCACAGCGGGAGGATTTAAGTCAGGGGGCCAACCCTGCATTTGTGTATCAAAGGTCAGATTACCCTGTCGGATGTTATCTTTCTCCGGGCGATGGCTGTGGGGTGAGCGGGATGACAGCACAGGCCCCCGTGGTCGACGTGTGAAGCGGTATGGAAAGGCAAGGATTAACAGAGGTCCTGGGATCTTACCGGACTGAATGTGACCTAAACTCTCAGTGGATCCCATGGGAGAAATAAAAGACCAGCTCAGAGGTGGAAACCAAGCCCTGTTGCTCATATTGTTACGCCTGCGGGGCATTAAAGGTCTCTGCAGAGGTGTAGCCGACTGTTAACGGTGTGTTCATGTTGTTTTTGGTGATCTTTGCTCCATTTGAGGAAACCAATTAGTGAGTACTGAGTGATGAGAACAGTGTTGAAGCTACACAGGCTATAGATATGTATCAGCGACAATTATCTGATGGCCATGACCTTTCTGCTATGTTTCCTCACAGCTCAATGTCTTTTCACTCTCTTTGAATACCGCATCTGACAGACTCGTCACAAAGAAGGGGTTATTATTTTCCCACTTGAGAATTGTTTTTTTCCATATTGCCATTTAACGACATAATGTTTTGGTGTTATTTGGGGGTGTGAACTTCTTTTTTTGTTCAATGTTGGCAGCTGTGAAAGTAAGTTCTGAAGAAATTTCCAAACAGCTTTTAGCCACAAGTTAGCCCATTATTGTCGGTGGCTGTGTTGTATATTAAGGCTGCCCTTTTAGCAGTGATGCATGATTGCATTTCCATTGCTGTTGGGGCAGCCTGTATTTTTACGGCATGGAAACAGATGTTTTATGGAGAATCTCACTGTGTCAAGTTGCACGGACGAGGCAGGGTTGCCTGTTTTCTCTATTTGCTGTGTACTCCTCTCAGTTATAGATTTTCTGATGTGATATTATACTACAGTATGAGCGACACCGTCGCATTAAGGAGACACTATAAACAAACCAGTGGAAATATACCACATTTTTGTGTTATAAAGTAGCATACATAGTAATAATATCCTTTTTGCAGCTTACACTCCCCAAGTAAAGACTGAAAACCCAAGATAAACAAACACTTACTTGTTTTCCGGCTCATCTGTTCTTTGTTGAATCCTGTCTTCTCCCATGATGCATTGCAGTCCGTCCCAGGGGTGTGCGTGTTTTGCGTTGCCTGGAGAGGTTTTCTCAGTCCTCCTGGACTCCAGCTCACTCCTCTCCTGATAGGCATATGTCCCTTCTCCATCTCCATCGCTGCCTACGGTAAAATGCTTCCGATGCAGTCGAAACAAAAGCCCTCAACGGGGGGATATGCGAGTCCTTCGTTCCAGTCAGCTCAATCTTTTCTCCGATGAGATGAAACTGTCCGTTCAGTTGGGAGATGGAAGACTTAGTCCTCACTGGCAGGCAGTGAATACATTTAGAAATACAAGAAAACACACAAAAAGGGACAAGGAAAGTAGTAGCTCAGCTTTCCAGGTTGCTGCTTCCGGTCATGGCTTCCCTTTCAGTAATAATCTTTCCGAATGCTGTCCTATGAGCTGAAATTTGAAGAAGACATGTGCTGTTACTTTGGTCTTCAGTAGTGTTCCGAAGTATTATTCTGTATCTAACAGGACCTCCCAGGAGGGTCAGCTCCGATGTGCCTTGGATACATTCCCATGGACAACTGCCATGAAAATTGCACAAGTTTGTTGTGCTCTCTTAAAAATCTGGCGACGAGTGCTGAGAAACAGGCCAGTGTTCTCTATTTGCATCTCTCTAATACTCCTCTTTTTCCTTCCCAGACGTTACTCTTCCTCCTCTGCTATTTTGGTCACCAAAACATGCTCTTCGTCTGTATCCCAATCTCCAGCCCGCAGATTATTTTTCTTTGGGAGAAAAGGATCTGCACTTTATCTTGGAGATCATAACTCTACAGTGACGTGAAGGGGAACTGTGTATAAGGCAGCTTCCTGCTGTTAGGTGCATGTGAGAAATAACATTTCACTCTGCAAAGGTCATTCCAGCGACTGGTTTTTATTCAGAGCTCCGATGTGTTCAATTAAAGTTGCTTTATTCTGGTGTCCTGTTTTATTTCTTATACGTTAAAGCCAGATAGGCAGGATCATCAATTTCTTTCTGTGGTTTGTTCACAGAACCACAATTGAAAAGGGGAAGTTCTTTCTTCTCCTGGTTGGAGTTTTGATTAATGCTAAAATGCATCAAAAATTCATTACGAGTACAGTAATTTTGTGGTCAGGAGCTCCAACATTCAGATTTTCAGTTTGTTTGTTTTGCTCCTTGTAGAAGAGATTGGATGTCTGATTGTTCAGCCAGTCTGTAACTGTTTTCTTTGGACTGAGCTTTTGCTGTAGATAAGGGCTGCTCAGGTGATGAAAGGTTGCCGTGCTGTATCTAATCCCTCGCCGTGTCCATTTTCTGTCCAGTAACAACTGCAAAAAAAAAAGAGAAGTATGGTTATTAAAAATCAGTTATGCATAACTATTCCCCTTACACTTTTCTTCAGTTATGTTATATAAATGTGACATTTGCAAAGACAAAAGCTGGATGTTAAATCCACCCACATCTTTGGCAAACTACAGTTTTGGCAAACAGCTGGAGCAAGAATCCTACTCGGTTTGCCGTCATCGCTCTTTGTGTAATGGCACAAGTTTCAACCCACTGCTTTGTGCAGGATTTTAAGTATTTGATATTAGGGTTCTAGAAAGCTGTCCAAAAAATCTGACCTCTGTGTCGACAGGAAGTCTGCAGTTTTTACAAATTGTAATGGGTTTTTGAGAAAGTAGCCTGAGAAACACTTTACTGCACTATGTTTGGCTCATCTAGTACTTTTAATAAAAAATTTGTTTTCTTCTAAAAAGCACAAATTTCAACCTTTGACCATTTTGTAGACAAACTCCAATGCTTTGCCTGCAAAGATGATGCTCAGCCTTTGCTCTTTGAAATGTAGTCAGGCTGAAAGGCTGGAAAAGGAAATGGGGATACGCCTTCATTAAAGTCTGAACGTGATAAACTCAGTGTTGTCTTCAAAGACGGAAGGAAGGTCACAATTCATTGAGGCTTTAAGGTCGAAAATGTACTAAACCTGCCAAAAAAGTTTACTTTATCTCTGCTTTGGCATCTGTGAAGTGATGCAGAACACTGAAAAAGTGAATGCAGTTAAAAGATTTCTGTGAAGAGACAAACAGAGATATGAATGTCTTTCAGTGACATGTACCGCATCCTTCCCTCCAATCCGATAAAGCATTTCATTAGATCAGGCGTGTCGTGTTTCCCCTTCAAAGCTAAAAAGACCCACTGGAAAAGCTTGAAATAATAAACCGGTGTTTTCACATCCTTGCCCTTGATCAGACTTGCCTCTTCTATCACCGTTGCGTTTGTTCTTGCTCTAGAGTCATCACTGTAACGCTCTCAAGTACGAGAACTGTGCAGAGGACTGCACACACAGTCATTATTTTTGAAATGCCTTTTCAGTGAGTCCTTAGAGGCATGGCAACCGCGCTCGCATTCATCTTTCCTGAAGGTGTGCAAGCACCGTAAAGTTGTTTGCATCCCTTGAAGACTGTGTTTTGTGGAGACGCTCTGCGACATGACAGCTGAGTCATCACAGTCTGCGGGAGAACTGCTCGTTGGAGCCTGAACACAACCAGCCCATGCAAAAACACTGCCCCGCCTCCATGCAGAAAAGCAACAAAAATCCTCCACAATTTAGCTTGCTGGCGTGATCGTGTCAAGTGAGAAGAGATGAAGGCCGGCATTGTTTAGACACTCTGACAACAGCGCTTTGATTCCCCCAGATGTGTTTGGATCAATCTGCAACTCATCTGGAGACTGACACTGTCTTTTTAGATTAGCACCTCAACTTGCCACATTTTCTTTATTCACACTTTTTGTTGTTGTTGTTCCAAGATTTCAGGTTCACTGAACACATGTTGAGGGCGTGCCCTAACCTCACTGAACCCATAATGATTGACATATGGTTTGATTACTGTCTTTGATCCAGTCTGCAAGTATTTATTAACTGCTGGACAAAGAACAGATAAAGGATATTCAACAATTACATGAGCAGAGACCCTGACTTAACTTACATATGGACTCCTAAAATCCTCTTTTGCTGCAATCTGTTTCACTCTTTTAGTTGGTCCAAGCTTGTTAATGTCCGGCTTGAGAGTATTTCTTCCAAAGTATCTTTTTATATCAAGCACACTCCAACTGATCCTATCTACTTGTCATACCTGAGATCTGATATCATCTCTCCTCCTTCCCTCGTCTACCCTCCAATTACTGTGAAGTTCAAAAGGTGTTTTACAGTGCCCACCTGTCCCACTCAGCTCCCACCCCCGCACAGCTTTCCCGTGCCACCCATTGACCTCCATGATTAGAGCCAAGGATATCACTTACAGTCTGGCCCGCAGGCCGTTTCAGTGCATAATCACAGAGTTCCTGTACATCGTCGACATATGATGGATTCATATGCGGACAGCAGATCTATCCCACAGCTTTCTGCAGCGTGTCTCACATAGTGATGACGCACAAAGGAAATGTCTCTGGCAGCTGCACAAACTATAATCATTCATTTGTCCCTCATGGCTGTTGTCTTGTTCTTTTATTAGACATTTGCATCAATAGCCAACTTGTAGAAAGCATGTCAGCCACCCAATAACTCACATACTGTATGCATTTTCACCAAAGGTATGGCGTACGTGCATCATCAGTAGCTCTGGGCGCACATGTGTTGAGGTATGGGAGAAGTTTAGATGTCAGGTGAGCGTGCATTGCACCTATTGTAAGACCTGAAGGTGTATCAGTTACCAGGCTTATAATGAGGCATCTGGACACAGCATTGACTGGCAAGCCCTTATGATTGAATACCTCAGGGGCAGAGCTGCTATGCGTCTGCTATCTCTTGCCTTTTGCCTGAATCTTTTACAGTTTGTCAAGCAAAAATCATTCTGTAATGCTAAAGGCTTTAGCAGAGGCTTTTGCTCTCTCGCGCAGACAAAGAACCATTCAAGGGCCCTCGCAGCGCTATGAAATAATTTTAGGTAGTGCTCCAAAATTGGCATTCCTGCGACATAATTCCTCAGGAGGCTGTGATAGCCGACATGTCTCGGCTTGTGCCGGCTGATGACTGACACCTGAAACACTGCGAGGCGCAGACTCAAATAAAAAAAAAAAAACACAGACGTCTTCCTCTCTTCTTCCTCGATCCCTCCGCTCACATTGCATGTGCAAGCATAAATCATTCACAGAGGAAAACCTTGTAATGAGGAGGCAGCTACATGTGCAGCTCATCCTGCTGCCTCACAGTCACAGGTGGAGAACATCAAGAGGCAAAGATAAATACTCAAAGTAGGTGTGTGTGATCCGCTGCCAAGAGGGAGGAACCGTCTAAAACAATCAAAGTCATAATCTGAAAACTGTTAGACATGAAAGAGAGAAAGTTTGAGCACTTTTAAAAATGTTGCAAAAACTTTTGCAAGGAATACCTATATGGCAGAAAATGTGTGTAGAATGGCATGACATTTTAGCGTTGCTATTTTCTAAACAAGCACAGCAAACTAAAGGGGTGTCACTAGTGAATATTCACAGTATATGGTAACATATGGCTAAAAAGAAACCCTACGGTTGACCCCCTGCAAAGCAATAAATGGCCCTCACCTGTTGTGTTAACAGGAAGCAATTACTTATAAATGTAAGTCAACACGGCTCCAGCCAGGTCTTTAATTGGATACACCTTCTAATGTTACACAGTGCAGATCAAGTCTATAACCTGGCTACACAGCAGGCTCCATGCCGTCAGGACAATAGGCTTGGATATCAGAGACCACAGTGCTGATGAAGCCAGCCAACCCCCTCTGCAAGCCTGCAGCCCGCACCGAGGGAAAAACAGCGGCCACAGATGTTTGTCATCTACTCAAACAAAGACTCTCAAAGTTTCCCTCCTCTCCTGCTCTGGTCCACTGCATTCCTCCTGCTCTCTCTCCAAACAAAGATTGTGTCTTACCCGTAAAGATAAATATAATGGGCTGCAGGTGACAAAGCCTGCAGCGATTACAGTTTCACAGCAACAGATAAAATCCCAGGACTCAGTACTCCTTCCTGTTTGATGTGCGTTGGTGTAGTCATGCTGCTCACCTGTACTCCGGTGGGTCTGGCTGTGTGAGGCGGCGAGTGTGTGTACTGCCCCTTTTCAGTTCCTACGACTCTACATACACACACACACACCTCCCCCTTTTTACCTCTGCCTTTCTCTCTCTCTCTCTCTCCTCCCTCTGAATTGAAGCAGACGAAGGATGGGGGGGGTGGGAGGGGGGTCAATTGGAACACAGAAGGCTCTTTGTCTGGGATCTTTTCATATGGTTTCCTTCAAGCTTGCATACTGAACACATTATGTTATAATATATTTTCATATTCAACACAGGGATGTTGAGGGACCCGTGGGCCCCACTCGGCTCTCTCCTCCCCCACTTTTTCTTTTCTTGACCCATTTTCCCGCCATGCACACCGGGCAGAGAAATCCAAATAAAGAGTGAAAGCTACGCCAGAAAAATGTAGACTAAGTTCCTGCTAAATCCGCAGAATTTGTTGATGCAGTCGTTGGCTGTTTTTCAATAATAAATCTAAACACATAAAATTATTTCCTCTCTAGACTCTAAATATCACATATAAAGAGAGCTTTTCAGCACATATGCACATTGCTCCGGGCTGTAACTCACAAACAGTTCATATTTGTTGAACAGAACAACCTTTGGATGTTCATCCTGAGATTATGATCCTCTCAAAAATCACATCACATCTCCAAACAAGGATTTATCATAAGATCCCCCAAGTGCCATAAAAATGTCAGTAACATCTGGTTCACTGTATAGCTGTAAAATTATTAGATCTAGATTTATAGATTTGCAGACTTCTGCAGGGAAATATTTGCATATATTTTACTGATCTTTAAATCCTACTGAATCCTGAAGGTCCTCAGTAAGACAAGGGCCGGCTGTGGGCACGGGGTTGTTGCATCTACACTGGAGACTGCATGGCTGAGTCATATGGTGGAAAAGAACATGTCTTGAATGGCTGCCAGGTTTTAGGACCAACATCTTAATCACCCTTCAGCCATAGGATAAACGAACTTTGCTTGATGGTGCAGTCATCCTGCTTGTGGTTCACCACTCTTTCAAACAGCAGGTCAAGTAAAGTTCACTAAGAGGCAAAAAACTCTGCTGAAATATTTTTCAGCATCCTTTGTAATTCCGACAGTGTCGTCCGTGGTGATTTTGGTGTCACTTTTATCTCAACTTTTCTTTTCACCACCTTTGCACACCTGATGGATGGACCTGCCAAAGTGCTCCGACAATTCATCACCTCGAGGCTAGTTTAAGTAATGTCTCAGCCCTGCCTCATCTCTTCCTTCAACACCCCTTTCCTCCTCCTCCCCCTCTGAATTCTTCTATCATTTTCTCCTCTTTCCTCACACATCTGTCGGCCCAGATCGATTTTACTTCTCCTTATCTCAGTATTTCGTCTTTTTATAGTCCCACTTTAGGCCACGGTGCTTATTCTTATTTTTCCCTTCAATCTCTTTCTCTTTATCACCATTTCTGCTCGCTCTCTCCTTCTCACCCAAGCTCTCCTGACATGTTTATATGTCTAAGACCCCATGCAGCTGGGAGAGCAGCCATTAGGCGCTGTGTCTATCTCTCTTTCTTTCTCTCCCCTGTCTGCCTCTCCAGCGGCCAGCTTGGCTGTGCTCCTCTGGCGTGACTCTCTGAAGGGCAGCTGTGTGTGTGTGGGAGACCAGGGAGCTGAGGGGAAATGTTAGCTCACATTCCTTCAGAAGAGGGGCTTTTGCTGCAAAGAGAGCGTCGTGGAATTTCCTAAGCGATCTGGTTTGCATTCCCTCTCAAGTCGGGTCCATCTACAGAAGTTATTAGAGAGCTTTTGCTATGGCCTGGGCCTGAATTGATTAGAATCACACACACAGGCCTCTCACTGCTTTCTTGCTCACCATACCAGCCCTCAGCTCATCCCTCTGGGTGTAATGGGATACAGCCACAGGGCTGTTCAAAGGCACAGCTTCAGCATAAATAAAGGCAGAGGGAGAATATGCGCCATGCTGTTTTGATGGGTAGATGTTCCTCAGTGGTGATGAGGTGCAACTCAGTTAAGCTCACGTCTCACTGTGTGCATAAGAGCACAACTCCAATCTGATTGAGTTGATTACCGATCCTCAGGGATACGCTATGTACGTTAGACTAATTAAGTTAAGGCACACTCTGCCTCTGTTTATTTTCACTCAAGCAGACATCTGTATATCTCATAAACGACCTCAGAGGGTGCTGTGGTCTGAAGCAGAGTCCAATAACGCCTGGAAGAACCAGGGAGTGTCTGCATGTGGTTGGATGTGTATACTACTGTAAGGCCACATTTGAGAGAAACAGTCCAATAAGTCTAATTCTTTTACAGTATCGTTTCACAGCGCTGCCACAGAGACTACAGTGATTTCACATTTTAAGTACAAGCACGTTCGATGCCAGCCTGGCGCCTGCTAATACGTGAAAATTCAGACAAAGTTTCCAGATCCAATATATAGGCTAAATTTACTCCATGGCACAAGTCCCACTATGACATAGCTTTGTGGTCTAAATTGCTTTCACAGACTGGGCAGGGCATCTGAGCAGCTAAGGGATTGTTGTTTGTGTTTGTGTTCATACATGTGTGCGTGTG
>JAPZDX010000025.1:8173822-8185025 GCA_029783625.1 Naso annulatus
CATAAGTTAGCATGCTAACCGGCTAGCTGCAGCCTGAGCTATCATGTAACACCAGATTGTGCCTCCAGGGGTGATAGTGTGCCCCCTAGAGATTCATGATGTATGTAGGTGGCCAGTTTGCTATGTTTCACAATCTCTTTCAGGTTTTTTAGTCCAATAAATGAAAAGATAAACACACAAAAAGTCAAGAAAGAAAACGTTCTTACACCTTTTTACTTTTACCATACTTACATCTATAAAAAACCATAATGTTCTTCTGCATCTGGCAGGGTTTTTTTTTTTTTTTTTTGTACTAACTACTATGCTTTTTTCAATATTCTGACCCACAGTTCTCAGTAGCAGCAGATTACAGAAGCTGCAATAACAAATGACAGCACATTCAAGCTTAAGCACTACATAAATTTTGCAACTTGTGTGTATAATTAATACATAAAATTTCAAGCTGCAGACTGTGATGCATGTATAAGCTCGAGGGTTAATGAGGTCACAACATTATAGCAAAGGAGTATCCATTATGCATGCTGTATGGAACAGTACGCACACTGTAATGTCAGCTGTAGAAACCGCTGCAGTGAGGTGTTAGACGAAGACATGCACACAACTTGTTCTTACTGCACCTCTGAAAACAGCTCACCGACACCAGGTAAACAACTTCTCTTACCTGCTGTGCTGTGTGATAAAAAAAAAAACAGTCACTGCAAATATACCAAACCATCAGTCAAAGACACGCCTTCATGCGGGTTGCCCTGTTTTAATAGAGATGAAAATCCCTGCTATGCTGCGCTGATGTGCCGAATCAAAACAACTCAAGTCCAAACCAGCACATGTGTACGGAAAGGCCTCCAGGACTGTCTAATGTCTCTGCGACTTCTTGTTTTTACTTTTGCGTTTTGTTCAGATTGAACAAAAAAGATTTAAAGTGATAAATAGAGAACATAATTGTGCTTTAAGTACCGTAACTGAGCAAATATACCGGGTTACTTTCAACAAAGAAAGCAAAAAGATTTCAGGTATTCCTTTGTGCAAGGAGCTTTCTGAGCAACACAGGTGATTTAACAGCACTAAGTGCAGACAATGTGAGCAATCAAGTCGATACAAGACTGAAAACCCACACCAGAGCAACACAACAATGTTATTATTGTTTGTAGAATCAAGGAAAGGATAGGACCAGTTCTTCTGGGGATCAAATCCAAACCGACATTTTGCCTCCTAAATCTGAGTCACTAACCATTGTGTGTGCTTTCCAATGGCAAGTCTAATTACTGGCTGCAGCCAGGGTTAACTGACAGTTTGGGTTCTACCATATTTCCCCTCATAAACCGAGAGTAATGCAAGGCAGCACCACACAGCCCATTAAAACAAGTGGAGAAAAAAGGGTGACAAATACCTCTCTTAGCAGAGACTGCACACCCATAGTTTGCAGGGAATGAAGAATGCAATCCACAGAGAGAAAGGTTCAGCTCAGGTTATCTGACTGCAAAACTACACGCATACAGTGACAGTACAAGGCGTCGTAGCTGAATATTACACTGTGTTTTCTTTCTCACTGGCAAAGGAATAATACCAGGATACAATGTTCCACAGAAAAGAGCATGATTGATGGATAAGAACACAAACCAATTATGTAATTATATAAATGAATGAAAAAATGACCTCAGGTAACATCCTCAGCGATGCACTGATATTTGTAAACTCATCAGTTATTAATCTAACAGCCTTGTAATTTATGAGAGTATCCCTGGAGACACACCCAAATATAAACAGCCTGAAATACACGCCTGCCAATCCAGCCAGCAGCAGCCATCTGGGCCTATTCAGTTACAGTGCTGAATAAGAAAATGAGAAAATAAATAGCTAGCAGTACCAAGTTCCTGTTCAGGCTGACTCAAGAAAACCGCGTTCTCCTGTTCCAGCCCACAGGTGAACGAGCCAGTGTAGAAGCCCGCTAATAAATTCAGCACCACAGTCCCCGAGGTGTCTGGGATTTGGGGCTCTTGATTGAGGGGATGTTTGACCTTCTGGTTGGAGCTGTCTGCCTCCAGAGGGCTGTTTAAAGCACTAAAAAGACGTGCCTGGGTTTCAGTTTCGTGACCCACTTAAAGGCTATGTACTGGCAAATGTGCCCGAAAGGTTTCTCGTCTGGCAGTAGACCTGGTTTGCTCGACTCCCGGTCTGCCAAACTCGCAAGCTTAGCAACGGCTCTTATTTTTACTCCCCTCTAATTAGGGGCTGGGCGGATCAGGAGGAGAGAAAGAAGGAGGGATGAACAAAATGGTGGGACGGCCACAAAAGAAAGAAAAGGAGAAAGAGGACGAAGTCCATAAAAGCTGTGAAAAGGAGGGAAGAAAATGAAAATACATGGAGAAAACTGGTGTTCAGAAGGAGAAGGAATGTTCTGTTTAGTTTTTCATGAGGTCGTGTTATGATAACCCTCAGCATGAAAATATTTATGAACCCACTGAAGTGAAAAAAAGGACCTTAATAACAGATCATGTTGGATGTTTGCCTGCATAAGTTTCTGCTAACAAAGTTGTGCAAGCTATACCAGAAACATGAAGTCACGGCAGTTCTAAGGCTTCCACCCACACGTTGTTTCACTCACACTCATTTAAAGGAAAATCTCATCAGCAACACACATTTCTCCATATGACTCTAATCTGTGAGCAACACCTCAGAGGTGGTCCCTCTTTCGACATTCAGTGAACGGAAAGTTCTTTAACACTGAACAGAGGGATCCAGTGGGGAATGTGTTGCTTTCGCTTCAGTCTGAACAAGGTCAAGTACTCGGGGGGGTCAAGCTCGTCCATCCTCTGGCGATAGGAAAGATGTCAGGCATGTGTTATCACTGCACGGCCAGGAGTGCAGTCCCATATCTTCAGTTGGTGGGGGAGCTGCTGTGTGCAGTTTGCAGCACAGACTCTTCATTTCGTGGCCCTGCTAATGTTGATAGTTTTGCAGCATTTTAAGCATCTTGTTCTAACACAGATGATAGTTTACAACTGCAGAGACACATGGAAAGAAAGTCCCAACCACTATCGGAGGATGTTACACAGGAAAGGAGTTACAGATGCTTCAGATTGGTCCCAGACCAAAATATTCCCCTCCTTTGAAGACATATTTTCTTCCCTTAGGACCCCTCGCTCCCTCACTGTCCTCGATCTTCATTATTCCCCTCTACTTCTTTGACCCTCCTCCACTAGGCCTGGTTACTTCCACTGCACTGAAATATCACTGCACTACATTTTGCAAAGTCAGACATATTGTATAAAACTAGGTTTTACTCAGTTGTGCTTTTGGTGACAGTTGTAAAACTGATAATATTTTTGCTTGTGTGTAAATGATTAACATATATTAAATACCACTGCCTATGCTGACTTTTTTCTCTTTTTCACTCTGTCCTTTACACACGCTCCCAACCAAACCGTGCCAAAAATAAATGATGAAATTACACAGAACAGATGTGAAAATCCAGTGAGGCCAGTCCTCCAATGGTGAAGGTGGTCTTGGATGAAGCCCACGTGGCTCATTCTCCTCCACAAAAGTCAGTGAACTGGCGACAAGATTATCTTTCCCACGTAGGCAGGAAATAAGATCTGTGACATCAACAGGAAATTAAAAAGAACATGGCCAACCCAGGTCTACTCAGATCCTCCCACCAGCAACTTCCACTGGTGACCAGGCCGGGCAAAACCTAAGGACGCCCTGACAGTGAAACACTTCTCAGTCCAGGCTGTAGATAAATAGTAGCCCTCCTTTAGTAAATAGCAAATGTTGAGAAATTCCTGCTTCAAATACTCATTAATCTGGTCTCCACTCTCCACAACAATCTCTCCCACATGGAAACATTAACACTGAATTACATCAAAGATGGAGCTAGAGAGCAAACCTGTAGATAAAATATATATATATGTATAAAATATACACAAAATATACTACCGGTGGAAGGACAACACATCATGAAAACACTGTTTTAAAATGTAACTGCTGCCTGTCTCTCAATGAAAACAATGGGTGTAGTTTGATGACCGGTGTAGTAGCGTGGGATCATGGGAGTTCCTGTCTTCTTTGTTAAACCAGCACCATTGCAGATAAAAATCTATCTGACTGACTCACCCAGAAATGCTCACAGACAAGGTGCCGTATTAAAGTTAAATTCACATTATGTGTTTGCTGACTTCCTTCCTCACTCCCATCACAGGTTACGGCCTTTTTCTGCATCCCATTTATATAACCTCGGAAGACGGAGGTCAGAGTTGGAAAATGATGTCACTCCGGAGTTGAAAGAAGTTGGAAAACCAAGATTTCACAGGGTGGGGGAAGTAGGGTTTGCTGTATTCAGGTCAGCCATTGTTAGCAATACCAGCTGATAACAGTGCATTACACTGTATTTTGTACATGCAAACAAATACAAGTTGAACTGCACAGAGTACATAACTGATTTAATGATTAGACATTAGACAGAAGTGCTAATAAACAGTACATTACCACAGTTTTCACTGCTTTTTAATGCACAGAGCAGCCATCTTGCATTTTGAGGTCATGGAAGGTGAGGTGCACCTGACTTTGAAGGTCGGAAATCTGAATTTGGGAGGTTCAAGTTGAAAATTCCCACTGGAAACTTGGAAATTCCAACCTCAAATGGAATGCACCGTTGGTGTAGTCAGGCTATGTAAGAGGGGAAATTTATCTTCTCAGGTGTGTCTCATTTGATGGATTGTAAAAAAGGCCTGAAGATGTCCAATGTTCCACAAGGAAAATAAGCAGAACGTTTGAGAAACAGGATTTTTCTTTATCTCTTAAATCATCTTAGGTTAACAACCTCTGCTTTAAATTATATAAATAGATGTCATATATCTTTCATGACTGAAACAAAGTGTAGTACAGTATAGTAAGTAAGAGCACACACTGTATGTTGATATAAAGGCTTCTTTCAGTGGAGTGAAAGTTTCATCTGCGGGAGATTTTTATTGTCCTTTAGTCTATTGAATTTCTCCTCAGCCTGTGAAATGTGCCACTGATAGAGTCTGCAGCAAATCCCCATCTACAGTTTGACATTTCTTATTCCTGACCTGTAAATCCAATGAAGCTCACATTGATTCCCTACATTGATTTGACTTAGCCTCCCCTGGCTGAAATACAGCACTCACTGATGGCTGTTTGTGTGTATACTGGACGTGGATATATGGTATTTGGGGTTTAATGGCGGGTCATATTGGGTTGGGCTTCTGCGGATTTGGCCTGCACAGTGGAAACCAGCAGCCTCTGTCTTCACCATCCATCCATACTTTCTCAGCTGCCAGCACACTATCAGCAAGACCTAATGGGGCTTAGCTGTCCAGGAAGCCTCGGGCTGTACCGTCCACAATGAGAAAACAGTACAGCAGTGCTTCTATTACAAGTCTTACCCTAATTGAAATCCTTTATTTATTGAACTTGCATTATTGTTGGCGTGTGGCTGAATTTCTCTGGGGCATGTAATTCGTTTTGTCCATTATAAAATCTTGTATGGGTGGATACCTGAGGATTATCTTAGGTATCATTGAATTAAGACATTAGTGTGGCAGGTGCAGAGATGTGTGACTCTTTTCTGTAAATGTCAAGGGAACTCAAGCTTTGCTCTATAGGCTGATAGACGCAAACACATGAGTGTCATTTGTGTTCCAGAGCAAAATGTCCTGTGACTGGAGTTATGTGTCTGTGCAAAGACATCCAATGCCTTCTGGAACATTTAGGCCTACTTGTGACCAATGGCAGGATGCTCAAGTTCGTCGTTATTCTTCTTATTAAATTTGGGATGTACACTTATTTCTTTCTTACAGAGCGTTGCATGAGAAAATTGATACCGCTATCATTTCCGTATGGTAAATAAGAAGGTATTCATAGCAGCTGCTTAAGTTAGCGTAGCATAAAGACTGTGAGGAGGAAGACTGCTGGCTCTGTCCCAAAGTGAAAAGTTCAACTCTCAGCATGTCTTTAACTCAAATAACCACATCACATACTATGTTTCTTTTATGTAAGCCATTAATTATAATTTTTTTTACTATTTTGAGTCTTTATCTAAGCTAATAAGCTGCTAGCTTTGATAGCAAAAAGTAAATTAGCATAAATGTTGCTCCATTTCTGACATTAACATTCTGTGGTTTTCTCACAAACCATAGGGAAAAATGTGGCGCAGGGATGAGTTAGTATCATTAAACATTAGATTCTTGTCTCAAAAGTTAAATAGTTTTGTTGAATAAGGCTGCCTGAACTAAAGTCTGTGGTAAATACATACATCGAAGTGGGGTTTTTAAAAGGGTATTTTTAAGTGTGGCTAAATGAGACTGCAGAGGTTATTAGGGACGTTAAATGTCATGTTGAACCATAACAAAACTGATAGTCAGCCTTTACAGCTTTTTTGTGTTTTGTACTCGCACTTTAAAAACTGTTCTTACTCAAACTTTCCAATCTTTTAACTCATAAAGTTACAGTTAGTGTAGAGTATGGTGCAGTAGGCGGCTTAGTGGTTGTGAGCATAAAAACATGGGACAATAGTTCCTTTATAGCCTAGCGTTAGCTTTTTAATTTCAGCGATTACATTTAGGCTTTAGAAATCATTATAGTGGTTTTCATTTAAGAATATTATCGTGCTGAATAAAACCTGTAAATCAAAAGTGTAATTTTAAACTTGTGTACACCACAGAGGTTATTCTCTGCAATAATCCAGAGGCAATGCAAAAAATCTCATTGGCATTTTGTTAAGATAAACCAGAGCGATGCTAACTTTCTGGTTGGCCTGAAAATCTCTGCAGCACTCTTGCTAAAAAAAAAAAAAGTTGTTTGTTCATTTCAACCTATTAATCAGCAGCAGATTTTGTAGAAATAATGAATTTAAATGTTAGCTTCACAGAGTGCAAAAATTTTACTCTACAGACTGACAGAAGATATCTGTGGGATCACAAAAATACATTTGAGGGTAAAAAAAAAAGTGTTTTGACTTCTCTTCCAAGCTTTGCAAAGTGAACACTGTGTGGCCACTTTTTTTTTTTTTTCGCTGACCTAGATGAATCATGATTGACTGATTTCATTTTTACTCTCACCTTTAGTCAAATGACGCCAGACACACAGCAGACTTTCTGATGGCTTCAGTGGTTCCCCTGAGGCCCCGATCTGCAGCACTGACCTTAGCTCGGGGTGCTGACACACTTGTGCCCCTTTACACGTAATGCACCCGGTGAGCAATTGAGCAAATAATAAATGAAAGCACAAAGCACAGGCCTGCAGTCTGAGTCTCTGACAGGGGGCTCAGAGTGGGTGTCGAGGGTCAGCTGCTTTCTCAGAGCGATCTTTTTCAACAAGGCGTCCAAAGTCAACATTCCAACTAACCTACAGCCATCAGAACGCAGACAGAGAATAAAAGCAAGAGGAAATGGAGGGTGATGGAGAGAAAATGACAAAAAGAGTAGAGTGGAGAAAGAGAGGGGGTTTTTAGTCCTGCTGAAAGGCTAAGGTTTCACAGGTTTGGCTGCACACATGCCTACAGTTCTTCATCGGGGTAGACATCATCAATTACCTCTAATTAACCAGATGATGGTCTGGTGAGTAGAAAATGAAGGAGGTGATTAATCACCCAGAACACTCCAGGCCTACAGCACAACCTAAAAAAAGCGGGACGTAAACTAAAAAGAGCTTTTTGGCCTTTTATGCTTCCGCTCCTCATACCCCAGAAACTATTGTGGTCCACGAGCAGCAGGGAGACACTCCTCTAAGGGTTATATTGGCAATATCTTCTCCACCTGAAGGAACTGATGAAGAAAGCACACCCCAGCCAGAGAACACACTGTACAGCCGTTCCATATGAGTAATACACAGAGAAATAACAGTCGTGCAAACTCATAGATGAGCCTTTTTATTAGATGGAGGGAATTTTTGCCTCTGCTGAAATGTAGCTTTTCTCCTCTTTTACTCTCTTGTGTCATGCTACTCTTGTGGGTGAGTTACTGGCGGTTTGGGCGATGACGTAATTGTGGAGAGATCCTGGGTGCAGTCAAACTTGTAATTCAGTGAGGAATTTTTCATCTGGTCAAGGCTGGCTGGATCTGTCTTTATAAATAAAGATGTTAGGCTTCAAAAGAGCAAAAACAGAGGAAGAGGAAAGGAGAGGCATGAAAGTCCCTCACTAAGCCACTTAACTTATACTCGACACTGCCAGAACACCCTGATATTAATTTCTAATCCCCCATAACACGGTCACAGGTCAGATTTCTGTGCCGTTCACAGAAAGAGCGGTTCTACAAATAAGAACACACTGATGCTGAGCATGAAATACTTTGAGTCATGATCCAGGAAAATATTATCCTGACCAGAAGAATCCAGAATTCATCTTCCAGAAGGGCCTTTTGGGAACCATTCAAGGTCTGCTTATGAGTCAGTTATAATGTTTCTGCATAAATCTCCACCGCCATATGCAAGTTGGTCATTTTCAATCAGTGTCCCTGTCTCTCTTTTTTAAATTATCACCATGATTATGTATATACAAGTTGAGGATAGCAAGATATTTTCTTTTTTAAATAAAATACCATGATCCGAGAAAGAATGCATCCTATCAGCAAGTATAGGTACAGTACACCACTGCTGTGCACTGGAAGTCAGCTACTGCAATCAGCAGCTGTGCTTAAAGTGGGAGTCTGTGCTGTTTCAGTGACACGTACTTGCTCCATGTGTGCTTTATTGCCTCATCTGCAGGGGTGATTTATGGCTTTCACATAGGCCACTTTTCTGAGCTGTTTATATCTGCTAAAGATAAAAGAAAATCACAGCTTTATTACCCAGACGGAGTCAGTCTGTTTACACAGCAGACTGGCCTTATTGGACAGCTGCAACGTGCATGCATTGCACACATCTAATCTGCCTTTGCAGAGGCAATAAACTGTCCTGTGTGTGCAGAGCATCGCTGAGCAGGACTAATATGTGTTAAATACAAAGCGGTATCTGTCGGAACACAAATTCCATTTGTCTGCTCCTACCGTTGGCAAGCAAACATTTTATCCTCATGACTCATATCCTGAAAAGGACAACATCCAGCTTTGCTTGGGTTACAAATAAAATGTTTCTGTCTCGATCCTCTCAGTCAGACACTACTATAATCACATGTACTGTTTCAGCTTGTAGGGTCATTCAAGATCATACTAAACAACTCCTGACCCTGTTATGCTGTCTTGTGTCTTCCAAAGCTCTCTTGTGCATGTTATCTTAAAAACTGTTTGGCTGCAGTGCCACCATGTGGTGAGAATGAATATGCCAAGGTGCACAGAAGAGTTGGATTAGAAAGCTTTACACGTCATTTGAGCCCCAAATAATCAAGCAAAAACAGTCAAGAGGTCTGTTACAGTATCACATTAGTTTATTACCCGGTACAGAGGATTAACTGTGTTTGTCTGAAAGCTGTTTCACTAACACATGTGAGACCAAACATGATAGCAGCTTGCAATAAACACTGACAGAGGTCAGTGAATTCTACAGACCTTAACATTTTTATATCTGAAAAAACTAGTGTCTCAGTACGTTTCAATGATGGACAGCTGTGTACTTAACAGAGCTTCTTATAGATCCTTCTATTAGTGCCAATAAAGGTTCGACTTCAGACAATAAAATTATGAACAGGTGTCACCTTCAAACCAAGAGGAGCCTTTCTGATAAGAAAACAGTAACTGTGATGACATTGTCTAACGTGCAATGTTTACTTTAGCTGAAGCATGCGATTTATTACATTACTATTGTCTGCAGAAAAGGATGTTTACAAGAATACACAAAGGCTACAAGCGCAGAGGCGTAAGCTGCAGTTAGAAACTGTTCAGATTGTTCTGAAGTAGGATTTCTGATTCTGCCCATTTATGCGACTCTTTCTACAATCCTGCTGTTGTATTAATGCGAAACCCTTCACTCACATCTTTGAACATCACTTGATATTTTCTACAGGCATTAAAGAAATACTTCACAAAAATATCCACAGCTAAGAAGGTAGATGTAATTAGACAAAACATACTTGAAGCGTAGTGTCAACGACAGGGAGCTCATATAGCTGCTTTGCCATTTAAGAAAATGTTGAATTTACAACTGTACGAAGTACTTTTTCACATTTCAGAAACAGCAAATAAAGGGAAGTAAAATAAAACTTAACACCTTTTAAATAAGTATTTACATGCAAGTGTCCTGTAAGCAACCTCACACCAGAAGTGCTTTCACTAACAGTTGTTTAAGTATTTAAGCTGAGGAGGAAGGATGGTGGTAAAACACAATATATTGTCATGTTTTGGTGCATTTTAGCAACAACAGAGCAAACAAAAACAAACTTGATGCACTGGAATCACCCATGGTTTTACTCTACTGATTTATAAACTGGGCTATAATACAATCACTTTATGTTCTGCGATGTATGCCAAGTAGACCACAAAGAGTTCTGAAATATCAATGAGCAGAATCAGAAATACTTTGTAAAATGATACAGAAATCAGTTCAAAGAACTCAACACTAGGATTGTTTGATGGTAAACAGAGAATTCATGTTTAAGGAGCGAGTGGTCCCAGCCTCAGCTCCACGTGGTGCGTGAGCCAAATAGCCTCTGCGGGGGTTTCGGCTCCCTCCTCGCTCGGTCTGATGGGAGCCGCGAGGTTGCGGAAGTCGTGTCGGATCTTAAATGAAACAGTGACATCAGCGTCCTCTTCTTTCTGAGGGATCACTTTGATGAAGAAACCAATCTTGTTGGATTTCCTGAAGGCAACAACACTGCGGAAAAGACAGAAGTGTCACGTTAAGAGTTACCTTGTGCCATTAATTCTACACGTGTGTGTGTGTGTGTGTGTGTGTGTGTGTGTGTGTATTAACATACTCTGGGTCATCCTGGAAGTCCTGAGGTTCAGCCAGTTCATCATACTCAGCCGCAGCATCCTTTCCTGCCAACACCAGTTCCTTTGTGGGTACTACAACCTTAAAAAACAAAACAAAGCAGTTTCAACATTGAACGACTTTTACAGTGCGGAACGAGCCGACCTAGGTTTTTAAATACATTGGTTTTCTGTTTGGAAAGCGAGCTAAAGGAAAATGTAATCTATAAATCCCATTTGTCTTCAAACAGACTCTTACTGGTCCTTCACTTGGATGTTTGACCTTGCCTGTGCAGAGAGATGCATGTGCGTGGTTTGACTCAATGAGGCTGTTTTCACAA
>JAPZDX010000025.1:8185125-8198104 GCA_029783625.1 Naso annulatus
CTTCACTTGGATGTTTGACCTTGCCTGTGCAGAGAGATGCATGTGCGTGGTTTGACTCAATGAGGCTGTTTTCACAATAATCTGCTGAAGGAGAAAGTGTCTCTGTGCTCACCTTTAACCTGTTGCAGATATGTGAGCAAAAGCACGATTTTGTGGCAACAAAAACTAACTTAAAAAAATTGCTAATTGTTTCAATGCAACTTATGCAAGAGTGATGTGGGAAGCCTACAGTGGAAATACACTGAGAATAGACTGTAAGTGATTTTGCTGGGTGAAGTTGAATTTGGAGACATCTTGTGTCCACTAGTTTTACATTTGTAGTGAACAATATTTGAATATCCATGCATTCTGCTTTGTTCAATAATGGACGTAAAGTAAATGTATGTTAAGAATTAATAAGAAAGAAAAAGGGTAAATGAACTATCTATAGGAAAAAGAAGCACATCACACATAAAATATTATTCCAAGAGTGTTTTTATATGTCTTAACTCATCTGGAGAGTTGTTTATAAAAAGAATGTAAATAAGTTCTTTTTTGTTTTGTTTTTTCCTCTTTTAAACAATTAAGATTGCTTCAGTTTATTCGGTTCTGGTGAGAACCGAGTGTGTGACAATCTGAACATTAAGTTAAACTATTAGGTAACAGTCATAATACACACCCAGATAATCCCTTCATAACTTTGGCATGGTTTAGATCCCTGGAGCATCTCTAAAAACAGCTTTGGGCTCCATGATGACCACTCTGTCATTTCAGGAGGAGCCTTTTTATCTTACGGCCAGGTCACACTGGCTGTGTAAGCAAAGCGTTGGCTTCGTTCAATATCTTGCTGTTCCTTTTAGCACCCATGTTAACAGATTAAAGCTCGAGTGTGACCCAAGATGCAGCATCTAGAGATTTAGGGTTGCACCTATTTCTTCCGAGTGGACGCATGCAGCTCGTAGCAATGACAGACCGTGAAAATGGCCCGCTGATCACTGTATGAACAACCTGCACGCAATTTTACATTTTTCATCACAGTTTCAACATGTAAATTTCTAGAATGTCGCAGACATGACAGAAAATATAAACATCAGTGAGGGGTTGCATTTATCCAGTCCCTTTCTCTCTGAATGAATGCAAATCATTTTGTCATCGTTAACATATAACATTAAATGCAAATTCAATGTGCTGCAGAAGCAACACTGTCTGTGCAGGCAACACAGGTGTGAGAGCTGCAGCAGTTCAGTGGGTGCATGCACACACACGCACACACACACATTCACACATTCACTGCTCATGCAGCCATTGTGTCCCAGGCGTTAAAGGGCAACTCTTCCGATTTTCAACCTTATCTCTCTCTCTCTTCGAATTAGGGATATAATGTGAAACCCAACAAAATCTTTTAGTGTTTTCTGTGTTTCTGGGATGCAGCTTTAAAATCCTTAGTTCCTGGTGACGTCACTGGCTCCAGAAGAACTACAAACTGTTAACCCCTCGCCTTTCCCTTCGCACTTAAGATGAGCAAGCGCCATGTTTGTTTTGAGAAGAAGTTCTGGCTCTAGCAAACCAAAAACCCCTCGTTATTGAAAACTATGCAATATTTAAAAAAAAGGAATGTTCCAATGCGACTGATAACAACCTTGGAGACCCAGCAAGTATTGTTTTTTATGTGATGCAATGCATTCTGGTACATGCAGGCAATGCAAAAACAACTGTGTGAGCAGGACAACTAGGAAAACTCAGCTTTCTCTTTTCATACAGCCCAAACCGAGGAATTTATTGCTTCATCTGACTGTAGTTACCATTGACATTGATTGGACATCCACATGAAGAGTGGTGGATTTTTCCTTTCAGTGTCTAAAAGTACCACTTGCGGCTCTTTGAGGTGGTGCAGCACCTTGCAGACTTCATGCAAAGGTGAAATCTCATTTGAAAACAACTGATTTATGTTTGCTCTGCTTATAAAAACAACTGAATTTGTTTTATGCGTGAAAGACAGACTGACAAATCTGGATCCCTGTAAAATCCAAAAATTACTATACTGTACCTTTTAAGTTACCAGCAAGCTTACATAATGTCCAGAAGAAACACATAACATTTATTTAAGAGGTGAGCGAAGCCATCCTTGAAAAGAGCTGGTTGATGAAATCAACGAAGCATGGCTCGCCGTGGTTCACACATCCCTCCAGGTGTTTGAATATCAGACCAAGCAGAATGACAAGACGACTCAGTTTGGCCTTAATACAAATGAAAATGGGTCAGGAGATGCTCTGTTTTGGCCAGGAGCTCTTCCTTACCCAGTCTGGCCCATGACTTCATCACTAAAGAGGCCAAGACAAACAGCCTGTAGTCACTGAGAGCCTCGCAGCGGCCCTGGCAACAGGCAGCTCAGCAGACCATTTACCACAGGAACATGGCACTCTTAACTGCATGCGTGACAGCTGACAGATGGAAGTAAAATGGGACACAACTGCTCTGCATATGAGATGATGACAAGGCTGCCTCCTTCATAAGGAACAGACTACGAAGGAGCTGAATTCTCTGAAGCTGGCTGGCAAGATTGGAGGAAAAATACCTAGAATATTTCATAACAGGCAGGTAGTAAACAACTGCCACAATGTGTGACTGTGCTCCTTCCTTATATTTCGTATTTAGGCCACAGTGCTCTTTCCAGCTGTTAAAGCTCCATTCACTGATGTCTGGCTACCATGTGGGACAGAAATAAAACACACATCATTACTTCACCTGACAAAGTGGTTTTAGTAAACAACTCATGAAGGAAACGACAAAATTAAAACGCCAGCCGAAATGTTTCTGACCACCAGACAAATTTCCACAGACGTTTCAGCTCAGTTGCAACTTTAACTGACTCCAGAAACATCAGTGAAGAATAATTAGTAATGCATATAAAATGCTTAACATTCTTAAATATTCCCCTTCAAATACCTTGGCAGTGCTGTTGATGTCATCAGGATCTTCCTCCTCACAGGCAGCCAACGTGACGTGAGTGATGTTCTCCACTGGGTTGGTCAGGGTCAGCAGCACTTGGCTCTCCTTAACAAATAGGATGGAGAGAAAAAAAAACAAAAGTTTAACCCAGATTAGCTTTCAAAGCTGGCTGAGTTCACTTACAAGGCTCCAGTCTTCTTTTTGATCAGTAAAACAGCACTTAGCTCAGTCAGTACCCCAGAAACAAGTATTCTTTGTTGAGAACTTGGGTTTTACTCTTAAAGCACGCAACCGACTTCATTTATTTAAGCAAAGCTTATGAAAAGAATGAAAAAAAGACTTGAAGAGTTAAAATGTCAGAGCCAGTGAACAGACTGACCTTCATGTACCGCAGATTTGGAATGGACATAATTCTCACTTCAGGGATGTAACTCCTGTCGAGGAAACAAACAGAGGAAGAATCAATACGGTGAAACACTCACTGTCACTGTAAAATGCATCATTCAATGTGGTTCATTACAGCCTAAGAGTTCCAGTAATTTAGTGAAAGTCATTTATAACCCATGAATTCCTGAAGAAGTCAGCATTATCACATAATAAATTACCCCAAACAGTCAATAGAGGCAATTATTTTTTATTTTTATTCCCCAGATCGTGTATAATTTTTGGATATTTAATATTTAAAAATGACAGAAATCTTTTAAGGATTGAGCTACTTTTGCATGAACAATTTCCTGATGTGCTTATAATTGCACATTTAGCATCTTGATCTAGATAAGTTATATCAGGATTCAGGCTGGTTCAAGTTTTTCACAAATGAAAACAAGGTGCATGTTTTCACGCTTACGACAGAATCAGATGACCGATACTCACACAGCCACCAGCTGGATTTTGAACTTGATTGAAGTTGGATTAAACTCTGGCTTGCTCAAGTTGTGCTCACATTTCTGGAGGAGTAAAAAGTTAGTGATCTACATCAATACAACAGCCTGTGACTGATTCATTACAGTAAAAACCCTGAGGTGGTACTGACCCTGCATCGCAGGGAGCGCTTCATCAGGAGGTGTTTGTGCCTCGGGTGAAGCTGCGACGCCCCTGCGGGCTGGAAGTCAGGCTGCAGGATTCGCTGGCGCAGCGTGGTCACTGTGTGGACACAACAGAAGACAGATTCAACTCTACCTCAATTATTAGAGAGTCAAAATATAATCAGCATCGTTCAGGGAGTTGCAAACAAACTCCTACCTTCCGGTAAGCTGATGGGTCCGGTGTAACAATCTTCAGGCAGCGGTTCCACTTCATCGAGGGCCTGAGCAGGTTCAATGGTGATCTCCTTCTGGTCTTCACCCTCTTTCAGACTAGTGAAGTTACACAAGTACAGCTATCAACAATCCATTGTACCTCTAATGCACATGACATTTAATGTAAAGCATAGTGAGATATTGGAATGTTTAAACCAGTCAGACCACATACACAGTATAGGTGATAATAGCACATTACCTACAAATTACCTACAGACATTTTACACTGTTACTGAGCACTTTCTTAGCAGTAACTTAAAAAAGCTAACTTTTGAAAACTCAGCGTTGGTAACTTCAAGGATACTTTCACACACAAGGTTTTAGATTCTACTGAGAGCCAAACTTTTAAAACGAGACACAACCAAACTCTTTTTTATTATTTTCCCTGTGCCCTGACCTGCTTTACATCTGTCCCCTGCATCTGACAGCATACTTTGTCAATGCAGTGCCTTCTGTCAGCCAATTAATAATCCTCAGATTTCAAGCAGGGTCCTTGAATGCATCCCACTAGTGAATTTTTAAAAATGGGCTTTGCTCAACACTGTATTCCTACAAGGTTATGGTGCAACTCTGAGAAAAATAAGAGGGACTAATTGATGCAATACATCTGCGTCTCAAGTTTCAAGGCTCTGCAAAACTGCTTTTGACTCCTCACATGGATTACTTTAGCTCCTAGTTAGACTTGTGTAAAGTTATTAGACAGCTGCTGCGATTTTCTGTAATTACACTCTTTAACTACACATTTTGCAATGACATACTGATGGTGACCTGGATAAAGTGATTTCTACCACTCCAAAAACCATTATTTCATTAATTTCAGTGTGCCATGGAAAAACTGACGAAGGAAAACTCACGAAAGGCCAGCCAGGCTTGTTATGGAAGCTCCAGACCTCTGCCTCTGCAGTCTCGTTCCAAGACCATATTTTTCCTGAGAGATTTTAAGGGGAAAGAAAAAAAAAAGAAAAAAGATCAGGCACACGGACTACAGAAAATGAAGGCAGACTCAAGACCATTTATGTAATCATCTGACGATATTTCTACGTGACTACTTTTATCAAACATGTTTTACAAACAAAAATGGAAAGAAAAAGTATCTGACTTTTAAACAAAGAATAGATAAGCCAAACAAATAGTCTTCTTCTGGTAAGAGACTCTAACAGGAGCCTTTCTGCCCGGCACGGTGGGAGAGAACCAACTCAGGGTTTAAGACTTTAGAGTAGAAAAAAAATATTCTGATCTGGTTACACAGCTTTCAACAAAGTCATCCATTTCTTCTCTCCCCGTAATCGACATAAAAGCTCCCATTGTGTGGGTCTCATTTACCCAAGAAGACATTCATGTGATCTGTGAGGTCACTCAGTAACAGATTTAACAGGAACAGAGATAAAGAGAGACAGCGCTACTGTAAAGATGGGCTACCCAAGTTGTGAAAAATACAACTCACCACCACATGAATAGTGTGTTGCTGGGGAGTAAAAACCAAAATATCAGAGTGCATAAGCAAAGAAAAAAAGAGAGAATAAAGAACCAGGTGAAACTCAAGCAATTAGCAAACATTAGTGGCATTTGGTGGCATGCAAGAGCAACAGAAACGCATCAGTAATGGGAAACAACTGCAGGACGTCACAGTGCAAGTGTTTAAAAATGGTTCGAATACACAAAGTATAAGACTGGTTTTTAATATTAGATGTTAATTTGTGTAAAAGCAGAATGCAGGAGGTGTAAAAATGTGCCAACAAGCTCAAGAAGCATGAAGACCATGACAACACCAGGGCGACTAAACATGAAAGCATACGTCTTCTACTCATTGTTAGAGTCACAATAAGTTGGAGACATTTTTTACATTCAAACAACAATTTCATTTTTATCCGCCCAAATATAGACATGGTGTCAAATCTTGCACACCAACCAAACATTGCGCAGCTGATAAAGCTGATAATCCCCCCCTCCTGCTTCGGTTAAAGCTATGCTAATCATTTAATATCCTTACAGGCACATATCTTAAGATGCCACTGGCAATATTATTCTGATTATAGCAGAACCTCTGTATCAAATACATCTCTTAACATGCAAATAATTGTCGATCCAAGTTCCTTTCTAACAGTACCTGTACATTTTGTAACAAAACAGTGAGACAACAGCTGTTTGACATTTGAAAAGGTTGAGGAAGAAGGTATGACATTTTTGGGCTCAGAGGTGGCAGTGTACCGAGAACGCCAGAGGCATGCCCTGTCGTCTCCTGGCCAGTTTCTTCCTGTCTCTCTCCTGCTTCTCTCTGTGGGCCAGCTGCTGGTAGTACTCAATCAGCTTGTTGATCTGTCGGGAAGAAAAGTTTCATGCAGAAATCAGTCACCTTTGCTTTCTGTATTTAAAGAAAAAAAAGAACAAGAGCAACAAGGAGTTGGGCCAGAGTCTTGCATCCAAGTAATTGGTAAACAGTCTATAAATTAACTTATAAAATGTTGAAAAGTGGAGAATAATAATCAGTCACAAGGACGATCACTGTAGGAAATTCTAAAACACTTAAAATAAAATTAACACAAAAACACAAGATAATTTGATTTAATGATAATTTGGTGGCAATTATGTTTTGTTGTTTGCGGCACATTTGTGGCCTCAGCCACGGTGCACTCACTCAGCTGCTTTTGCTTTTGGCAATTTATGTGCTGGAGTCACTTATTCAGAAAAATATTCTGTCTATTTAAAAACAAGTAATGCATGATCAGGAAACATGTGAGCAACTTGAGAGAGTTCAGATGACGGGGGTGGGTGGGGGCTTACCCGCTGAGTGTGAGGGTTCTCTGGCTCTTGCCATCCACCGCTGGCTGAAGTGAACAAAATTCAACAAAACATGAGACTCAGACAGATGTCAGCTATTATTATGACCTTACCTTATGAGAAACTGTCGATCAAAGGCAAGACTTTGACACATTATGGTGTTTTTGTACTGCTGTTGCATCTTATTCCTGTTTAAAGTCAAAGTTTTTAAAATAATGACAGTAGAATCACATTACATCTACATCAGCACCCACCAACTGATTTGTCAGCCATTCCCACATCCCTTGAGGTCCAGCGACAGAAGCCACAAGCCAGGTAGTAGGCCTTCTTCATGGCCGTCTTGGTAGGGTCATCGGGCAGAGGAGCTGGGATGTTGGTGGCTCGCGTAGACAGTGTGTGCATGCAACATGGGCAATCGAAACAATTTGCACACCTACAGTAGAGCACGGATGGTAAGAAATTAAATTAAGGACATGGAAGACATTAATATGGTGAAGTACAAAGAGCAGACAGATACAAAGTCAGCAGTGACCTGCATCAGCGTTACATGAAGCTTTCTGCATCTGCACATTAGTCTCACCTGTTCTTCTTCAGCTTAGCCTCTGCAGATGGCATGTTCTCCAGACAGCTTGGACAATAGTGGGAGTCCACCTGAGCACCAACAACAGGGGTGACATTAGTAGAGAGCAGTAAGGCATACGGTGCCTCCAAATCATTCAGCTTTATCATATATTGCCTGTCTGTGTGTCTGATTATAAGTGTTTTTGATTGATGCTAACTCGCATACATTAAAGCAATCATCACTGGATATTAATAGCATTTATTTATTTCGTGACATAAATGACGAAGAAGGGAACTGTAGCTTCTCCACTAACAATTTATTGGCGTTTTGTCGTGTGAACTATCAGTTACTAACGTAACTTTTACAAATAAAAACCACTGACTAATAAGTTACCCTGAAGTTGCCATAACGTTAAATCTAATTTAGCCTATCGCTAAGTTAGCCTGGGTGTGGTGTCCATATCTGTGAGCCACGTTAACAAACTGCATTTTGATTTAAAGGACGTAAATTGGGGTGGAGTAGTGTTGTAACAAATATTTTTAACTTGCGGACATGTCACTAATAACGTTATTAAATGTAACGTTTTGTTAAAGTTTGTCGAACAGTGTAACGCTCAGCTCAAACACTAGCAAGAGCTTGCTAGCTTGTTCGCCGATAATTCCGACGGAAGTTAAACGTCACTTGCAGCCAATGAAACGCGGAGGCGACTGAAAAGAGCTTTGACTGACAAGCACGTAAGCCATACAGTGCGCGAGTTGATTAGATTAATCCCGCCTACATGTCAAAATGACGAGCAAGCTGGCTAACAACAAAGTAGCCGCTGACTAAATTAGCTAACAGCTAGCTTGTCAAAAACCAGAGCATAGTGAGAGAAAACGTTTACGTACCTCGTGAGACACACATTCCAGAGATCGCAGCTCACTACAGTAACGGCAGAAATACAGTTGAGATAAAGGGGCTCTGATCCTTTTCTCTCCACGGACCAGATAGACGACTCTATCTGGCTGCAAAAGGGACGCCATCTCTAGACAGAGATGCCGAGGCAGTGGGTTCACTGACTGCAATGCTAGTATTGATGTCACCACTAGTTTTCTGGCCTCAGAAAAAAAACAACAGCATACTCAATGTCGACCTCTTGTGGTGAACAATGAAACTGCAAGTGTCTCACCTAGTTAAATGTATTAACAAATGGGCTTACCAGGCAAAAAAGACACCCCTGTGGCCCCTTAAAGTTTTTGACAAATCTACTGAGCAACCCAACCCCCCACCCAGCCAGCACTCTAGTATTTTATGTAATAGTAGTACTATATTATTAAGATTAGTATTAGTATGGTCCTGTTGTGGCAAGAGGCTCTGGAGATGGACAACCTTTCTCTGTATGTTGTTTCAACCAACAGCCGACTTAACAGTCAACATTCTTATCAAAATGTCTTTCAGTGACTCCAAAAAGAAGCAAAATGACCATAAGTGGCACGAGTGCTGTAGATCTATGTAATGGAGTTTTTTATGTGTCTGTGCCCAGGAGCTCGTTGTTTGATAATGATTAAATGGTAAATGGACTAATCCATCCATGTTCCACATCAGACTAATATTGCATGAGAAACCTGCGAAATATTTTTCACGTTGATCATGACTTGTGCTGATCCGATTAAAAAAAAAAGGTCTTGGTTAAAAAAGTTTCCTGTATTTTAATAAAAATCATAATCAGTGCTGAAAAGTGTCCAGTGAGTTTGTTCACATAGTCACTGATAAATGTGAAAAATCACAAATTTGTTCTGTAATATAGAAATAACAAGTGGATGTTTACACTTTTCCAGGGTGAAATGATGTATGTTAGCCAGTATTCCTGCAATCCAGTAATTGGTGAAAGTTAGAATTGCAACACTAACATTAGAACAGCAAGGTAAGTTAATGTAAAACTAAATTTTCCAGCTTGTCTCAGGCATACATGTTCATTTGTTGTACAGCTTACCACATTATTCTGTCTCTTGATTCTAATCTTCTCAGTCTTATGTCTTTAATTGTGTTGTGTTGCCCCGCTGCTAAAAGACAGATATGAACTGAACTTTGTGTAAAATATAGTCACCGAGGTGCTCTAACACAACTGCAAAGAGGCCTGTCAGCCACCCACATGGCACATGGCCAAGTACCGGCTCACCATGGCAACAGCTGATCCCAGAGAGGAGAAATGATGCATGAATACAAATGAAACCATGTATAGCCTACAGTACACTCCTCAATCGAAGACAGGTAACACTTCTTGATGTATCTGTTGAAACCTGGACAAATTCAACTTGTCCCTCATTGGACCTTTTAATGTAGACCTATTTGTTTTAATTTTCCTTTTGTTCCCATTGAATTCTGTTTATGAATGTTCACAGTAGGTTAAGCACCAGGCACGCTCAAAGTGACAGACACACACAGAGACCCAGTCAACTGTGTTTGCTTTATTGTCTTAATTAGGGGAAGTGAACAGGGGAGAACATTTATTTGCCAATTTATAATTAGATAATACCAAATAATATGAACGCTGAATACCTGAAAGAAAGATATAATATTAAACTTTCCATCTGTGTGTATATACCGTTGGCCCATTTATTTATTAACTGATTCATTATCTCCACTAAGGTTATGTTTTAGAGGAAGTTTTTGTTTGTTTGTTTGTTTGGTTGTTGGTTGATAGATTTGTCAGCAGAATTAGCCTACAGAAAACCTAATGGCCTGATTTGTGTGAAACTTGGTCAAACATGTGCAAAAGGGGAAGAATTTGGTCCTAGCAGATAAATACCATACGTCTTAAAATCCTTTAGAGTGTTACGTTCATCCTTAGCTAGAATGTAGATGACAGTATGTCAGTATTTAAATGTAAGGGTACAGTAATCCTCCCCAGAGCTGCAGTGTTTTCATGGGTGGACCATATGAATACATCAAGCAGAAGTACCTTTCTTCTACATTTGCAGCCTATTGAGTCTAACACCACATTATTATTATTATTACAGTAATAATAATGATGATTTAAAAGCTGGGGCCTTTCATGAGACCAAAGGATGCTTCACAACGCCTCTTTCTCATACTAAGGTGTGCTTATGGAAACTTTAATATACATGTATGTCAGGCTACTAGGCTAATTATTCTTACTCACATGCAAATGTGAATAGTCAGCAACTCTACACCACAGTTAGCAAGTTCCAGAAACATGTTTGAGCTAAAAGAAAAAGAAGAAGAAGAAGAAGAAGAGGAAGAAGAAGTATAAATAAAATTAAAAACAAAACCATCACGTTAAAAAAAAGAAGAAGAAGAAAGCAAGGTAAAACAGCAAAACAGCCATCAGGTAAAACTTAAAGACTTCAAGAGAGAGCTATAGAGAAGAATATTAATAACTTTTTATTAATATTAATTATTTACTTGTATAGTCCTATTCAGTATAAGTTTACACATACACACACGCGCGCGCGCGCACACACGCACGCACACCATGTTGTTTTCTGCCATTGTCGTACGTACCTTCTGTTGCTCTATTTCTTTACTCTATTATTCTACTTTATTTAATGGTTTCATACTGTATACAATAATTATAAAATGCAATGTTACGCTCTGGTAACAACATGTTTCTGTTCATGCCAGTGAACCCATTTGGAATTAAAATTGCATTGAATTGAAGCAGCAATATAAGACAAAATAAATCAACCATTATGATTTAGGAGAAAGCAATGGTAAAAAGATAATAAATGTAACAATTTTGAAGCACATAATAAATGCACAGATAATTGCGCTTCCCTCTCACACCCCCTTTAGTTCATTCAGGTCTGTCTGTCGCTGTTTACGCCGTTACGTCAGTCGGGGGCGTCATGTCAGCCAGCTGTGCGCTCCCTCCCCTCCGCCCCCTGCCACGAGCAACATCCTGAGGGAGAAGCCGTCAGGCATCGCAGTGAGCGGCACTCACCATGTCGGGGAAGGACGGCATGAAGTGGCGCTTCTTACCGCTGCTGCTGCTCGGTCTGCTGCGACCCTGCGACGCCGGAGCCTCGCTCACACAGGTAGGCCACCTGTTGATATCCACGCATACGCTCAAACCCGTTGACAGTATGAGTCCACACAAGTCGTGATAATGAGTGGACTACGTGACAACCTGGCTTCAGATGACATCGCTGTGTTCTTTTAAATGAGCTGCTCACACCTGCGCAGCATTTATCTTAATGAAGCCGCAGCTGAAGGAAGCAGGTTGCTAGCCAGTTTGTTCAAATATATCATGTGTTCAATAAAGTAATAGCCTTATTTGTAGCTTGTATGCAATTTTTTGAATTTTTTATGTCATTTTATTTTTTTTTACTGTCGGCCTAATGTTAAAAACATGTTGGAAAATAATGAAAAACCACTAAATCGCAGTCCAGCTGCTACATAGGTGGGTGGTAGTCCTGCATGGTGTTTAACAGTCACCAAGCCCTAGCGGTCAGTTTTAACCTTGCCAGCTTTTTTCTCAGTGCGCCAGAATGTTCTGACAGATGAAGTTTGGCAGGTTCCTTGCCCCTGCAAATTTTGGTACCAGTGGTCCTCTGCCCATGTTGTGTAATCAGAATACAAATTACCAGACCTCTTTTTCACCCTACAGGTGCTCACATTTTCTGTTAAGAGAGCCATTTTTAAAAAAGTGTCACTCATTGGACAATTACGAACAGTTTGTTCTTCGTAAGTAAGCTATGGCGTATGAGACAGTCAACCACAAAAAATAGTGACGAACTCACATTTAGGAATGGTTAAAGCTTTTTTTTTAAGTAACCTGTTTATGTATAAACTACTTCATATGTTTTAAATAACGTCTCGTTTTGGCAGACATTGGAATCAACAGGACACCCATGTCACCAAGACAATTCAGTGGCTTTTGTTTTTCTTTTCACCTCTTATTTACTCTGAACTCTATGAAATGTTATTTCAGTAATGTATAAATTGTTGGAATGTAACTGCAAGATACAGTGGACAATGTTTTTCAACTTGACGACACTGAGACTTGTAGAAGCTCAGGCTGTGAGTTTTTATTTAACCAAGCACCTCTGGATCTTTGAGAGCAACGCTCTCGACTTTGTTGACACTGGACTTGTGTTGTGTAGTGGGGCTCATGTCAGTCGTCTGACCCATAACAACAGAGGTATGAAGAGAGAGTAAGTGTTTGCAGTCGTCTCATATTTGGTTAAAGCTTTGGGATCCATCCAGTTAGCAAATATTAACTTTTCAAACAGGACAGACTACAGAGACCGTCTGCTCCATTGTTGATTAATATTAGGACCTTTTTAACATTTTTTGGTACATTCAAATTATGATTTTAACTATGGAAACAGATCGTCTTGATAATTTACTTAGCGAGGACATGATCTCTGGTTCTGTATTTTCACATTGAAAGGTATTTGGGAGTTATGTA
>JAPZDX010000025.1:8215122-8226419 GCA_029783625.1 Naso annulatus
ATCTTGTGGGAATTAAAAAACAGGTGATGTTGTTTCTTCCTCATAGAGTTAAAAGTCAGTTTCTTTAGTTAACTGGGAGCGCTTCTGATTCAATTCGGCCTGTCAGCGTGCACAATTAGACTAACCACGCAAGGGCACTTGGTTATGCCAAGTGAATATTGCATGTGAATATGACTCTGTTATGGGTCATTAATTTATTCATTTAACCACCAAAAAGTCTTGTACAGAATAAAAGAACAAACACACAGCTGCTTGTCCACAAGGAAGTTACACACCTCAAATAATGATTTTAGATCAACCGTGGAGGTCTTAGCAGGAAGTATGCTGTTTTAACACAGGAAACACCCAGTTTGCAAATTATTTCACGCTATAGATGACATGATTTATGATAAATTTAAACTAATCAGAGTCACAACTTTTTCTAAGCCATTACCATTACTTTCTGTGATGCATAGAAAGTGCACATTGATAATACTGAGGTACAAGTAATGTTAAAACTACTGTAACAGAGAAACCAGTTTAGTAATAGCTTTCATGAAAACGGTCATCTTCCTTAAATAGTAGCCCTTACAGTGTAGGATATAATGTAGGATTTCACCATACTGCTCATTTAGTGAGAAAACAAGAGAGAGTTGAAAGATAGAAATGTGTGTTCTCTAGTAATAAAGTCTTCTTTGTTGTTGATTCTGTGATATAGATAACTGAAATGTTTTTATTAAGCACAACTGTGTTTTAATAGCAATAAACCTTATTTAAAAATCATTTTCATTCATAAAAATGCAGAGCTCTAGATTCAGTTGAAGAGTCACATGCCTCAATGAAAGCCACATAAAACATCAAAACTACAGACAATAACATTTTAGAAAATATAGTATGTGGAGCAGAAGTGCTCCATTAGTCACTGAGCGCTGGTGAAATATGTGAACGTGCTCCACATTGAGTCCTCAGCTGGCTACAGGAAGAAGCACATACACAGTTCACACACAGACATTGTTTTTTCCTTAGTCCTGCGTCTGCTACCAAAAAAAACTTGTGCCTGTTTAAAGGTGCACAATGTTTCCATCTCAGGCTGCTGTGAAGCGCTGAAATAATAAACAGGCTTGGTGACTCTGAGCGTGCCAGCACAAAAACAAAAGGCCTGAGGGTACAGGAAATGTCGTCCATCATTTAGTTCTGTTTGGTAACAAACTGCACACTTTGTTTTCCCATCCTAGAGACTATTTCCAATTTTTTTTATACATTTCCCTCATTTCACAAAGAGAGGAGTTAGCAGTGTTATCATCAGATTGAAGAAACACAGACAAACACAGAGTACCTTCTCTGTGCCCTCAGCCTGCTGAAACACAAGGACAGTCCAGTCTCCAGTCTCCTTGCAGCAGAAATCAGCAGCTGATAGTCATTATCTCTGTGCTGCTTAATACAAAATGTCCTTTTGTTAGCCAAATAGTGACTCCAACTGTCCTCTCAAGGCCCCAAACCAGGGACATCCTTATCTCTACTGCCAGACATGTTCCAAGGTTAAATTTAACAGGCTCTCTATGCCACGTTTTACTTAAGAATATAAACTTTAACTATAACCGAGAATGTAGCATGACAAACTACCAAGAACATCAGTCCCAGGCTTATGTACACATTTACAATGATAATGTAAAAATCCTATTCATTGGCTACAGTGTACAATTTTATATTCAATTTTGTCCTTAAAAAGCTCATTTTGTTCTTAAAATTAATTTAGAAACATTCTCATAGATCTGCTGACATTACAAAATCATGATCAGGTTTAAAATAAACATAACATTTGCTGTTACATATTCACCCACACTTGAAATCTTTTAGAATATTTGTTCAGATATAAAGAGCATTAAACCTCTATGAGAGAAAATACACAAATAATGAGCTTGAGGCATTTTTTTTCTGACAAATAACAGAAATCAGTCCTCTCATTATGTTACATTTGCCTCCCATGTTATGTTCCAGCAACACTCATTTCAGTGACAACAAAAGATGATTCAGCCTACCAACAATTCCACAAATAATGATAATAATAAATCGAATATGCTCTGTCTCTACACCTCAAATGTTAAAACAAATAAACAACAACTCACCCACACATTCAGCTTGTCGGAAAGGCACTTTTTAAGGAAACTGGTGAATACGGGGGGAAGCAATTTCACTGTGAGACTTGGGGAATTCCCATAACCCACTAAAATGGCCTGAACAGAACCTGGTGTGTGTCCAACTGTGTGGCCTGCCTTTAGTGAGCAACACAACATGTGAAAAAAAAAAAAAGACACTGAAAGCATTTGATCAATCTAAGTACAGTAGCAGCACGTATATCATGCTGCATGCATTAAAATACATGTCAACAAAACGGAATGAATAGATGAGGCCACAGAGGTATGACACATGTCAGAGCAAAAGAAGCATTCAAGATAAAAACTAATCTTACCTGATTTAATATAATATTCATTTACTTATAATAATATCATATACAATATACACTAACTTGTATATACATTAGTGTACATACAGCACAGTGGGTGCTTGGCTCACGTCATGATGCCACAGTAATCAGGGAGACTATAGATAAAAAGTCAAAGGCTGAAGCAACACCCATTACTCTTTCTGAGAATATGAAAGCTTTGTAATATGTAAACTACAATTTATTTGATTTATTTTTTCTGTACAAAATGTTCTAAAACAACACCACAGTGCAAACTTCCCCCATCTGTCAAGAGGGAAATTCAAGAGCAGTTTATATTTTGACACTGGCTGCATATTAACAATGTTCTATTGAAGTAATCTCTTAATCGCTCATAATTATCATCAAATGCAGCAATTTCAGGTTGGGTGTGCCATAAAACCAGATTGCGAATGACTGCTGTAGACTTTATTTGTTGCCTTGAATTTTGGCGTACTGCAGGGGATTTCCTCGCCACATACGTCTTTTTTTCTTCTTTCCTCTTTTAACTCTAAGATGGCCCGACAACAGCTGCACTCGCACATACGCAGTGAACTGAGACACTGACAAGAACAGAGGCAGCTGTTTTGCACTTTTATTCTGCCCTACATGTGTGCAAGTCAAACTGAGACATATAAATGTGTCTCAGTTTAATACAGTTAATTGGAAATGACATATTTCCTTTTCTTCTCGTTTGAATGTGTAGGGATATAAATAACTGTTTAGTCACGGTAGGTAGTCAGGTAGCAGAGGAAGTCATGTTATACCTTTTACAGGCTGTTTGAATGCAAAGAAACAAAGAGGTTAAAAGGACTAACAATAGCCTGACTTGTTTAGATTTAGGTCCAACTTTAGCTACCAGTTCCTATCCAGTTCGAACAAGTCAAGTCAATTTTTACTTATATAGCTCCAAATTACGACAAAGTTGTATAAAAAGACACATTGCACATAGAGTAGGTCTAGACCACACTCTATCATGAGAATATATTTGAGCTGTTATTATTCTGTTAATATCAGCCTTTATTTACACATAGTTTACCTCTGCACAGTATAATAACATATGTGTATTTTTGAGTTTCATTGTCCAAAGAGGCATTATCTAAGAGTGGGAGCTTCCCGATGCTGCATATTCTAGTTCCCAGTCTGCAAAGCACAGCCAGTATCAACACAGTTAATCATTGAACTGCCCTGTCAAATACAAACCAGGGCACCGCACCCAAAACACAAACTGTAGAGAAAAGAAAAAAGTACAGCAAGATAAAATAAAATTTGAGCTAACATGAATTGAAATGAACAAGAATTTTGTTTAAACATTAAAATATATTGAAAGTGTGTCTTATTTTGTCAAAAGAGTCAGAGAAGACGACAGTTTGTGTATTTTTAGCGGTTTTATTCAGGCATACTGTATGACACCTTAAAGTTACAGCAATTACTGGATGGCCTGCAAGTTGAAGGCACTATTCCATATGCTGATTTACAATCTGCAGCACATGTGAGGCACCTTTCCACACTAATGTGAACATCTTCGTGTAACATGTGACTCTGTTTAAAAAAAAAAAAAAAAAAAAAGGGGGGGAGACAGACATCATCCTGATGGACAGGACAGTCACATGAGCGAGCAGAAGAACTGGCTTGGAAGGCTGAGAGGTCATAGGTCACTTGGTTTGGTTGAAGGAGAGGCAGCAGGGAGAGGAACAACAGATACTGATTTTAACCACAGTTTCACTTTGTAATCAGGCTGGTCTCTCAGTTTCACACTGAAGTTCGTGACGGGATGATGTGACGAGTTTAATCCTCTCCTCCGCAGAGCATCAGCAGGGTTTTACGGTAGTCACCTGAGGTGTCACCCTGGACAATGACGGAAAACACACACACATGGAGCTTGGATTAATGCAAAATACCGTTTTCATCACGTTTATGTCAGCTGACATTTGGTCATCGCACAGCTGAAACTGAGGAGCAGGGTTGACTTCTCTCTCTTCTGGCTCACACAACAGAAGAACCGTTTACCCCTCACTAATGTTAAATGAGTGAGTATCATGGGTACAAAAGTCATAAAATCAGCTTAGGTCAACAAGTGAGTTAAAAATGGAGTTTCCCTTTATATCAGCTGACACTCACGCAGATTTCCATCTTTATAATCATCATCGCAATTGTATAAAGCTTTATTGTTTTAAGGAATAGTTCCTCATTTTGGGAATTACACTCATTCGCTTTCCTGCAGACAGTTAGACGAGACGGTGGACACAGTTCTTATTCAGCGCAGTAAATATGAAACCGCAGCACAGCCAATTATAAGCTTAGCTTTGCACAAAGACAGGAAACAGGCTGAAACAGCTAGCCTGGATCCATCCAAGGTGATGTTTGGTGGATTCAGTATATAGATGTGATTTGGGAGATTATCTTCGTTTAGTTTAGTTTTTAGTTTAGGACAGCATGCAGTTACATTAATTATTTGCAACAAACAAAAAGATGGGTGCACCAGATTTAGCAAAAGAAAGCTAATTTCCATCTGGAGTCCTAACCTTTCTACTCTCCGCTAGCGATTAAGCCTATTTCCCAAATTATCAAACAATATAACTTTTAACTCTTGTGTAAATTGGACAAATTTTCTAAATTAGCAAAATAAAACACAGACTTAGAATTTGACAAGTTGCTTGAATCATAATCTCTGTCGCAACCGAAGCTGTCAGCCTGCAGTCATGCACATTTTTTTCACTCAATACAAATTTCAGAATAAACAACATAAAGCAATCCTTCCTGTTGCATAATCTGATAACATCTGTGGAAAAGCCAATTCAGGACACCCCACTTGCTCGCCTGTAGTGGTGTCATGTTGATTTCACATGTAAGCTATTAAAGAACTGCTTCTGGGAGACTTCCTGTCTCTGTGGCTGTCAGCCAATCACGCAGCGGATATAGAGGAAGTTAAGCATACAACAAGGGAATTTCCTAGCTACAGCTGTGCACTACACCGCAGACCCATAGTCCACCGCAGGAAGCTATAGATTGCCGTACCCCACCGCCCGCCAAAGCAGCAGCAGAAGAAGGATGTGCAGCACACACTCACACAGATCAGCATAAAAGCCTTGAGACAGAAAGACTTGTCAAAAACACACAGATGAGATGAGATGAGATGAGAACACCACACAGCACGCAGGAGCGTTAGTTGACAAAGACTGCGACTTACGATCATCGTTTCTACCTGGATGAATTCATGGAGGGAAGCATCGTGTGTTTCCTTGAACTCTTTACGAACGTTAAAAAGGTCGATCTCGCTACGGGACACCATGATGCGGATCAGAGCTCTGTCGTCAGTGCCAAGACCCTGCACAGGAGATCGATACAAACTCTATTATTCGGATTCAGTTAAAGTAGCTGCTATTATCTAGGAGCATTCAGCAGCAGTAACATTAAGAAAGTAAATCACAGTAAACCTAAATAAATAACATGCACCACCAAATATGAGTTGATCACTTGCTTTATGTGGCACAAGACTATAAATATATTTAAGCATGAGGAGTAAATACCTTCATGGCTTTGTACAGGCGGTCGGCAAAATAAGAGGGCTGGTTCTTTACACTGCGAACTGCAAGGCAAAGAGAGAGCAAGAAAAACTTAAAAAGAGTCAGAGAATATATATTGTCAGCAGTTTAGACTGTGACACACTCCAAAGGAAAATACTGTTGCAAGTAAGTTCATAGACAGTTAGTACCTATTGCATAAAAGGCATTTTTCACATCTCCTGACATCTCCTTCTTGATAATCTGTTCGATGTCCTTGTTGGTGCATCTGACGAACTCCTGGAACACTTTGAACAGCGAGAGGTGAAATCAGTTATCACCAGATTGATCTTTTTGATTTTTTCACGCAAATACTGATAAACACACACGTGCAGTTGTGATTAACCCATCACTTTGATCTGTCTGTGTTGACCTTTACCTTTCCTGAGATGGGGGAAGCTTCTGGTGCACAGAATGCTCATGAACTTCATCTCCATGTCGTCGGAGTCTGCATTGCATGCATCTGCAAGTTCCTATTGCGTTCAGAAAGAAGAACAGGAACAAAACATTCAAATACATTCTTGCATTTCATAGTTTAACAGAGTAAAATGTTACAGGATACACTCGAATCATGAAGTAAATCACCTGAGCATCTGCATTGGCTCTTTCCAGATCTGCAGGGCCCTCCTCTCTTGCACCCTGAATACGGTAAATTATACATAACAAAATATTTGGTTCAAAAAAAAAGCATTTTGGTTTTTTGCTTTAATTTGTATTGAAAGACATAGTGAAAGAAAAACCATGTATGTGATTAATTGGACCTTTTTTGTTTTCTGTCAGCATACATACTGCAACCAGTGAGTTGGCGTGGAAATTAAACACAGTCTGAGTTCTCATGATGATGAATGTTACCTGCACGAGAGAGACAAGGATGCGGCAGAAGTGGCCTGATGTGTCAGACTGAATGGCTTCCTCTAGAGACTTCTTATAGGCTGTGAAGTGTGGGTACAGGATATATTGTATGTGAAAGATTTTCAGAAGTAGAAAGTGATTTTAATTCCCTTTTTGGTACCACACTCACCTTGTTGATAAGCAGCATTCATGGCATGTATTTCCTCATTGCTCCTGGTTACAAGAATCTCGATCAGAGCATGTTCATCTGTGCCAGCACCCTGATGAAGGCGAGAGTTTTAAGTACAACCTCTGTGCTTCTTATACATTTTTATAACCCTGGTTAGTATAAAATGTTATTCAATCATCCCTCAACCATCAAAGACATAAAAAATGATTAACAGCATATTCAACCCATGAGCTTCTCTCTTTAATACACATATACACTGAATCAACTAAGTCAACAATGGACATGTAGAAAGCCTGTCGTGTATTTAAAAAAATGGTGATTTGGATGAACTTCACCTCCATTGCCTTCCTCATCATTTTGGCATCAAATTCTGCAGGGGTCAACATGAGCCCAATGATCAGCCGCTCTAAGTTCTTTGACAGCTCAGACTTCAGGTCCTTCATCAGATCCTGAGAGCAGATGAAACACCGACAGGAAACAGCTCAAGTTGAGTTTGACATATTTAGCGGTCAATGTGCATATGCAATAAAATCTGAAGAGACAAGAATCATGTTTAAGCTTGAGCCCTTATTTATTTTTGATTTCCAAAAATAGACTCCTCTCACCCTGCCCAGGAGGGATTTGAAGGTCTGTCTGATCTCTTGCCTCTGAGCATTGCTTCTCTGTGCGATGATGTCAATGATTGCATCTTCATCTGTTCCTGTAGGTAGTAACAGGCACTGACATTCATAAAACTTGTTTTGTTAAAATTGTAGCACTACAAATGTGCTTTGGTTTTTATCGTTGCATACCGAATCCCTTCATTGCTTTCCTCAGCGCTTGTGCATCAGCAGCTGGGTCGAATTTGAGCGCAGGGCGCACTGTAGGCCTCAGCTACGGTAATAGAATGACACATTTAGAGATGTGAGATTTCATGAGTTACACACACACACACACACACACACACACATAAAATGGAGTAGGAAAGTGAGACGTACTGTATAATACACCAGATGAGTGAGCTTAAAGCATTAAACATGCAGAAATCTACTATGCAAAGGAGGGAAAAAAAGGAGATTTTTGATATTATTATTATTATCATCATAATTCTGAAAAGACCAGATTTAGTTTCTGACAATAATATAATGTTATTTGAGAGGGAGTGTGCCCTCTGGAGGTTAGAGGACACGACACCACCAACAATAAAAAAGGTGTGTAGGCTGAAAAACAGCTGTTTTATAGAGCGTTAGTGAGATGAGCTATTGTTGACCAAAACGCTGAGATCTGTCTGACATTAACTCCTCGAACAAAGCGAGGCAAAGGCTGCGGCTATGAGAGTGCATTACAACAAAAACTATTTGTATTTCAGTGAACAGCATTCTGATCGTATCCACGGATACACAAAGCCTTCACTGTGCAGACATGGCAACGTTATTAGTGCAAGTTGGCAGGTCAATGCAGGTCACTGCAGGGCAGGTAATTAAGATGCATGCCACTGCCAAGCCAAACATGCAGACACATCTACAGTGGGAGCAGATGGGGCCCAAACCTGGACTTTGGTCATGGCACTTAATTCCCACATCTTGTAGGCTATCTGAGCAGCTTCAGGGAAGAACTCTCCAGCTAAGCTGTAATGATCAGTTTGACACAGCACAACAAACTCAGCAAAGCCAGCTGAAGAGTAAGAACAATGATCAATTAATAAATGAATATAAAGCTGATTATTTACTTTGATTATAAACTTTATGATGTAGAAGTATGTCTCTTCACTATGCAATGTCAAAATGTTTCTCCTATTCAGTTTAAAAAAGCTTTTTTTGGGGGGAGTTTAATTCCCCTCAGACAACAATAATTCCTGAATTGTGGTGCTCTATCACCCCCCTCTGGTTGCTGCTGTTCCCTGCAGCCATACTGCTACTTACTCATCATCTCCTCCGCACAGATTAAGCAGAGTCCTTTTGTAATCCCCTGATGTGTCATCCTGACAGATTTAAACACACACAGAACCAGGTTAAGGCATCATCTTCTGATATAAACTCTAAATGAATCTAAAAGTCTTATTAATGTCTTACCAACCTTGATCATGTTATAAAGTGACTTCTCATATCTCAAACGGAAACACTCTCGGATGTCCAACATGTCTATTTCAGAGCGACATATCATGATCCTGATCAGAGTGTTGTCAGCTGTGCCGAGACCCTTTAAAAGACAGAGAGGACAAGTGTTTTGGGCCATGATACCAAGGCAGTTGTAAGACGTAAGAATCAATTTTACATATCCGAACAAAAAGCTGGACTTCACTCTGCCACTAAGAAGTAAAATGACTATATATACACAGTTTGGAAGCAAACTTAATAGCTTTTTTTACTCAGAGCATGTTTACCTTCATGGACTTGTAAAGACGTTTGGCAAAGAACATGGGAACACTCCTTATGCACTGCACTGTGTAAAAACCAAGAAGAGAGACCTGTGTTAATCTGACATCTTGACATTACCCATGTCGTCATAGAGCATTACTTTCAGCACGTTTCTTACCAACAGCCAACATCAGCCTTTCAAAGTCCCCTGACAGCTCATTCTTTATGCTGTCCTCTATGGACAGCTCTGTCAGCTTCTCATATGCGTCGAAAACTGGACATAAGACAACATTAAATAATGTTATTTATCTCATACTTGTTGAGTAGAACTATCTTTATATTCTGCTAACAATTTGAGAGCATGACATGTAATTTAGTCATGTTAAAATTACAACTTCTTCACCATTTAAGGCTCCAAGAGGGTAACTTGATATACTTGGTGGTCGCCTGACTTTTCAGCTAGCACAATAAGCTCTTTACTCGCCTTTTCTAATGCCAAGGAACAAGTTTTATTGGCATAAGACAAAGAGGGGACAGTGGTAGATGAGTGTTCTTGCATCCAATTTAGCTAGAACACATCATTTCACGGTTACAAACTGACAACAACTTTTTATGTGCCACAAACTCCTTAGAGACTTGAGGTCACAGTGGGAAAGCCTGGATGCCTCACTGCTGTGGTAATTCTCCGAAAGCTGTTCTCACCCATTCGGAGGTGGGTCACACTGCGGCTTCCCAGGATCATAATGAATTTGGCCTCGTCCGTCCCCCACTGCTCCTCGCCAGCTGCATATAGGTCCTATGCAGTGTGTAAAAAAGCAGAGGATAAAATAACGGAAATCAAAAAATGAAATGCTGAAGACATCAAAAATCTAGTTTAATTTGTGACCAAACTTTGAAAATTAAAATTACATTTAGGTTTTTTATGCAAAGGGAAAAAAATCTACTAATTTGGGTTAACTGGTGAGACAGCTAAATCAGTTTTGCTATGCTAGCAATTTAGAGAATCAATGTGCAGTAGGCCAGTTGGTTGGAACACAACAAACTATGACTTGCCATACAACATTTGTTCAGATATTCATAGTCCCCAACAGATGAAGCCTACTGACTTTGGATATGCCAACAATGCTTTCATTTATCTATTTGTTGTGGAAAATTACAATGTCATCCTTATTTTTGCAGTACTTTAGGTTTGGTGCTAACCAGCAAAAGCTAGTGTGATATCAAGCAAAACAAGGATAGTAAACACTCACTAATAAACACTGGGTTATAACTGATCCAGCATGGGGTCAAAATAGCTTCACCGCAAGACTATGTTAATTCCATTTAGTATCAGTGGGTAGAAGAACACCTAACAGAACGGTTGTTGGGATCCGGCAACCTAATATCATTTATAAATAACACTAATACTCATTTCAGTCATTTAAAGTCAATAAGCCTAAGCTTGCTCTTCTAATGACAGAATTTGCAAATTCCTACTATTGCATCCTGCTCCACCAGGTCTGCATTGACCACTCCTGACTCATCTCTGGCCCCCTGTAAAAATTAAACCAAAACAACACAGTCCTGATCAGTCAGCACTTAGAGGTATGGTGGCTACAACAGAACTGTATGAAAGAACTGACCTGAAGTAAAGCAACCAGCATCTTCTTAAAGTGACCTGAGGTATCGGCAACTATATCGTCCTCCATCTCTCTGCCATAGGCTGGATACACAGACATTTTGGAAATAATGAGAAATGCTTAACACATAATAATGTTAATTTAAAGTGACTTACATCTTACTTAACATGTCTTACCATCACGGTACGCTGCAACCATATCATGTATCTGGTTGTTTGTTCTAGATGCCAAAATTTCAATAAGGCATCTTTCGGTTGTTCCTGCTCCCTTGAAAACAAACAATTGAATTAAATATTG
>JAPZDX010000025.1:8233590-8260271 GCA_029783625.1 Naso annulatus
GTTCAAATGTGAGGGGAGCTTGCTGACTCTGACGTGAGAACTTGCCTGATCTATTTCTGTCCCGTCAAGCTTAGAACCGTTCCAGCAAGAGGCGGTGGGAGACACACGAGCACAGTCAGGGGGCAGGGATAATTTTCAGAAACTGTGACAGGCTATGAACGGAAACTTGTTTATTCAAGAATTATTTACAAGTGGTATTGTCTCTTCTACAGTCTCAATGCAAATAGTTTTTGATGCTAAATTCTTGATGACATTCCTACTCTATACTAGGGAGGCACGGTGGTGTGGTAAAACCCGACCAGATGGTTCAAACCCGGCATCTCAGTGTGGGGTCTGCACACTCTCTGCTATGGAGGACTGAAACTGCCAAAATCATAAATAAATAAATACCCCTAAATTTTCTGTATAAATTATTAATCTACTCATTTTTAAATTTATTTACTTATTTATTTATGTTTTATTTTCCCTTTTCCTCAGCACCCCCATTTAGCCTATTCCCCCAAACAAATGTATTTTTCCATTTCCCTCTACATTTGCATTCTGTATGCATTTCCACCTTATTGAGCAAATGAGGGGGGCTGGTTATGTGTCATGTGGGTTTCAGCTTTTCACCTGTTGGTTAGTCAATGCAGAGTGCATATATCAACTGTGATGCCTTGCTTCAACACCGGCAAACAGGAGGCGAGGAGGGATAAAACGTTTACTTTTGAAAACTACCGGGCACAGGAAAGTCATGTTGGACCAGCAGATGTTCAGTGTCTGAACTCTTGTTAGAGGAGGCTAATGAGATCTGAAATATAGGGCTTAAAGAAATGCCAGAAATCCGAGAAAGCACTGCTAATGTTATCATATGCTGTTAGAGACCAACAGAGGATCCAGCATGGCTACACTTATGGCTTTAAAAGTTGTGTCATTATAGTTGATCTAAACACAATAATGTCAATCAACCAGTAGGCAAAAAGTTGACACCGAAGTGACACATAAGCCAGCCCCCCTCATTTGCTTAATGAGGTGGAAATGCATACAGAAATGAAAATGTAAATGTAGATGTAAATGTAAATGCAGAAATAAAAATATTTGGGAAATAAATGACGGTGCTGAGGGAAAGGGAAAATGATACATAAATACATAAATAATTACGCAAATAAAAAATACATTTAAAATAAATAAATTCATATGTAAAATGAAAAACAAAATGGGATATTAAATAAAAAGGGAAATTTATATGCAAAGTGAAAAATAATATATAAATAAATAAGTAAATAGATTTAAAAATGAGTAAATTAATACATAAAACAGAAAATTAAATGGGAAATTAAATAATAGTGGTATTTTTTGCCATATTTATTTATTTATTCATTTATGATTATGGCAGTGTCAGTCCTCCATACTCCATCTGTGAGTCTGTGTTGGTTCCGTCCAGGTGCTCAGGCTTCACAGCCCAAAGATGTGCCGGTTAGGCTAAATTGCTCTCACCGTAGCAACCCTGCAAAAGATTTGCAGTCGTAGACAGAGGATGGATTTGTGCCCTATGTACAGAGTTTGGTGGCTCACAGACAGTCCAGTGAACAGAAGCATGATTCATTATGTTTCACCCTGACTGGAAGCCAACCCCAGTGTTATTGTTACTATCAATGATAGCCTCAGCCTGGCATAACTGAACTCAGATTATTTATAGGATAGCTAGACACTTTTTATTCATGCCTCTGTTGAAACAGTTCAAGATGTACACAGTTTTTATAAATATGGCTGTTTAAATTGTTTTCCATTGTTCTTATGTCTTTAAATTGTATGAAGCTGCTTCAGTTTTCCCTCAAGCTGTGTTTGGAGTGAGAGGGCACCATATGAGGTAAAGATGGATAGATGTGGGAGGCGCCAGTGATGAAATGATAATGTTGCACACTGACCCCTTCTGCTTAGACAATGCATTGCACATGATCATGAGAACCTGACCCTTCTTTTTGAAATCACTAACAACCCCAAGAGCATGAAACAAGGTTGCTATCATTTCCAGAATATATGTTAACCCTCTATTTAAACTTTTAAATTATTTTGTAAATAACTATAAACATTTCATTTGCATCCATGAGTCACAATCTACATGATTTTCCTCTTGATAGTGATAGATTCTTTGTTTTCTAACTTTATGTAATTATAACAGATTACTATAACATATTGATTCTGCCTGTTTTAAAAAAAAAAAAAAAATCAAAACCAATCAATCTCCAAAAAATAATATTTCATAATATTTATTTCCTCTATCCTGCGAAGTCATAAATCAAAAAATGAAATGAAAATTTGTGGGGAAAAAAAGTCTTGAGCACAAAAACGGTTCTCACATTCTGAATAGGATTTGCTGTTCACAACTCTAACCCTGTGCCTTTCTTGCAATAATGAGCACATTATTGTCTGAACTGGTCGAGAGTGAGAAAGGCGACTTTGTAATAATTCCACTGAGTGGGAGGGTCTCAGGCCAGTGTTGTATATATCACAGTTGAAATCACGTTCCCCTTTATCCGAGTCAACAGCAAGGATATTTTTACTTCATGGCTGTTTTCACCATGCAGTCACTAGTCACTCCTCGTGGGACTGAAGACAAGGTAAAGAACTCGTGTATCTGCTGAATAAGGTGAATTATATCAGCAAGTCAGATTCAAATCCATGATATCTGCTTTAGCTTGCATCTGTTAATTTTTAATGTTGAACACTAACAACATCTGTGATAATTCTCTTAAAGTAAAGTCACACATTTATAACTGAGTTTTACTGTGATCCAGGTTAACCTTCTGATCATCAAGCTGCACATCACACACATAGTAGCTCTTGCTTAGTTAAGCATTATTCCGCTGTCCTTCTGGAAATGGCATGTCAGCCTGTGAGACATGCAGATAGGAAGCCTGAGCTCAAAGTATGGTCAAAGGTAGGCTACTTCAACCCTCCACACAGGCTGCCTTCCCTCTCGCCTCCTGCCTGCTGAAGTAGATGCCAGGGGGGATTAGGTGAGCTGAAATCCCCTGATAGGAGATGAGAAGGCGAAAGCTACCTCTCAAAGAGTAAGTGTGTGGCCTGCTGCATGCAAGAGTCATGAAAGCTGCTTTGTGCTTCTCTGTTTCATTAACCCACAGCCAGTGCCATTGGTTTGGCCGGCTCACACCCCCAGGTAGATATGGAGACATGACTCCCGAATAAAGCAGGAAAACTTCCTCATTACCACAGTGATAAGATCAGAGGCTTGGTTCTAGGCTGCACATGCATGTGAACACCGTTTAAGAACATGAAGTGGATTTAGAGGCTGTCTAAGAAGCAATAAATAAACATAACATTGGGAATGTAGTCTTTTCTCAAAAGAGAGTGCTTTGTTTTTAATCTAACCGTAACACACAGAAAGTGTAATAATTTACAATCGATAAAGGAAATTTAAAAAGTGGAAAAGAGAGGCAGGGTCTCATTTTTCCAGTGTTTCTAATTGTACTTTTTGTTTGATTTTGACAGTGACAGATTACAGATATCTCAAGCCAAGAGATGATGGATTATCTCTGACATGATACAGCTCTGGTGAGTTAAGAAAACTCCTGTCCATAGTTACTGCTGGCTTTTAGTGAAAGAAAGAAAGGAAGAAAGAAAGAAAGGAAATTTCGTAGTTAAATAGGCTAGTAAAATTAATCTCCTCAGCGCTTCAGAAATGTTCAAGGAAGTAATTATGCAAGTAACTGAAGGTTGAGTAAAGTGCAGGCCCCTAGCAGGGATCGCTGTTTGTGCTTTGGACAGCAATAAAAAAAATAGCATCAGCACTATTATATCAGGGGGTGATAAAGACGGCTCTTATGTACCAATAATATGAATTAGGGGAGAGAGGAGTGCTTTTAATGGTCACGCCAAGGTACACCTGTTTGACGGGATAACACAGAAAAGGTGAGTGAATTCATTCTGTTTTTGATCTTAATGTAAATTCAGTGAGCTGTTAGTTTACGTTGAATTTTTATTGAAAAATTAAGCTTTGACAAAATGGAATTTATTTAAGTCTGTATGCTTTACGTGTCCTTTTTAAAAAAATTTCATGAGAAAATGTTGCTTTTGCCAACGTAAGGCCATTGTTAGACTGACAAAAGACAAAAAAAAATTCTTTGAAGACTGAACTCTGTGTTCTACAGTGAGGCTGACCTGACAATTATTCACAGGTTCACTGATCCGCCCTTTCTTCCCCGCTCCTCTCCTGTCGCCTCAGTCTTTCCTCCACTAACTCCCTCTTTTTCATTAACATCACACTGCACTCCCACCTTCAAACATCTTTCCATGCTGATCCAAACCTCTCAGAATCATGGCGTGCAGCACAGTGAAATCCTTTCTGTTGAGTCTGTCTCGGAGGAAGCCCCTGGAGCCCGAGGGAGAGCAGTCCACGTTTAACCGATGCCTGACCACTCTGGACCTGGTGGCCCTCGGTGTGGGCAGCACTCTTGGGGCTGGGGTCTACGTTCTGTCTGGAGAGGTGGCCAGAGACACTGCAGGACCCAGCATCATCATCTCTTTCTTCATCGCCGCCCTGGCATCCATATTTGCCGGGCTGTACTATGCAGAGTTCGGGTCCCGGGTTCCCAAAACAGGCTCAGCATACCTTTACAGCTATGTGACTGTTGGAGAGCTGCTGGCTTTCATTACCGGGTGGAATCTGTTACTCTCCTATGTCATAGGCAAGTGTGATACACAGGATTGCAATCAACTATCATGTCTATTGTTCAATTATTTAGGTGTTTGGGGGGGGTCCTCTTATAATAATCAGGGATAATATGCTACTCCACACTAGCTTATTTTGCATGTATGTTAAAAAAATATGCAGAAAAAAAATTTATTTGAATTTAATCTCTGGCTCTCTTTAAATCCCCAACTCAAACTTGTGATTTCCATCCGGAAAAAGAAATATTTTCCTCTTGTGCAACATTTTTCATTCAGTGAAAACACTGAAAGCCGTGAATGATCAACCATAAACATTAGCCACCCTTGGACCTTTGACCTTCTGTACATCAGTTTCATGGCTCTTTTCACAGTGAAAGTTGAATAGTTTAGCTGAAATGTTTTTTGCTGATAATCTTCCTTTTTCCACTTGTACAAACCTCATTAAAATCATTGCTTCCACATAATAGGATTATAGTTCATTAACTGAGTCATAAAGTCATAAAGATGATAAGAATATTCCTGTTTATGAGTAAATGGTGACTCATGCTGATAAGTTTTTTTCATTTTTCTGTCATTATCGGTTCAGGGACATCCAGTGTTGCGCTGGCATGGAGTGGGACGTTTGATGACCTCATAGGTGGACACATATCAAATTTCTTTAAAGAAAATGCACCAATGGAGCTCAGTGGCCTGGCTCCTTACCCAGATGTCTTTGCCACAGCTCTGGTCCTGTTGCTGTCAGGTAAAATGGTGACACGGGTGTTGTTCAAGGACCATACCAATGTTACGACGTGTGATTGTCCTTTGTTACACTGACCCCACGCATTTTTCCCATAATAGCTTCATCTGTGAGATATCATGTGTGTTTCCATCTTGTCCATATTCAGTAAATGTTATGGGAAGCACCAGAAAATGTGGCTTTCCTCTCAACGGCTCTCCTCTCTCTTTCGCTCCGCAATTTTTGACCAAGTAAACACAGACTCTGTCGAGAGTCTAATGCACTCTTCTCTTAAGGAGGGTGCATTAGCTACACTTAACAACTTTCACGTGTCCTATAGTGTTTCCACACCCTGTTTCAAAATGAAAGGCAGCTTAAAATGCAGTCTGAGATCTACTTAAGTATACACATGGTTGAATTATAACAACATTTGTGGCAGATAGGGGCGATCTCTGCTAACCATGAGAGGTCAAAACTAGACTGGTACGGTCATTTAAGGTGGTGACAGCTAAACATAATAAAAATAATAACATCACCGTATTTTCATTGAAGGTGTGTTGGCATTTGGAGTGAAAGAGTCAACAACAATAAACAAGATCTTCACAGCAATCAACATCCTGGTGCTGCTGTTTGTGACCATCTCTGGATTCATCAAGGGCGACATTTCCAACTGGCAGATCAGTACAGAAGATCTGATTAACGCCACCACGGAGGCCAAGTAATATCATTGTTTGATTGCCCCACGTAAAATGCAATAGCAGTGCTCTCCTGGTTTTCTTATCGTGAATAACAAAACAATGTTTTCTTCCTGCTGTTTGAATTTTAGCTCAACCGCCGATGGGACAAGTGCCTTTGGAGTGGGTGGATTTTTCCCCTATGGCTTTAGTGGAACGATAGCTGGCGCTGCAACATGTTTCTATGCATTTGTGGGATTTGACTGCATCGCGACAACAGGTGAGAGGAAAAGTAATGTAAGGTTAAACAGGGTGAGAATTTTGCCAGTAGAGGAGCCTTTACCAAAGAAAAAGGAGACATCAGACTGCTGTGTGTGAAGTGACAGAATAGACAAAGTTTGTAGATTTGAATATGTTTGGAGTGCTTTTGTTAAAATGTGATTGAACTGCAAGGAATATATGCTGCAATTCCTCAGATGAAATGCAGCACTGAAAATTATTTACTTCCGGGATAGCACCAGTCAAAATGTGAGGAGAAAATTCACCAAATATGATTAAACAAAATGTCAGCAAAACTGTAAAACAGTACTTCATCCATAATAATTTCTGCCCTTTAAAAGTCAGATTTTAATCAACAATGGTCGCTGTTTAAGACGACAGCTCCCATGATGCCCGGCTTCTTCTCAGTGTTGTCCAGCTTCATTTTTTGTGTTTAATGTTTTGATAGGGAAACCTCAAGTGGAAGAAAAAACATACTGTGTTTTGAAACTATATTATGAATCAGGCAATGTCAGGATTCTGGATTTTACAAAAAAAAAAAAAATCGAACTCAAAATTTTCCTCAGCTTTCCTGATCTTTGTGGCCTTCGTCAGCAGAGGAGTTTGCTTAGTTTTAATAGAGATAATTCAGTGGTTATCATGTGACCTTGTGTAAGTATGGAATTTTGGTCACCTGACCAATCTCTGAGAACAGAGTGATCCATCTGATGAAGGCCATGAAATGAGGCTGAAAGCTTGGTAAAATTTCCAGAGAGTGGACCTTCTCTGCTGTTAGTGTTTGTCAAACTGCTGTTTCCAGCGTCAGTAATAAACTTAACTGCTGACAACCTGCAATAACCTCTTCATGTATAACATTTATTACATACTAGCTTATTACTTGACAAGAAGAGCATTTAGTAATCGTTCCCGTTCTCATTAATTATCAGAATATATTACCAACTGGCATGTCATCAGAAATAATTACCTTATTTTCTGATAACCCTATATAGGTGATGCAATAAATCTTAATGAACAAACAATATTCTTTGTTTTCTTGTTACAGGTGAGGAGGTGAAGAACCCGCAGAAGTCCCTTCCTGTGGGGATTGTGGCCTCATTACTCATCTGCTTCCTGGCCTACTTTGCTGTGTCTGCGGCGCTCACCTTGATGATGCCCTACTATGCCCTCGATGAAAAAAGCCCCTTGCCAGCGGCCTTCAGATATGTCGGCTGGGGTCCGGCCAGATATGTAGTAGCAGTGGGATCGCTGTGTGCGCTGTCCACCAGGTATAAAATTTCTTGGAGTTTACATCATGTGATGTGAAAACGGAGAAAAGATTCATGGGCTGAGAGTGCTATGTTTAACAAAACAATGGGAAAAATTCCAGCAGTGCTTATAGCAGACTAAACAGAGTGTTTTTTCAGAGGATGATGGGAGATTTTCCTGCTGGTTTTCTGGAAACTCAGGTGTTTTTATGGCGACGTTGGGAGATTTTCCTGCTGTTTTTTTGGTGACCAAAATTGAATGTTTTTAACAAGATAAGGGTAGCGACAAAACCGCTACTTTAAACAAAAACATGGTCTTTTCCTTAACCTCACCACAGGAAGGAAAAGTTCTAACATAAAATACACAAAAAACATAAACGTAAAAAAATGTTGGGAACTGGCATTTTGCAAAAAAGTGGAGCTTATTCCATCACTGTGGCAAAGTTTTGTTTTGGTTTGTTTGAAAGGATTAAAAAAAAAATGGAGCATCATATATTCTTTTCAGAGCTGTTGATGAAAAAAAAATAAGATTGAGCTCCATTAATGCCCGGAAACAAAAGAATTAAAGTCACTGTTTAGAGAATAACAAGCTGACTTTTGTTTAATATCAATTTAAGGCAATTTGACTTTAATTAATCAGGAAAATATTGGGTCTTGTATAAACAATTATTAGCCAATTCCTCCTTTAAAAAAATTAGAAAATAGGGCTCCTCTCCATTTGAGACAGAAAGCCAGCAAACAAATTTTTGGAATTAATGGACAAATCGTCAGGCCAGGAATTAAGAAGTGTTCAGATATTCTGTTGACCAACCCTGCTTGTGTTTGTCTCTGCAGCCTGCTGGGCTCAATGTTCCCGATGCCCCGCGTGCTCTTCGCCATGGCGAGAGACGGCCTGCTTTTCAGACCGCTAACCAAAGTCACTGCCAAGGGCAGTCCTGCTGTAGCTACCATAGCGTCTGGAGTTGTGGCAGGTACAAATATTCCTGTTGTTTATCAGTGTAATTTATGTATATGTGATGAGGCATGAAGTCACTCTGTGTTGTCTGTTTTTGCTTTTTATATCTTTAGCCATCATGGCTCTGCTGTTTGACCTGGAAGCGTTGGTGGAAATGATGTCCATCGGTACTCTGTTTGCTTACACACTTGTGGCCATCTGCATCTTAATACTGAGGTTTATTTATTTCTTCTTCTTCTCCCATAGCATTTCACCAAGAAAGCCAGGCACAACTCAGTTTATATTACTGATTTATTTATTCTTTTGCAATCAAGGTACCAAGAGGGACTGTCTGAAGAAACAGATCTAAAGACCATAGAACCAAAGTCCAAGTTTGGTCTCCTGAAGCCTCCATCATCTGCCACCTCAACCACCTCAAAGGCAGTCACACTTTTGACGCTAACATCTGGTACGTATATCAAACATTACTGAAGCATTTATTGTTTCTCATACACTCTTTTACTTTTCATTCCTTCTAAAAAATCATCTCTCTTATTCAACTTTTCTTTCTTTTCTTTTCTTTTTTTTCAGTTGTATGTTTGGTCGCACTGTGCATCACTTTGACGCAGGCCATAGATGCTCTTGCCCGTATGGAAGCATGGAGTATAGTGATCGTCTGCATCCTCGCCCTCATGCTGCTGGTCATCTGCATCCTTATCTGGATTCAGCCACAAAACAACACCAAGGCATCTTTCATGGTGAGAATACTTGAATTGTGTAACAGAACAATTTTGTGTGTACCATTCAGTAAACATCAACTGAAAATCCTTTCACACTCCCTACTTTCTCCGTTCACAGGTGCCTTTAGTCCCACTTTTGCCTTTAGTGAGCACATTAATTAATGTCTACCTGATGGTCCAGTTAAGTGCAGCTACGTGGTTGAGATATGGTATTTGGATGTTAGTAGGTAAGCCAATGTTTCTGCTTGGAAGGTTTAAAGGTTGTTGTTTCGGGGGTTTTTTTGTTAGCTGCTGATTTATAGTGATCCCCATCCTCTCTCTCCAGGGTTAATCATCTATTTCGGCTACGGTGTGCGTAACAGCGTTCAAAGGAAACGTCTCAATGGCGACCAAATGAAGATTGAGACCATCAGCGGCATCATCCATGAAGAAAAATTCTGAGCTTGTCTCGAGTCCAGAGGAATAGATGGAGATGTTAGAGTGAGTAACTGCTTGCAGGGTGTAACTACTGTTTTACACGCTGTTCCTGCAGTGTTCAGACAGGTGTACCAAGTCAAATTGCCGACAAATGTAAAAATGGGCCAACTTTTGGACATGTATGTTGCTTGTGTCGTTGTAGGAGCCATGTCCTACAGCCTCTGAATCTACTTGCAAGTAGATCGTGCCCTAAAATGAAAGAGACATAAGGCCTCAAACTGTTTTGTGTTGATAATTACCATTTTAATACACTTCATAAGTTTACAATGTTTTATATTACCTGTAAAATGTGGAAATTCTAAATATATTGATGAATAACTGGAGGATTGTTTTTTACATATCAAAATATAGTTAGACTGGACAAAAGTCTGTATAATGTAGACAGAGAAATCATGTGAAAAATCTCATTTCTTTACTTGTAGCCAATTTTTAGAATCACTTTGTTAATCTTTTATTGTTTCAAAGTGTAAATACTGAAAATGTACATGTTTTCTAATAATATATCGTAAATGTACTCCTTAATTAAAAAAAGAAAGAATGCAGTTTTCAAGACGACCACCATTTGAGTTCATTTCCTGCAGAGGATGTTGATTAAAAAAAAAAAAAAAAAAGTCCAGCTCCACTAGTAATCTTGGATAAAGAGCCAAAGAGTGGCTCACTACCCGGAGTTCACTGAGAACAAAAGGACCTTTCACAGCGGCTTACCTGCATTTACAAACTCATGGCTTATCTGGTCGTTCAAAAGGAGAGGTTTACATTGTTCTCGCTGGGTTCAGCACACTATGGATTTGAATAAATATACAAAAACCTGATTTTTTTTCTTGTTTAGAAGCATGTAATATCACCAAGGATGGCACAGAGACATTTTAAAGTCAAATCAGGTTTCTTAATGTGGCCTAAAGCATCAAGTTCTTATTTGAAATCTGAAAAACATATTATGCTGTTGAACAATTTTGGCTTAAGTTGATGGATTTTTCCATTAAAATCTAGAGTTTTTCACACTAGAATTTGGGTATGTGTGTTTTGAAGCATCTAAAGCCTATTAGATTAACCTTGCACTACACAGAACACCAGGAAATTCAAAAACTGTATGCCTTCACGACACGCATGTGGACATCAAGTATTTATATTTATATTTTATGTGTGATTTTGTGCATTTTAAATCAGCCTGAAGTTGGTCAGGCCTGAGATTTGTTTCACCTGTGAAAAGACACTCAGCATTTGCAGGACACAAGTTTTACTGGGTACCAAATGCTTTCAGTAACCTTGCCACAGTCTCAGTCTGGGCTGTGTGGTACGTTTTTGGAAGACCAGACTCCTGCTGCTTGCACACTTCCAGTCCAACAGCTATGCAAACAGGCTGTGCGATTCCACATGGAGGGGCCTCGGTCTCTGGACCCTCATTGGTCCGGACAGGTTTGAAAGCCTCCATTGAGCCAGTCAGGAGGAATTTGGGGTACTAATGCCACTCTCAGGAGGAGGAATTTGTGGTAAACAGCTGACCGCTGGCTTTGCAAGCTCTGCCCTCCTCCTGTTCTTTCTCTCCTTCCCTCTTGTTGGTTTCTGCTGCATGTTCTCTGTGTTGAGCCGCATGAACTAACAATCCACAGGCTGTGTTCGTATCCCACTGATCAATCATGCCTTTGGTGAAGTTGTTTGGGTCAAAACGGAGGCTGGTGCTGAGTGCTCTCCTTATTTGTGCCGTAATCTTCGAGTTAGGTAAGTGACTTCACTGACTTGCTGAGCAGTTCTGTGAACATGGCTTCCCAGAATTACTAAGCAGGGCAGATTTCTGTCGGGCCTGTGCATGACACGGCTTCCTCCAGAAGTTGATATCTCATGTGAATGTTATCGTTGCCGCACACAGCAATCTTTGTGCGTTTTTTTTATCTGTATAGCACCCACCCTGTTCATCTCATTAAACATTTAACTGTGCCTATGTGAACTACTGATACACGACCTGCTCTTTACACTGTGCAGCTCATTGTCAACAAGACGCCAGAGAAGAACAGTGGACAACTCCAGGACGCAGGCCCAAGCCTAACAAAACCAAACTTAAAAAATCAACAAATAAAGGGCCCAGAGCTGTAACAGCCAAACCCAAGATCAAAGCCACACCTGCAGCGCCACCAAATTCCCTCCTCACGCAGGTATTTTGTCTAGTAGACCACAACTATTTACATTTTAAGAGGAACAGTCATCCAACTGGGATATTTCTGTACATCCGTCTGACTTTGCATCTGACACAAAAAGGTGCTAAACAGGGGGAAGTTTAAGAAGGTGAGAGAGACCATCAGTGTGCAGACAGGAGACACTCTGGAGCTGAGGTGCAGGGGCAAACCTGTGCAATGGAGCGTCCCTTCGTACCTGGAGGAGGATGATGATGGAAGGCTCAGGTAAGCTACGCCCTGGATAAATCTTTATTATGCAAGAAGCACAATTTCTTCCTCTGATGATAGAAATACACAATGTGTTACTTCTGTTAAACTTTTTCCTGTGTTGTGCCTGCAGTATTGTCCAACACGAGCGATACGGTGTTTTGACATTAGTCAACACTACTGGTGCAGACACAGGGGAGTACACATGCTATCCTATGTACTGTGAGGACACAGACTGCAGGAAGGAGTATGACAAAGCTGTCAAAGTCTTTGTCTTCTTTCCGGGTACAATTAATACTTTTTATTGATGCTTACACATCCATTTCTCAGAGCTTTTTTTTTTTGCATTCACATGTTATCTTATCATCAATCAGCCATATCTTCTCACTGTACCAATCAGACCCTCAAGAACTGTTTGTACCTTCATCTGAGTACTACGAGGTGATTCAGCTGAGAACCAATTGGCCGACGGTCCTCCCCTGCCAGGTGACATCACCTGAGGCTAAAGTGACTCTGCATCGTGAGTTCCCACCGGTGGAGGTGGCAGTGGACGGGACAGAGATCTCCTTTGATGTCAAGAAGGGCTTCACCATTCATCGCCCTCGTCCTTATCATGCCGGAGCCTTGTATTGTGTAGCCAGTCTGGGCAACCTGAGGCAGAGCTCCACCAAGTACATGCTCATCTATGTTAACTGTGAGTGCTGCCACTAAGGTGTCCATTCCCTTGATTGCAAATTCATTTGAAGCCCTTATAACTCACGCGTAACTCATATTCTCCACATGCCATCAGACCCCATGGCTCCTCCTGCTCCCGTGATAGCGGCCTCATCAAGCTCAGTGGCTGTGGGTGAGAATTTGCGTGTCAGCTGCTCTGTGGTGGGAGAACAGGATGTGGTCGTAGAGTTCACCTGGGATTACCCAGGCCAGCAGGTCAGTCACCCGAGAGGAGAGGGCTCAATGTAACTTTTTTGATTTAATATTTACAGTGCTGTATTCTTTCAATAGGTTTTGCTAAGCCACGTATGACTTTGATCATGTAAATAAATCATGTAATATTAAATAATACAGCTCAGTAAAAAGTCATTTGGTGCCAAAAAATATATAACATATATCATCCGTTATTGCTTACTTTGCATTTCTAGCTAGTTTGTTAGTGATTTAGAGGCATTCGACATATGACCTGCAGAGCATTCAGGCCTAAAACTATTTATCAATGACTTATTAACATTTACGCTGCAGACTGAAGAGATAACCTGCTGTGCTGTACAGTGGGCTTATGTGGTTATTTCTAACTGAACTGAGCACCTGCGCTTGTTGCAGATCGGGAGGCCTCTGTACACACAAGAGAGCATAAGTCCAGTGGGTGGAGGAGCGGCTCGTCAGCAGTCTCAATCCGTCCTTCTGGTGGACGAGGTGAGGGACGTGGACATGGGAACATACACCTGCACCGCCCAGAACCTGCAAGGAGCTAAATCAGTGTCCACAACTGTTAAAGTTGTCCCCAAAGCCAAACCAAAGAAACCGTAAACCATCAACAAACGATGATAATGATGAGAAAGAGAGAGAGAGAGAGAGAGAGAGAGAGAGAGAGAGAGAGAGATGGTAGAGTTCAGGTTCAACACTTTGCTGTGGCCGTGTTAAACAGTATTTTTATCAGCCACATATGAATATATTATTACACCAAAAAAAATTTCACTGCAGCATTACAATCATAACAAAAAGTTTGTTTAGTTGAATGAAAGTAAATTGTTGTGTATCAAATAATTCAAAGTTTTTTTATAAACACACTGTTGCTTTGACTTTGTCTAATTATTTCTTATTGTACGCTGCCTAAGATGAAGGCATTAAAGATGAAATAAAATAAAATGACATGATATTTTATTATTATATTATTATTATTAGTAGTAGTAGTAGTAGTAGTAGTAGTAGTAGTAGTAGTAAAAGGCAGAATGTTTGTCTTTAGGTGTGATACTGTCTCCATAAATATGGGTTTTGTGAACTGTGAACTGTTAACATCAAGCATTTTACATGTATTTTTTGTATAAGAACCAATTTCTCGTCATTTTGGCATTTTACATCTTGTAATTTGCCAATTTATTTTAGTAGGGAACTGCTGACATACCGAAAAACAAAGTCAAATTTCTGAGTAAAAAATGTTAATCCTGACTAAAATGTAGACCTAAACTGAATCTGCAGTGATTCTATAATCAAAGATTTCCAAGTTCTGGGATGTCAATGTGAGCTCCTTAAATTTATTTCTTTGTGAATAATCTGAATGTCTTTGGGTTTTTGTCAAACGACATAAGACATATGATAACACTTAAAGCTCTTTGAAGTTGTTGTGTGCATTTTAAACTATTTTGTGGCTAAACAATCAATAAATGTTTAATGGATATTAATTTGTACTTAAAAGTCAGGTGCAGCCTCACAGGAAAGACAGTCTTTTGGGGTCTCAGTGGCAACAGTTCAAGTCTGGCCCCTGCTGACCCCTGTCTCTTACTCTCTGGGTACCTTTTTCAGCCAAGTGCTCATCAAACACAGAGTGCACAGCATCATACTGTGCTAGAGGCCAACCAGCACTTTGAAATAAAAGCTCTGAAACAATTCAGCCCTTTTCTTTTATCGTGTTTCACTTAGAAAAACAACATGAATTTAATATAGGCCCACATCATAAATAATTTAAATAAACCTTACAAAAAAGACACACGTCCCCCTTCAGATAGTCTGACAACAACAGCTAATAAAGCAGAAGCAACCTGAGCTGAGTGATGCAAATTTAAAATACATCTATTTAGCCCACTGAAACCAAAAGGTGAGTGATGAATGTGGGATCTGAGGGGCCACGGGGCTTGGGGCCCTTTGAATGATCCATCCCGGTGTTAAAAGCGTCTTTCTCTGAAGCTTGCCTGCTCGCTAGATGGCGCTGTCTCTCCGCCCAACTGGAAGTGTGTCAGTCCCGTTACCGGGGGACAGGCACATGCTCCCCTGCCTCTCCTGTTTCCTCTCACTCTGCACTCCGCTGTTCAAACCTCCGAGAGGGAAAAGAGTCACTCTGCGCTCCTCTCGCTCTGCACGCCGCCAGCAGCAGTCTGATCCCTGTCTGCTGCCCCGCACCAACTCCTGGAAAATATCCTGCGAAGCCACGTAAACGCAGTTTGTTTCATTATATAACCGGCGAGAGACCAAAACTGCAGCAGATAACATTACCAGAGCTGGTCCGAGAGATGTCCTGCACGCAGAATATGGTGAGCGCCAGTTTTTCCTAATCTTTTCGTGATCCGCTCTCTACGCACACGCAGCCGGGGTCTGTCAGTGTTAGTGCGCGGTGGGTTGTGGTCCATGATGATGGCTTGTCCAGAACTTTTACAGACTAGACCTGAATAAATCAACCTAAAGACGTGCAGATTAAAAGCCTGTAAACTGTTGACACGGTGTTGCTCTCAACTGGATCACAGGGTTTCATCTCTAAATCAGTTAATCCGAGATTTGTTTTCACTTTTGTCCTTTTGCGAGATCTTCCACTGTGTGTGTGACAGAGAGAAGAAGAGGGAGACTGATGGATGAATGATAAGTTCGTTGCCATTTATTCCTGTCACTTTGCAGCTATGGTGGTCTCACTTCCACTGCAGTGTGTTGAAAAGTGTTTGGCCTGCACGGCTGTAAATGTTTGGGTTGTTGACATTCACACTCCAGGGTCTCTTTTGATGCACAGGAGTTTGGGGACAAAAGCAGAGTTTGTGTGTGTGAGAGCTTGAGTTGGTGTGTGTGTGTGGGTGGATGGGGAGTCTTGGGGACTGCCAGGCTGTTGTCGTGGAGACCAGAGGCCACAGGTGACCTCTGACCTGAGGACTCTTGGAGCGTTGCAGGAAGAGTCCTTTGAGTTTGGTGGTTATGGGTGCGTGGTGACGCAAGTGAAGGAGCACGTCCCACAATGGAGAGACAATGGATGTGTGAGCTCTTGCTGGACGCTGCGTTGGTGACCGTTCCTGTAATTTAGGCCTGGATTATTGGAGAATTGCAAGAGGTGACAGTGGGATGATGCATTGCCGTTGTGTGAATGTGTACGGCTGATGACTGCATGGCAATTACTGTGACAGCCTAAGTACTGTTTAGGGTTAAAGTCACCACACGAAGTGCATTTCTTCATGTGGTCATCCAGCCGAGGTTTTTATGACACAGAGGTGACGGAGAGTCGGGGAAAAGAGAGAGACAAGCCTCCTTAACATCAACTACAAAGACAAATCAAAACAAATCAAACAGCGCAGTGTTTCCCAGAGTTGTACGACAGCCACGACTGGCTGAAAAATTACAATTTAAAGGGCAGCTTCACCCAGAAAAAAAATCAGAATTTCTCATTAACCTCACTGGTTTCTATCCATGCAGATAGCTTTATTGAGTGGTGAGTTGCTCTAAATAAACTATTTATAGACACTGCTTACGCTCTGTAGGCCTGTGATGGCTGTTTTTGCATTGATTTGAACACATTAGGGATTTTAGTCCTTTTTCAGGAAACAATTTAAAAATAAATCAGCTGTTAACTTATTTTCTGTTCATTTGGCTATAGCATGTTTAATTTTTAATCTTCAGTGAGCGTATCAATCTTTCCAAGAAGCAGAATAAGAAGTGTCACGATGCTCGACTGTGTCAGTAACCTAAAGCCTGTCTGTTAGCTGAATGCTGATTGGGAGATTTGTGAAAGCAGCCCATTAGTACAGTCTGTCTCCTTGCTTGTTTTTCTCTGAGCAGAATCAGCCAGACAGCTGATGTGATGTCTTCGTTCAGCTGTTTGAGCTCCCAGGGGGTTGACACTCCCCTGTGTGTGTGTGTGTGTGTGCATATATCTCCTTAAGGCACTGGCAGCTGATGAAACACTAATTCAGCTGAATGGTCAGATGTCTGCTTACCATTTGCTAAAGAGAGGAGGATAGAAACTCCTCTCAATCAAGCACAGTCATTTGGAATAAACTCAACGACCTCTGTGGTCCCTCAGCATTAAGGGTGGGAATTGCCAGAGGTCCCACAATGTTATATTATCACAATACTTAAGTCACGATACGATATTATCCAGCTATAATGATATGTTGGGTATTGCAAAATCATATATTGCGATTCTCTCACTTTTTTGAACTGTATGTCATTTTTAAGAATTGAAACTCTGTCAGCATCATACGTTTCATCCAATATGATACATTTGTTAGTCTGTTATTCTCTATTTAATCATTTTTTACTGAATTTTTATAACCTCACCAGTGGGCACTTAGCACCATCTAGTGGACTGAGAAATTGACTGATTTTTATAATTCTAGTATACAAATAGGTGAGTTTGTATTTGCAACATTGATTAAGAATTTATTTAATAAAACATTGATACTTGGTATCAATGAGTTAATACAAGATCATCTCGTAAAATGTCTCAATATTACGATGTATTGATTTTTCCCCGACCCCTCCTCAGTATGATGCAAGTCTTTGAGGTAAAGCTTAAATAATTGTGCAACTTTTACTGTCTGACTTGGAGCCCAGTCAACCAGAATGTTTATCCCTGTCACCAGGGCGAACTACGGTGCAATATATTGTTCGGCTTTTTCTTGTTGAATTAAAGTGCACAGCAGATCAGTCATGCATACTACAGTGCAGCAGATGGTGCAGCAGGGAAAGCACAGTCGTAATGGCACTGTATGGGTTGACAGAGACTTCTCCTCCGGCCAGCCAGCTAATCAAACACTAATCAGCCTCTGTTGCACTCGGTGGATTTGCTCTGTTTTCCCTCCTCAACTCTTTTTCTTTCTCCTCAGATTTTCTCTCCTTCACTTCTCTCCTAATCTGGGCTTATCCTGTTACTCTGTTCACTCTCTCTCCTGTCTGCACTCATCTCATAGACTCTTTATAGACGTGGCCATGCCTGATCGCTCTAAGGAAAAAGTGTTGAGCTCTTACACGTCGAGTTTTCACTCCTTGGTCATCCCTCTGCCTGTGGCTGGCCTGATACGCTCTCTGGGCCGTCTGTTGCTGCGATTAAAGCCTGGCTGGGTTAAGAAAATCTCTGTGGGACTTGGCCAGGCGTGCAGGGCTGCATGTCTAGATTCTGCCACTGTTGGATAAGGCTGTTAGGCTTAAAAGTATTGCACTAAATGGTCAAAGTTTGCGTGGTTTTACGTCAGTAGAGTAAAAAATAAGAGCTTGTCTGTGGAAAACATGTCAATTCTGCAGGAGATGATCAGTTGTTTAACCATAAAAACTAACCATTACAAACATGTACTTATCCTCACAGGCCAGTGTGAGTTTTGCAGGGGCTCAGATTTAAGTAGCATCAGTCAAACATTGATTTATTTTAGACAAATTCAGCAGAGTCAAGTTGGAGCTGTAGGTTTTTGTTGTTTTCTTTTTTAAAGTGCAAGGACAGAGAACACACCCAAGTTAATCATTATCCTCTAGCGGCAGGTGTTTACAGCTGAAGAGAAAGCCAGGATATAATAAAACTACAACATAATAAATTAATGAGGAACTACCAGAGAAACTTCAGACAACTCTAATCAGTATTTTTATATCAAGAGAGCCACAGTTTCCCTTGTCATTTTTGCATCTTTTAGCTCAGTGTTTTGGATCTACTGTCCGCAGCTGGACAGTTTTGGTTTTGGCGTGCAGCAAAGCTCATGGCATGCTACCTGCCCAGTGCCCAACTGCAGACTATAAGCCACTAGTGAGAGATCATCGTAGAGCATTTAGCAGCTAAAGAGTCAAACATTTTCCTCAGGAGTCGGAGGAGACCAAATCCTAGCCAGAAGGTAAGTGAATGTTCGACTTACATCCAGGTGGCTAGAAACACGACTCAAATTAATGCTGATGTTGCATCTGCATCGGCGACGAAGCAACTGTTTGCTAACAGGTTATCCATAACAACTTAATGTGGTGATGAGGAAGAATCCAACTTACACCATTTCAAACGCTGTTAAAATGTGGTGATTTTTTCTTTTTTTTTTCCTGATCACCAAGAAGAAGTTGCGCCACATCAAAGTTGTTCCATTCTGCATTAGAAATATGGAGCAGCATAGAGAAATGACATAAATATGTAACATGTGTGCATCACACTGCATATGTAACTCATGATAAATAAAATGTGCTTATTTGCTTCTGTACTGACTTTAGAAGAAACAGATAAAGAAGAATAAGGCAGGAGAAAGGGAAGTCTGCAAAGATACTATCATCATAAAGTAACATCTGGAAAGCAATCACAGACTGATAATATTACAAATTGATAAATGTGTTCTCTGCTTTTTTTGTCGAACCTACCTACTTAACCTACTACATAAATTAGATGACAGCTGTGATGCATAAATTAAGGTTAAACATAGCCACATTGTCAGCCAAACAGAATCAACTTTTTAAAAATCTTTTCACAAAGTAACTCAGGAAATGCATGAAACATCACAGACTGCTGACATAAAAGTAAGTGCGAATGTGCATGGGTGGATTTGGCATAATGAGGAGCTAGCTTTGTGGCCCACATGCTTGTTTCTATCAATCAAAATCTCTTCTGCTGCCAGATGAGCGAGACCCATCATATACTTAAAATTTATTCGTGAAGTCTACTGTGCCCAGTGTTTCCTGTGTTATCACTGCCTGCATGGTTGCTCGACAAGCCACCTGTTGTTCAGCTATTGTTGAACAATAATTTTTTTTTTGCTCATGGGACAATTGAGACCCCTTGACCTTCAGAGGGGAAAGGTCTGAGAATGTGGGAGGCTGGACCGACCCCATGCTGTGGTCATTGTCTCGAAATGTCACCAACTGAGAGGGCAGACTGAAATAGCCGCTAACTCTGGCAGCATCTCATCCTGAGACTATTGTCTTGTTAACGAATGTTTTTCCATGTGACTCAGCTGTGGCGTGTTCATCTCAGCTCAGCCTTATCGTTTCCTCGTGTTTTTATTGATCTGGCTTATCACCCCCGCACTCACCTGCCTTCTATAGATATCAGCCGCAGTGTTTGCCCAGTGTGTGTGTGCCGGGATGAATTGTGTGCAGAGTACTTTGCCCTTGTCTCTTGTATTTAGTCTAAAGAGTTGTAGTGTTGCAGAACAAAAGGCCACAGGTCGAAGCCTTTCTCTGCAAGTGGGCATTGTTGTTTATTTATATCTGTGTGTAGAAGTAGCAGTCGTCAAGCCGCAGCTCCGTTCTCTCTGACAGCATTTTAGTTAGCTGCCACATTCTGGTCTTTTACATAAAATCAATATGGTAGATTTAAAGGTTACAATCAGACAATGTGACCTGCACTTGTATCATGTAAGTCACACAGGTATCAAAGTGGAATAATGGTTAGGGCTCACTGGCACTGTAATTCTCATCTTTTACCTATCTTGATTGTTTTTTAAATAAGTAGTCCGGACGTTTTAGAAAATACACGTATGAATTTTCTTGCTAAGAGTTTGATGAGGAAATTGATACCACTCTCTTTTTTGAACAGAAGAACCTAGTTAGCTGAGCTTAGCTTAGCTTAGCGCAAATACCAGAAGTAGGGGAAACAGCTAGCCTTGTTGTGTCCAGTGGTAACAAAATTAGCTGGAACCAAAAGTGATTGCTTCAACACTTCAGGTTTGGCATTTGGGGATTAAAGCTTCAGTAGGTAACTTTGGGGTAATTATATCAGTCATTTCTGTGTTCTATTTGGAAAAATGTTCATAATTCCCATGGACAGCTATTAGTAAGTGACGTGGTCTGAGAGTATCCCGAGATCTGTGTGTTTTCTATGCCTCTGTATTCAGGATTGATAAAAACCCTATTCGCTCTTATTGCCCACCTAGTAACATTCTCTGTACTCTCTGTCCTAATTCGCCGGTCTATGCTCCACTTCTTAGCAAAAGGTGACGACAGTACGAGCTGATTAGCTGTTCACGCCACCGTCAATCGGCCCTAGCTCGAGTTGAGACGGACCAGTTTACTCCGCTGCAGCTTTCCCTGCAAACGTTTTGTCACAGTGCAAACTGGACTTAAAAGAGAGAGAGACAACAAACGAAATAAAATGCGAGCCGGTGCAAATGGCCGCAGCAAAGTTACTTCCCAAGGAGTCTCATACTATAGCTAACGTTAGCTTGCTAGCTCATCAGCAGAAGTTACCCACTGCAACATTAAATAGATGAGCTACAGTCCTAAGGTGGTAAGCAGTGAGCTTTATAGGTGCTGGTAGATATATTTTGTTAACGTCAGTCTAGAGCCATATCAGCTATCTACAGCCTTTGTGCTAAGCTAAGTTTGACAAATGTCGTAGAGTCACGTTCATATTTTTATGTAACTCTCGGAAAGAAAACAGATAAACATGTTATCCAAAATGTCAAACTATTCTTTCAAGAATTAATTCTGGGGAATAAGTTAATCCTGTTAGCTTCTTCTAAATCCTTACTGACAGGATTTCAAAATGTCATGTTTTTTTCAAAAGAGCAAACCCCAGAATGACAGACACACCGAGCTCAGGTGCCTGGCCCTGGATCATGTTATTTCTCCAGAGCCAGACATCCAGCATGCCTCCTATAGCTCGTCCCTGAACTGTTATTGTCCAGAGGAGCTTAGGCACAGGAAATGAGTCTAGTCCGGGTTGTCGTCTCGTCTAGTTGACTGGTCAAACAGGTACAGTATCTCTAAGCAGGCTATGACTTGCTCTGCTCTATTGTTTCTGTTTTGTAATCCCATCTAGAGATGTCCACATTCCTTTTCTCTCTCTTTACCCTGTCTTCCCTCCTCCTACTGACATTTTTACATCCATTCACACATGCGCCACCTCCGCCACTCCACCAGGTTCCCAGAGCTTTGTTGTTGGAGCAGCTCTGTCAGCCAGCTAGGAGACTTACAACTAAAAATCTGTGGAATCTGAGACCAGATATGCCTGTGGGGCCCAGAGGTAATGACAGGGGTACAGCGGCACCTGCTCAAATGTTGGACTGGGCTGTCTCTAGCTTTGATGGGGTAATCCCCTCCTTTCATATTTCAGCTGATTTTCTTCAAATTGCACCGGCCTAGCCAAAGGGCACCACGGAACATCGCAGTCTTGCTCTGGAATGCCTTTAATAGCTTGCCAATCTCTACATTGTGCATCACTGGTTGGCAAGGTGCTTTTATTAGCTCAGATTACTGTGTGCCCACCTATTGGTGCCAGCATGAAGAAGTCTAGATACCTCCTTCCTTCACCTTAGCTCTGCGGCCTGCATTACATGGCAAAGGAAAAAGTGGGGATTCAGCCACTTTTACTTAAGGAGAAAAGAACAATGTCCTCTCTTTTCTCCCTCCTCAGATGCAAGTGTCTCTAGTTTGAGTTATGTAACTTGATATGGTGCAGAACCCGTCCAGCAACCCAACCTCAGGAGGGGAGACCTATACTTGGACTATTGTTCAGATTGTCCACACTGAGAAACCCCCCACATACTCTCATTTCCCAGTCTCGCCTCATCTACACTGCCTTATTTCCCACTTCTCGTCCTTGTTTCTCTCTGTTCCGCTGTTTGTCTTTTAGCGATAATTCTGAGCCCTGCCCTCATTATTGTCTTATCATCCATAAGCAAACAAGACACATTGCATGCATTGTTGGTTTTTGTGCGATGAAGCTGGCTCTCGTATATCAGTGCAGGGTCTGGATTGACCGCCTCAAAGCTGGTTCACATGCAGGGCTTTTGTTTCTAGAACTGGGAGAACGAGTCCAGCCACAGCGGTCCTTGCAAGGGCTCAAGGTGCACAAAGAGATGAGCAGGTGAGGCGGGGAAGAGGAGGAAACAGGAGAGGGGTGAGCAGGAAAGTACCAGACTCTCTCAGGGGAGTCAAGACCGACTTAAAGCTGCAGCAGAGGTCATCTCAGTGATTACTTCCATTTTCCTATATCAAACACACAGGCAAATCCCCAGTGATGCTGCTGTCTGCATTGAAACCGCCCTCACACACGGCTTAAGATCAGCTTAGTCGTCTATTTGGATCAGAGCAAAGTGATCCTGTCGTGGCCTGCAGGTCAGCGGTTAGGACAGGGCAGCTCCCTCCCATCCACACCTCCTAACTGACATCACAGACTGAGAAACAGGAAGTCATGTGGCGTGATAATCAGCAGCGCGAGCATGAGACAGAAAGAGTGGAAAATAGAGTGAGCATGAGATCAGGAGGAGAGAAGTGAAGATTAAGGCGGACAAACTGACAGGTAAACAAGTGACTTTTTCCCTTTTATGCTTTCATCTCGGCTGGCCTCATGTCATAAAAAAAAATTGTTTTTATTTGCTTGAGCAAATTAATGTTATGACAGTTATAAACTCCACAGGCTACTGTGTGATACTGGGCTTCAGATCAAAGCGAGAACTCGCCTCACCTGTATGTGTATGTTTTATACATTCCTGAGCTTGCTGCTGGAGGATTTTGACTTATTTACATGCCGGCAAGCTCAGCACGCCCTGAACTTACTGTGATTCAAGGATGCATTGTCAAAGAACAGCTTAAGCCACACAGAGCCGGAAAGCAGGCTGATTGTTAATTAATTGCTCGGGCATGCTCGTTTGCTCTAAAGCTGCATTTGAAATTAGTTAGACTTTTGAACAAAATCTTTTCTCCTGGGCAAATGACGTCACACTGAGCAGCAGCAGCAGCCTCCGCGTTCACTCCCAGCACAGAACAACTGCGCTAATTCACTGTTAATTATTAAACGTCCTGAAATAGAGCCACATGGTGCTTAAAGAACAATACGTGGGATTATCTGCTCCACTGAGCTGTGTATCTTGATTTCTTCAATGAGCCCTCTTTCCATTATGTGCGTTCTTTTTGTGTTTCTTTTTGTTTTGGTGATGGCTGGTCTGATGGCCTATTTGTGTCCCTGGAATTCCCCCTGAGGACTACTCATGGCTCAGTGATGTACCCAAGCTGAGAAACAAGATTTTGTTAGACTGACTTTGTTTGGTCTTTTTGACTGCATAGCTTAAGAGACCTTGTCGAAGCCGCACAAAGGGAAATACTACTACTATTCTGTTGTTTCTTGTTTTCAGTGTTAACTGTATAGTAAACTGGTGACCCAAGTTGGCTTAACAAGCAGGTTTTCTGTTTCCCACTGTGCTGCTTCTCAGCGCTTACAAACAACAAACTCACTTTATTTACAGAGAAACACCGCAGGAGGAAAAAGTGCTGATCCTCTGACTCGGCAGCAGCGTGTGTCAGCATCAGTGTTTACTACCTGACTTGCTCGGCTGCTCTCCTAGGGTGAGACTGTGCAGATGAGATGAAAGGAAAAAAGTGTGCTGGGATGTGATCAGCAAAGCTTTTAATCAATGCCTAAACTGTAAAAATAGTTACATCTAAAGCAGCCATACTATGAGTCAATTTAAATCTGCATTTTCTTCTTAAATCTCAATTAATTTTCAACCACAGACAGTCCACATATTTTCCCTTTTGCGTTTGTTCAAATGTTGAGGGGCGTGTGAATGGATGCGTGCACTTTGACTGCGACAGTTAAGTGGAATTTGTTCAGATGTGGGGCGATGTGAGAGCCACTCGATTTCTGTCGCTGTAATCACAGAACGGTGACTCCTACATGAACCACTCCAGGAAACAAAGAAGCCACAGAGGGAGAGGAGAAAGAGAGTCTCCTCTGTCCTCGCTCTAATGAATTTAATAAGAAGCTAGCTCTCGTGCTTTTGTCTTTATCAGTTCAATTAAACACTGGAAGGCTCCCCCGCTCTGATTACGTGGTAGAATTATCTGTCATTAAAAGTCTAATATTACCAACTTAGCTCTCATGGGAACTAAGCTGCTTTGGTTAACAGTCACGTCTGTCTAGCTTATGTTTTGGTTGTGGTTTTTTTTGACATTACCCACAACACTGCAGGGCCTGCAGAGAACCAGGGGCCCTCAGCATCACCCATATCAGTGCTTTATGGGTTATGTGAAGGCACATTAATTATTACCCAGTGAGAAATGTAAGGAATGTGAGTTTCTTTCCTCACATCGCTCTCTCCCTTTACATTCCTCTCTCTGAACTTCGGCTCACAAACTGATAGCAGCCGTTTGGCAAACACTGCACAGGCTTCTCTTGCGAACAAGGTGAACCTAAACCAAACAGAAAACTTGAAACTTGAGCCAAGACTAGGTGAAATAAATAGCATGTCATTTGGTTGTTGGCTCTCTCACAAATTCCAGTGAAGTTAGGTGAGGAGATATTTCTTTATTACTGTTTTTTACAGCTGATGACTTCCTTGATAACATGCGAAGACTTGAAACCTGGAGGAGTGAGTCCAACTCCTAGAATATACTGAATGTCTAGAGCGGGTAGTACTGCTTTTATGTCCGTATTTGTCTTTATATTGTTTGGCTGAGGGCCCATGAAAGAGATGGTCCCTCAGTAAGTCCCCTAAAAGAGATGTTAGGTACTCTGATGGCAGTCCCAGGCAATGTTTCCTGGGAGCACTAAAGCTTTTTCTGCTGTAACATTAAAAGTGGAACTGTCTGAACACGTAAAGAAGTAAAACAATAACACAATAACATTTTTTTTTACTTATCAGTTACTAGGAATTACTTGCTTTACAGCGCAATACAAGAATACTTTACATGTCCTCTTAATGAATCATGAACCAGTGACAATGCCAGCTTTTAACTGAAACATGTCTTTTAGCAAATGGCACATACAATACATTAAAATAAAGTCCATATTTATTATCCCTTTTACAGTTTTTTTTTTTTTTTTAAACATTCACTAATAAGTCAGCCAGAAATGGCGTTTTAAAACAAGTCATGGAGCTAACATTTAGCTTAGTTAGCTACTTGGCTACAACTGATAAAGTCTGCTTGCGATATTTGTTATTCTATTTAACACAAAATGCTGCTACATTTTTGTATTTTTATCTTAATTTTCTCTAACCTTTTTTTTTTCTTAGTGGATTCGCACAAAGCCAATGCTTCCAACATCAGAAAAGTGTGTAAATGACCAGCGGAAACATGATAAATGCCACCTGTGCGTATGTGAGCACACATGCAGGAGGGTTGCAAATTAGCATAGTTAACAGCCCAGGAGTACAATATAAGGCTACGCTTCCTATAGGGAAGAATAACAAGTGCAAATGTGGACAAATGCAGGCACAGGACTGAGGCAAAAACAGAAAAATATGATGATCATTACATTTTGTCAATCCTTTCAAAAAATAAAAATTAATAAGATAAAAAATAACGAGTGCTGTAAATGCTGTGTCACCAGTGGGTCACACTGTAACTGAGATAAAGAAGAAATGGTCAGATATGGTTTAAAAAAAAATCTCGCTAAAGAGACTAATTAATCTTTAATCAGTGCATATTTTAAGTAACTCTATAGTTTGAGATCTTCATATTGATATTTAACTGTTAAGCAATAGCGTTAATTTAAATTTATTATGATATTGTTATGCTGCCTGAAAACATTTAAATTTGCGTCTACTATAGTTCGAATTGGAGTCAAATAAAATACTGCCTACATAGCCTAATTAGGTGTAGTTTTCATATTGATTCATAATTGCTTTAAATAATTACACAATCCATTAGTTAAGAAAAAATTTGATTTTTTATGTGACTCCTACCACAGGTCCAG
>JAPZDX010000025.1:8268513-8284814 GCA_029783625.1 Naso annulatus
TGCCGGGCGCTGCCCCTAAATTACCCAGGATGCCTCAGTCATTCTCATTTGCATAAAGATGCCGCTCTGGTCTATAGGAACACATGCTCTCTGAAATGACCTATGATTGGTCGAAAAGTGCCCGTCATAATCTTAATTTTCCAAAGCCTGAAAACGGAGCCAAGAAGAGGTGCAGCGGTCTAGTGTTCTTTCAAAACACCTTAATTACAATATGCTGAAAGGCTATTATGGAATTTTTGACACCAAAAATTAACTGCCTACCACAGCTGTAAGATTTATTGTATGCCTTTAAAATTGTGAGCATTTAAGACTGGCAGTCAATCAGCAAGACCCTAAATCTAAACCTGTTCTATGAGCTTTTTGAACACAAAAGGAGAATATGCCTCCAGCTTTTAGACAGAAAGATTGTGGCGTGTTTGCGTGTTTTATGGTCTCAAGAAGGTTTTACGGCTGCTGGGGGTGTTTATGCACATGAAGAGAGGGGTCAAAAGGGTGAAATCAATAGCGATCCTTAATGAGGTTGTCTGAGACGGAGGAACGGAGGGAATATGTGGGCAATCTGACTAACAATGGTGGTGGGGAGGTTGTGGAAAGAAGATTGCTGAGTAGAGCTGAAGAGGCTCAAACTCAAGTTGACAAAACAATAGTTGCTCGTAGGTAGGTGTTGGGGTAACTTGGCAACTGTTTTAGTTTTGTCAGAGTCAAGAGAAAATGTTCACTGCATTGTTGCTTTCCTCTACAAATCGAGCCCTGCTGTGACAAAAACAGCCGTCAAAACAGCTGGAAATGTATCCAGGCAAAGCTTGACGTGTGAAGGCGCAGTGTGCGATTGGTTCATTTGGATGCACGTGATTTTCATAAGAGACAGGAAATTTGCAAACAAAATAAGCTGCTGCAGCAATTGATTAAGTTGTCCATAATGTGCGTTATCACCGAAGCATGTTTTTTTTTTTTTATTTACTTTTTTTAAGGAAATGAGCCCTGCTGTAGTTGGATGTAGTTGGATTAGAGTTATATAAGAGGATTGTGATGTGACATATGCTGCCCTACCTCATAAAAGAGTACATGCTTCACGTGATCCTGTAGTCTTTTGATTGGCTGCTGGGCAGGACAACATGAGCGTATGAGAGGCAGAGCTGATGTTGCAACAACTACTTCATGAGATAAACATTTCAGATTGGTTTGAGACTTTTCCTCTTTGTAAAGACGTCATTTTATATTCATTGTTTGCCTGTCAAAGTTTGTTTAGGGAAGTCATTTTGTGTGTGTTTTGGTTTGTGGTGAGTTGTTGTAGCTGTGCTGTGTGTGGGACAGCTGTCTGTGCAGAGACACACAGCTGATGAAACGTCTGCTCTTCCTCCAGAGACCGACATCCCCTCAGAGGAGTAAAGGGGCAAGAGGTGGAGTGCAAAGAGAAAAAACACAGATCTTTATTTTTAGCCGCATTGATGACATTGTTGGTCTGTCCACCACGTCAAACCAGACTGAAATATCTCAACAACCTTTGCACAGATTGATACTTATCGTTTTGAGTCTTTTTTCTAGAATGCTGACATTCTGGTTCTAGCCTTTCAAATACTTTTTTTATCTGCTCCACTTATTCTGCTGTGGGAGTCCAAAGTAAAATAAAGGTTTTTGTGTTTTGAACTGAATCTTGGGCTCGAAGAATTTGTGACAGGCATTTTATTTACCATTTTCTGACATTTCGTAGACAAATGGTGACTAGATTATTGTCAAACATCAGTGAAATTATCAGTTGCAACCCTGAAAAGCACAAATGGATAGCCTCCATGAATTTAAATTGTTAAGTGTACTGAAACAGCAGTTTGCCAAGAAGAGGAAAACATTTTTATCAGTTAAAATATTTTACCCTCAAGAACACAGTCAGCTCAGTTTTATCATTTACTGTGTATTCATTATTTTACTATTTATTCATTATTTTCTCAGTATTATTTTCTATAAACAGATCTCCCAGCTTCTTCTTCATTAGAGCATTCAGTTTATTTTTTAATTTTCTTTTTTTACAGTGCACCTCACACCCTCACAGCGCCCTGTAACCAATGGCAACCTCAATCCAGACTCTTCCTCTGACCCGTGGCCCTAACAAAAACTTCCGTAACCCCTTCCCAGCCCCGTCCCTCTCCGCCCGGTGCGGCATGGGCAGTGTAGGCAGTCTGGTGGAGAGGCCGGATGTGTCTCCGAGTAAAAGCAACCGCGCAGTGCCCCAAGTGAGACCCAAACAGACCAACGGCCTCCTGAAGAAAGGCTTCACCCAAAGAGAGCTACTCAACTACCTCAACATCACCAGGTGAGTGCGGCCATAAAGACACAGATGCTTTCGTAGAACATTTCCCATGCTGCACTTCTGAAGGAGAAGTAGTCTGCAGGGCACTATAAAACCTGACAGGACTTGCCCTCAGTTGACCCTCTGTGCTTCTACACAGGAAAGAGCCTAAAGCCAACCCAAGTGGTGATGGCAAGGACATTATCTCAGGCCTCAGCTCTGCCGGTGCCCGAGAGGAGAACAACTTGTACGCCAAGGTCTACCATAAAGACGGCACGGAAGTAGACCTGACAAAGAACTCACTGCCAAGTGGGGTCAAGGTTGAAAAGGTGATTATTATTGTTAAATACTCTGTGAAAATGTCTGTTCCAGAAAGTTCTTTGATGTTTCTGGGAAATTAAATCTTCCAATTTATACAAGAAACATAATGAGCATCATTTGCAAGAGAATATTAAACCTCTTTCAGTGTAATAGGTCTGTAAAATGGCCACCAATCATTGATCTCTATAAGAGTAAAATAGGCAACTTAAAGAATCAGGGCAATCTTTAAAAAAAATCCATTTCAAATACATAAAATCTTTGAAGACCTCAGTAGGTATGAGGAGGAGGAGTGGGTCTCCTTTCACTGTGAATGGCTTCTCCATTGGCTTCTTTATATAAATGATGTACAGCCAGGTGACTGGCTGCTGGTGCTGTGTTAAATTGACCAGTATCACATTTATACATCTCTGACAGCACAATGCAACACCCCTGTTGCCTCTCTCCAGCATAAATCAACCTTAAATCTTTTCTATCTCACTAGCATAGATTGAGACTTGTTGCGTTCTGAATTTATTGCAGCAATTAAATCTCACCTTTTTTTTTTGCTTGAATTGATCAACGTAAAGAACACAGAGGGCAGAACAGTGTCGATTTAATAGACACGTTGTGATTTATTGCTCCATAACCAGCCCCCCTTTTGCTGTACGTTCTCTCTCTCCCCCCCTTTTGCATTCACTTGGCTATTTTTGACCATCGCTGCAACCTCTAAAACTCTTTAATGACTCATTTTTTTCCCTCCAGGCTCGTTTTAGGTCTTCTGCCTTCAAGCCAGTCACCCCCAAAAATTTCAGCTCCATGCAAAACCTCTACCCGTCTTCCAAGTCTGAGGATGTAGACCAAGGCCTGTCCAACGGACTGCACAGAGCCTACGCCCATGTCCCCAAAGCTGTCTCCACCTCTTCCTCGTCTTCGTCACCCTCCCGTCATGGCGGGCCAACACCCAGTGGTAACAAGGTATCGTAACATACAGCCAACTCTGAAACACTGCAACTAAATGTGTTGGAAACAAGTGCATTTGGTTTTGATTGCAGCATCCAGCCTTTGTACATTGATGACAGAAGCAAAACAATTAACTTCCCATGATTTGACATTTTATTCTGCCTTTATTTTGGACTAAAATTAATTGTTTCTCAGCCTATTTGTCACAGTGATGAATAACTGTATAATTATGACTGCGTAGGCCCTCTCCTCGGTGCGTGGGATGAGCCAGGAGGATGATAACCTGTCAGACTCAGGCCATAACTCCATGAGCAGCCTGCCGCCATACCGGCCTCCCTTCCGCCCACACCTGGCTCACATCAGGTCTGCCACAGCGTTTTTGTCTCTGCTCTGCTCTATACTCCAAACAAATGTGCCTCTAATTGATTTTTGTACTTAACAACTGTGTGGGTAGTTGTGATGGGAGAGATTTTAATGGCTTGCGTGGTTTCTTTTTTTGTACCCTAGTGCATCTATGGGCCACATCAACACCATTGGCTCTCTCGACCGCACATCTCTGGGCCTGAAGGCTGCGGGGTCTGGGGGCGTGGCCATAGGGGAGATGGCGTGTCGCAGCATGGCAACCCTGAGCCGTTTGACTCCATATGGAGGCGAGGCTCCACCTCCCTATGAATGGACACTCTCCCTGTCTGTTGAGGAAGTGGTGAGTAACGAGCAGATGGGTGGATGGAAGATGAGTATGTCCATGTGATTTACAGACACACTGTCTTTTCCAGGTCCGTGATCTAGAGGAGCGTCTGGTGGAGAAAGAACATGAGCTGAAACAGATGAAAAGAAACCTGGATGAGAGTGAGGGCGCCATCGCTCAGGTGACTCTCATTTTGTTTGTCTGCTGTTCGCCATCAATCTCTGTGTCCCTCTGCCTCTCTTTTGAAGTTTGACCTCCATTTGCTCTCCACATGCAGGTGTTTGAAGGGAAGCAGCGTCTGTGGGAGAAGGAAGTTGACGAGCTGAAACGCCTGTATGCTGCCAAGCTGCGTCAGGTTTCCCAGCATGCCCAGCGATCCCAGCGCAACGTGCAGTTGCAGCTATTCAAGGCCCAGCAGGAGAAGAATCGACTGCAAGAGGAGTTGGATAGTTTGAAACAAGAAAGGAGCCAGGAGGCCGGGGCCATTGCAAAGGAAACCAGTCCAACGCTGGAGGAGACGCAGTGGGAGGTAAGGCCTCAGACGGACAGGGAAGGGGCACTTTATGGCCGAGAAAAGCTCTATAAAAGCAGTAATTACAGACAGCAGTGGAGATAACTATCAGACTAAAACTATCAGACATCCCTTTTTACTGTGTCACTCAGGTTTGCCAGAAGTCTGGGGAGATCTCCTTGTTAAAGCAGCAGCTGAGGGACTCCCAGGCGGAGGTGACCCAGAAGCTGAGTGAGCTCTTCCAGCTGAAGACCCAGCTCAGGGAGACCCGCACGGAGCTGCGCAACAGAGACAGTCAGATAGAAGCGCTGAAGCTGGTCCTGCAGGGGACACAGCGGCGCAGACGCACTTCTCAGACTGCAAATGAAGACGGAAAAGGAGCTGAAGACAGTCCTTCAGCTGGAGCAACAGGTATTTATACGCGTCTTTCTCTTACTTGTGTGTACATATCGTCACCAGTGTTGTTTGTGCATGCTTTGATGGTTAAGAGGAATACCACATACATTAGTCATACTGAGGCACCACAAGCACGCGTAAGAGTTAAAGTTCATTTGTTTACAAGGCACCTAACCGAAAGCAAATCTATGCTCTTTACGTTATTAGAATCAACATTCCTTCACAGAAAAAAATTAATTCTAAGAAATCTTGTTGCAAAAGGAAAGTATTTCAAATCTACTCCAGATGGAACATACCAAGCTGACATGCACGAAATTCTGAGGGAAAAGCAGAGGAAATAAAATAATTATATACCTCAGATGTCTTTTTAACATCACAGTAAGTGAGGCATCTAAATGGGGTTTCTTATCAATACAGCAGGAGCTTGTCTGAGTTATTTTGAGTTATGATGTTTACATGCTTGAACCCAAAATTAGGTTATTTGACTAACAAGGTCAGGAGCAGAGTTCTCTGCACATTTAAAAGGCAGCCAGCCTTTTTCATTATGTTCTCCGCTTGACTCTGCAGAACTGTAGTTAGAGCCATGTGAACCTCTTCATTGCAGGGGGGTGCGGGGGCTCCACAGAGGAGCGTCTGCGTGCGGAGCTCCTGCTGGAGCGACGCCAGAGCGAGGCCCTGGTCACGGCTTTTGAGGAAGAGAGACGGACATGGCAGACAGAGAAGGACAAGGTCATCCGCTATCAGAAAGAGCTGCAGGCCAGCTACTTGGAGATGTACCACCGCAATGAAGTGCTGGAGAGGGAACTTCTCCAGCTGAGGGCAGGCAGAGAGAGAGGAGGTGGAGCAGGAGGAGGAGGAGGAGGAGGAGGAGGAGGGAGCAGAAATGGGACACTGGAAAGAGAAGTATCAGAGCTGAGGAGTGAGAGAGCGGATGAAGAACAAGAGGACAGACCTTCCTCTGGTTTGCCATGGATAGAGAGAATTGAATCATCTGAAATTTGAATGTGACTTCTTTGCAATGCAAATTGTTGTATTCCTGTAGTACGGTTTCTACGGAAACCCATGTCCACCAGGAAAAGAAAAAAAATACACCCACAAAGTTCAATTAAAGAGTAAAATTTGAATATGACTTCTTTGCCATGCAAACTGTTGTCTCCCTGTAGTACGGTTTCTATAGGAAAAGGAAAAAAAAAGACCCACAAATTTCAATTTATGTGTAAGAAAGTAAAATTATTATAAGAATCTATTTGTATTTACTACAGCAGAATTTTAGAAACTATGTTTTGTACCAAAGTCAAAGCTATGAACTTATTAATGAGTAATTAAATTGCTAAGTCAAAATTTTGAGACAAGTCAAATTGTTAACTTCTAAAAGGAAAATATTGATTTCGAGTCAAACTCTTGATTTACACAAGACAAAATGTTGACTTACTGTCTCATAACTTTGACTTATTATCTGACCGTCTTGTTTTAGTATTTAGTATTTTAATTTTTATCATGCAACTTTTTATCTATTGTTCTTGTTTTCCTGGTGAACCTGGGCTTTTATAGATTCCTGTCCATTTGCCATTCTCTGCTCATGCACCAGTCTAATGACGTCATCCAGCAGTACCTCCTACAGAGCGCACCCATTCTGTGGATATCTGCACAGAAACTCTCTGTACCTCATCTGTCCTTTGCAGAAGACTCATGTCAATTCTGTAAAAAATACAGCCAAGAACCTGGACTTCCCCGCTTAAGACTTTTGTCCAATTATAAACCTGTAAATAAGTAAATTGATACGCCAACTATTTTGTCTTCATTTGGTAGTCTTGGTTTGGACTGCTGTATAGCATTGACTTTGACCAAAGGATTCAAAGGGATTTGAGTGTGCAGACGGTTCTCTGGATTCAGGGTCCACCTGGACTCTCATGGTTAAGTATCAAGGATTAAAGCTGTCTTGTGCCACGGTACTAAGGTTATGTCTTCGCCATCAAGGAAGCTGTGTACGCTTATTAAGAGACCGGGGATGTTGGACTTTGTTCTCATTGGTGAGATCTATATATTTTGTACATATTGTAAATCTGATTTGATTGGCCTTTTGTCATTTTATCCCAAGCACACTGTTGTCTTAAATGGGCAGATTTCCAAATCTCTTGAATGCAATCAAAGCCATCAGTAGAGTAAGTCGCTGAACATGACTGCCCTGCTTATTGGTGCGATGTGTTGCACAAACTCAGCCAACAACATGCATGACGTAGGTGGAGTTGTTCTCTTGCATTGTTTATTATTAATATATGGACATTCAAAAGCCAGCTCTCAATCAACCTTCCAACATACTGTGACTCTTGTCTATTAACCGGGATTGAAACTGTACAGTTGAAATGTGTTTGTTTTGCATTCATAATAAATGTTTATGAAGTGGTGTTAAAGCTGTTCATTTGTGCTTGTTCCAGCGGCATTTTCTGGTGCAAAACCAAAGCTGCAGAATACTTCTTAACAGGCTGTTTTGTCTATGGTTGTCTGAATTACTCTCACCAGAGATCACTTGTCAAAATGTTAGAGGTGTAACTGATGCTATTCACCCGAGGGCTCAGACGTCCGCCTGCTGTGGGTTGGCTTAAAATTTCCACAGAGCGCGCCAATAAAACTCAAGGACAGGAGCTTTATGACAGAATGAACAGAGCAGTAGAAGCTTTTGGGACTAATGTGGCTTTTAAGGGTTTAGCCTTCAATCCTTATCTCAGCCTCTCCCTGCTCTCCCCCTGCCAGTCCTCTCATACCATCTCCTGCAGTACAGACGGCAGAGAGGTGGGAGGTCAGCTGAGATGGAAACATAGGAGGATCCCTGTTGGCTCCGGAAAAATAATCACTTCTATGGAAACCAAATGTACAAACTAGAACAGTGCCAAGGATCTGTGCAGGGATGAAGGCTTAACACTTGAGTTGCGTGTTATATTTGTGAGTATGCACGAGTGAGAATATGTACATGAAATAGTGTGAAATGTAGGGGATATCACACGCAAGTCCATAATACAATTTATTTTTCTTGCAGGATTGTAATCTAAATTGTTATGAGCTGCGGCTGACTCACACAGGTCCTCACCCTGGCATTTAAAACATTATATAAACTGGGGCTTAATATAACTGCACAGCTCAGAAGTGGTTCACTGTAGTGGGATGAGGAATATTCTTACCTCGCAGTTCTCTCTCTGTAGGAGGGTTGCAGCACTGAATGCCATTGGTGCTGTTTTATTTGATGAATTAACATGGTTATTAATACTAAGTGTTTAATTTTTGTGAAACATATTGTGAAATTTAAATTGAAATCTCTAGCTCCAGATCTAACAGACTTTAGGGGCTGCTTAGTTCAAATAAGGATAATAAAGCAATAGTGCCACCAAGTGGTAGTGAAAGGAGGGTTTAGTAGCCGTGACACCACAAAGGAAAACTGGTCAGTAAGTTATGGCAGAAGTCCACCACCAAATGCCAGTGCACGCCTCCAAAGCTGACTTGGAGTATAAACTTTTATTTTAATTTCAGATGCAAGTATATGAAACATGTTAGAGGATAAATATTTACAATAAAAGTTGCACACACAAAAGCAGGAAATGCAAACACTCAACAAAATATGACAGAAGTACGGAGAGCTAGCAGTCTATCTGAAGGAACACTCATGAAGCAATAAAATGATTGTCAACCAAAGACAGAAAAACAGGAAATTCAGAGAAAGTCAACACAAAGCATGTGCTTTAACCCACTCCAACTGAAACCAAGATAAAAATGTTCATCGTATGCTGACTTAAAACTGAGTGTAATGTTGCATTGTCAGTGTGAGCTATGCTGGTGCGGTGCTTGCTGAACGAATTAGCGAGGTGTGAGGTGACGGCACCATTTTTAAGAGGACACCAGGAACTTGCACTGTTAGTATTGATCATCTAAACATGTTGTGTCACATCCAAGTGCCTTGAACCTTGTGAAGCTTCCCCCAAACTGTATGCTTGTACATCACCAGTTGAATATATACAAACTCCAACAACACCCAAGCTATCAGCCTCAATAGTGAAATATGTGTAATCTTTGTTCCAAACTCCTTATATAAATGTACACCTTAATACTAACTGCAAAGTGTGGTATGAACCATTACAATGACCCCTGAGGAAATGTATGGATTTTAATGCTTCCATTCTGGTGCAATCTCAAATAAAAGCAAAAACCTATGCAGCAGACGCGTTTCTCTAAGTATATATTAAACAACAGCCACAATGATTAGGACATCCCCACCCACGACAACTAAAGCTGAATCACAAGCCTACAGCCACTGCAAGTCAGACCATACGGCTACCATCACACAACTTGACATCTCCAAATTACATGGCGTGCAAGCCTAGGATACACAACGCGGGGCCGAGTGAGGCGATGGCACAACTGAGATGCGACCTGTCCAGTCGTTAGTTCTGAAAGTTACGCAGTAGTGTCGATTACGCATTTCGCTGTTCGGTTTAATTTACTATTTTACATGAGCCGTTGTGGCGGTTGCAATGAAAAATAAAAACAAAGCACATTTCACAGTAGTATATATTTTTGTTTCCTTTTGTCATTGTTAAATACATACATAGAACAGGACAAATGGCTTCTACAATGAGGAAAATCTTGCTGGTGCAGTCAGTCCCCCCTCCCCCAAAAATAGAGCTGTTCCACCATTGATGAGTTAATTGTTCTATTGATCAAACGGATACATCAGCCAACAGTGACTTTCAAGCTACATGAGGCATTTATTACATTATGGAGAAGTAATGGAGTCACAATCAATAGTTCAATTCAAGAGAGACCTCCACATTTCCCTTCACCAGCAAATAATAAACCTTTAACACAGTTGGTTTTCCGTAGTTTTTTTTTAAATGTATAATTAGAATTAATTACCATCCTGAAGTCAGAAACCGCTTATCTATACCAATGACCCGAACGCACCCATTCGTAATCATTCAACTGCTTCTGTCACAAAAAAGAAAAGAAAAAGAAGCAGTCATCCAACTCAGTCAATAAAGCCAAGAAAACAAACACAATAAAGTATGACATACTTTAAAAAGATAAGCCTATAACTCTGCAGGCATTTGCAAATGAGTTTCATTGAATGATCCTTTTTCAGAGGTTCTTCTCTGTGAGGATGTTCTCCATATTGACACGATCCTCACTCGATTACAGGTTGAAGTTGGACCATCCCCGCTGGATTCTCTATATACTACTCAAAGTTGGAGGATCCAAGGTGGGTTACAGGATGGCCAAGGCTGTCCAGAGGAGCACTGGGATAAAACCTTAATGCTTACAATAACAGGCCAAGAGGCCAGGGACAGAGGAAAAAGGGCCAGAGCAAATGGTCCTGGAAAAGCAAAGAGCTCCAGGGAACTTCATCCTTACTCATGAGGAGAGTGTGCGGTATCAAAAGTAGATCTGCTTGGCATGTGACGGGTTCTGCTCCATGGGGCAGTACGGACATTTCAACCTGAGGACAAGAGGGGGGAGGAAGAGGAGGAACAGAATGTTTAGCATGTGCTTTCTTAGTTTAACAGACTGTAATGACTGTTTTGTACTCTTTGTAAATATGGTCATTTTCTGAAACAAACATTTTTTAACTACTTTTTTTAACTTACTGAAAGACATTGGTTTCCTTTCATTAAAAAACATGTTTGCTTTTATTTTGGTTAAGTGTGCAGTGTTTCCCACTAATGTGTTTGTCTGATTTGTCCCGCTACAGTCTCATATTAAAATATAGATATTTTTGCATTACAATGTAACAGATCTTCAACATTGTGTTTTGTGCCGCTGCTCTGCAAAGCATGTCTCTTTGATCTCTCTTCACTCCTGGTCAATCAGGAGTATGCACACAGGCCAGAGACCAGGACTCAGCATCTCGTCATCTGGGCGATGATAAAAAAAAAAATGTGCTTGGAATGATCGGAAATCTCTTCCAGGACAAAAAGAATGTTTGTTCATGCTGTCATTATGGTCACTTACTACCACTGGCTTGTTGCTCAGCAGGAAACCGATGAAGATTCTGAAATATTCCCACATGTATCTAACGTCATCCCCTCTGTCAGACTCTGCTTGCTGGCATAGCCTTGATGCATCATGGTAGTTAAAACAGGAGGCCACTGCCACTGCACATTTAAAGACTGCCAGCAACGTTACATGAGACGGCCCCGAGTCTGAGGTAATGAGCAAGGACACAGATGCCACGTAGTTTTATGTCGTATTTTTTAATGTATTTATGATCTGATGTGATGAAGGATGCTGTAAAGTGAATATCGTTGGAGGTTGCTAGTAATCTTTTAGTCTATTAATTGTTAAAAAATTTTGAATAATGTTCATCTCTACTGCCTAAAGCCCAGTGTAACATCTTGAAATCGCTGCCTTTGTCCTGCCCACTGTTCCAATCACACAGATTCTTCATTTACTTTCATAAATGATTAAAGAAAAGCAGCAAATCCTCACATTAAAGGAGCTGGAACCAGCAAATGTTTCACATTTTTCTTGAAAGAAAAAATAAATTATCAATAAAGGTAACTGCTCATGTTTATAACGAAATGTTTGGCAACCTATCTGAAATGATATATATAAATTCAAAAAATGTTTACCAGTGCACAAAGTTCATAATAGATTTAGCCTCTTTTGCTCTCAAAGTGCATCAAATCCCTGCATTTAACTTTAAAATGTACAAAATTTTCTCTCAATAGCACGGTCCACCTGACAGTCTCTCAAAATCCTGTGGGAAACACTGGTGTGACTATCTAGAAAAGTGAAATACATATTTTGAATTTTGAATAGTTGCCTGGGTGAACATGAAGCTTTCCGAAGCCAAAAACATCAATGTTAACTGTCTTTGAAATGTGACTTTCTGACAACATAGCTCTTAATTATGATGAAATTTTGGCAGCCAGTTTAAAAAGTGCCCATGAAATTTACATCTTTTTCATTAAATAAAAAAAATCATTCACCCTGAGTGAATATGTTAAGAGTTAAATGCTGTTATTCAAGATAACCTTCCACTACCATGCACATATCAATCAATCTGGCGGCATTGCTGACTTACTTCCCAGCATTAGTCAGTTTGTTGAGGGCATCTCTGGAGATGACGTGGCCACAGATGAGCTTCATGGGTGGATTGCTCTCTGAGGTCTGCTGCCTAAGGATTGGGCAGGCGAACACAGAGTGGTACCAGCACTTCTTCCCCAAGTCAATTTCGATCTACAAGGACAAACAGAGAGTAAATCAATTAAGTGGTGGAAAAGAATTAAAAAATTAGTGATGGATGGAAATTCAAAGGGACTTACAGGCAGCTCGTCTTTGTGCGTCCAGACTCCGCTGCACTGTCTCTGCTCTATCACCTGCTTGATGTTCATCAGCACAGGCAAGGCCATACAGCCTGATGCAAAACTGCAGAGAAACAGACATGGCAGCACACATAAGCTTTTTTAATTATAGTCTCAACTTTGCAATGAAGGTAATGATTTCAAAAGGAAATCAGAGATGAGGTCTAGAATGTCACTCATGGTTTTCTAACCTAACACTGAGTGGAGACTCTACAGAGAGGCCCAGTAAAGCGCAGGCATCCCTGGTGAAGATGTTACATATCTCCGCCCACTGATTTGTCTCCAGCAGACTGCGGTATGGAGAGTTCTCAATGCCATGACGCAGATACACCAGACTGCCCATCAGGATCTGAATATCTGTAGGGAGGAAAAAGTTAAGATGTGGTAAACTGAAACAAAGCACAACACAAGTCCTGTGAGGTTGACCTCACATAATCATATAAATGTATTTGCCTTGCCTTTCATTCGGTCTTGGCTGTCGTTAATAAAAAAAAATTAACTGTTGTAGGGACTCTTCAGACCCTCAAATTCTTTGAAGTTTAAGAAACACAAGTGAAACAACTCATGTTAAGAATCTATGTGTATTTGTCTCAGGAAGGTCACAATAATGCTACTGTATTCTGTCTACCTCTCTGGTGCTGAGAAGCGAAGGGCTGGAAGTGCCTGGCATACTGCAGGGCCTCCATTTGGTTGTTGATTCCCCCACTGAGCAGGCTGATGAAGTACAAGCGGTGCAACTTGAATTCTAGACTGCTGTTCAGGTCCAAAAGGCGCTGTCGATTCGTTACAGCCCACCTAAGGGAAACAGATATGACTAAGTACAGTCAGCCATGTAAAAGTTTACAGCAGGGCAATACAAATGACCACAGTAAACCTCATTTCAACAAAAAATTTATCTAGGATATCTCGGCTTTATACAAGTGGCAGCTTCTATTGTGTGGGCAGAGAATTTTGAGGAGTCATCCAACTGGGCAGCAGCAGAAGCTTTTTTTTTCCCCAACACTGCGACAAATTTCTCTTCTATGAGGGATTTTTTTTTTCATGCTTCATTTTTATTCATCTCTAAAAAGAGATAGCAGCATATGATTTCAGAATATGTAGGCAGGATACAAGTCCTGGAAGCACCATTGTTTTTGCTTGTAGTTCACTTGTAGTCCAGGTATTAGCAATAAATCACATTCAGACAGGCTTGGGTTGCACACACACAACAGTCCCAGTGGAAAGGAAACAAGGCAGGAGACATTGTCATAAATCGTAAATCGTATAAAACGTTATAGCTTTATATATGCTTTTTTTGTTAATTTGCCTTCATATCCAGATATCTTTTTACAGCGATTAGGCTAAATGACAAGTTGTTGAGTTTTAAAGTCAAGTTGGTATTTAGACAGTACATAGCTGGTGCACAGAGGAGAAAGTGTTGGCACAGATATCATTATCTGAATATCCATCGCTTACACTGGAAGTCCTGAAATATTTGCTGTTGCCTGCAGAAGCTAAATCATGTCAGATGGCAGCCGCTGGATTCAAAGATTATGTTTGTATACTGAAAAAGTTTGGTGTCTTTTGTAGTGAATTTCGCTTAAGGCAGAAAAAAATGTATTATTCCATATCAGCTAATCTATGGAAATAGTTATTTTATTGTTTTTAACAACAAAGAAGATGTTTGGATACATAACATTTGAAAAAGAAAAAGGAAAAGGAAAACAAAAACGTACTCAAGTGCTGGCCTGAGGTCCTGCATCCTCAGAGCTTCGAGGATTCTGTTCAGTTCCAAGAAAGGCTGCTTCATACTCATATCTATAACTACACCGGATTCCTGGAAAACAAATAGGGGTATTTTGAATTATTAGAATTTCTTTCCTGCATTATCCAGACAAAAAACAAGGATTACAATGTGACCCCATAATGATGCTTCAGAGATGTTTTTACACCAAAACCAGAAATCTGACGGCTTCACAATACTTACCTGACAAAGATCCTCTGCCACACTGAGCATCCCTTGTCTGTACAGGTGCTCCACAATTGTCTCACTCAGGTATTTCTGTCTCTCTGGAGTATCCCACACCGTCTCTGCCACCACAGCACTGATCTCGGCATCAAAATTCTGCAGAAAAGTATGTCTGAGGTTAATTATAAGACCCACGTTAAATGTTAAAGAAAGTTGCTGCCTGTCCTTACCCTGTCAATGGCCTTGCCAACTTTTGACACACTGCCATGGATGTCCTTATGTCGGGAGGCTAGCATCTGCACGGTTTCTTTTATATTCTTACAACACTGTGCCATAGTCTGAGACAGGACTGATAAGTCTGCGTCTTGTACTCCTGCATGAGAGAAAAAGTTAAAGTCTTCAGTGTTACACCTTGATACCCAAAAAGCCAGGGTCCTTTCTGACACAAATTTAGTTTTTCAAACAGTACATCAACAATATATTTAACATTTTACCTCAACAACTTCACTGATTTTTGTAAATATAGGCTATGCTTTATGTAGCAGGGTTCACCACTTGTGAAACAGATGATTTATAAAGGATATTACATGTTTTATATTTTAGCATATTAATAGTTATTATACATAATATTATATTATATTGTAATGCTGGTTCTCAGCCTACATTAACAACAGCCTGATTAGTTATGATAAAGCACTGATGAATCACAAACAACTCTTATTAGAGAATGAAATCAAAAGTACAATAAAAGTCATGTTTGATTCACTTAACTTTCAAATACAATATTACATCTTTACAGAGATCAGTTACGTGTATCAGTGTTTCTTACCAAAAGCAACTAGCTGTCCTCGTATCTCACAGACACTGCGCAGGAGCTCGTCTAGTCTCTCCTCAGACTGGTGGCCATACATTACAAAGCGATGGAGCACTTTCTCCAGCTCCCGCTCAACACATGCACACTGTTCCATGGTTCAGACTGGAACACCCACACACACAACAACACCTAGAATTAAGAGAAGGAAAAAAAAAAGAAAAACAGGTCAATGAGTTAAATATTAATATGGCCCGAATAATACATGATTTTTTTGGCAGATAATGATATTCGTGTTTGCTAATAATATAAAGGCTGCTGTTATTTGGAAATGCATGGTGGCAATGGCTTCCCGTTGTTTATTTTGTCTAACCAACAGCTCAGATGGTAAGTTATTTAGTTTATGTTTAACGAAGACACAGTAAAGCGGCAACGCACATTTGAAATGTTAAAGTGAGATGCTTTAATTCCATCAATTTATTTTTAATGAATTAAATTTAAGTAGATCAGACTAAGCACTAAGCAAGACAATTTTACTGTTGGAAAATTTATTTGTTTGTGCTAAGCAATAGCAATGCTTTCTATGCTAATTCAAATATATCCTTTATCTTCATTTCTCAACTGCAAATTCTTGTTTCCATTTAAACCAGCTGAGGTAAACTTTAGCCCAGCCGCTGTAGTTGACAAGCTCAGATACAAAATGTTTTTTTCCTCTCTTCTCAGTGAATTCTCTAGTTTGTAGCTCTTTGTCATTTGATACAATGTGATTCAATACAAAAGAAAATTCTAAAAAATTGTATTGTTGACCTTAAAAAGATGTAACTGTTCTGATGCCAAAAAACTGTGCTTTCAGTTTTTCAGTAAACTGATGTAGTAACAGCAAAATTCTTTTCCACTGTCAGAAAATTCTGAAAAGCTCTGTGACATGATGGTCACAAAGCTGCTCTTTAACACAGTTTAAGCCAGTCCAATCTCTGAGGTGTAATGTTTCGAAACAGCTTTTACATCTGATTGAATTCACCAAGAAAAGAAAAGCAAACATACCCTGTGCTGT
>JAPZDX010000025.1:8289629-8306505 GCA_029783625.1 Naso annulatus
ATGGTAATCTCATGCAGTATTACACTTGGGACAGAGGGATTATCCAAACTCTCTACCAGCAAACATGCCCAGACAGTCTTAATGTGGTTCAGAGAGTGCCGCTGTCATAGCTACTATAATAAGTACAGACAAATTAAATGAACTCTCTCTGTTTTGACAGTTTTAATCAAAGGTTTGTCTTGTGTTGTTGTCGTGTGACAGGAAAACTTGAAATACATGAAATATGAAATACACAGACTTTGGTAAAACATGTGAGAGCAACTCACCAATGTTATGCAAGTGCTGCTAGCAACCATACAGCGCACAGGAGTTCCACATGTGACCTGTCATAGTTGGGTGGTCTGTGTTAACCCTTGACCCGTTGTGCCACAGCTTGGCATTATAACACACACACAAACACATACATAAGCATACAAACTTCTTCCTTTAATGTTAATTATAGCCTTATATCCTTATATCTAATTGATAAGTGGACAATGTGTGGGATGTACCTCAAGCTCAGTATTTCCTTTTTCTTTCCCCATCAACGTGTCCAGACAAACAGCTAAAACCGTGGCTATCTTGCTCTGATAGCACAGGTCTATATATAGAGGAGCCCTGTGACTGAGCTGGCTGTAAGTGTCAAATTCCAGGCTCACTCATCTGTCCTGGCCTGTATCAGCACCTGCTGCTAACTATAAACCCACCCACCCCTAGTGCTACACCCTTGTCCAGCTCACACAGGAAAGCCAGTGTCCAACCAAACCTTAGCCTGGAGAAGAAAAAAGGTTGGACTCAGTAAGCAGTTCCCTGAAGCCGGCTCAGAAGGGAGGGGCAGAGATATAGATGGGAGCATGAGAGGATGTAATAGGTCTGAGTGAGATGCCCCTCTTTGCTTTTTTCAATCAGGTCTGATACATGGCAGTGCCTTTTGCATTATGAAGTTGTCCAGCCAGTGTGGCACCGCCAGACTGAACTTTACCAAGCTGCTTAATCCTGGATCCAGCTGTGGATTTTGGGAGACAGCACGCTGGATGAGGGACAGATATTACAACACAAAGGAACTCGATGCCCTTGAGGAAGCTTCATCATTGGCCAAAGGTACAGTACCAGTTCATTCTGTCTTTCTGTCTTAGCACGAGAAGAAGGCTCTCTCTCTGACTAGTAAGTCTTACAGCAATGCAGTGTGGAAATTTTAAATAAAGGGCATGCACAAGGCAGAGCTAATCTAAATATTGTCACTTCACATATGTTGGTAAGGTGAATAAATCTCAGTCTTTGAATTATAAATAAGATGCATGTCATACATGTATTTGTCTTGAATTAATCTTATGAGCTTCTAAGTGCATGTGGAAATACTATGACTTTCTGTCATCAACAAAATGCTTTTGGAAAGCTTAACCTAAATGTCTTTTGCTTGCTTGCATCTGTTTCTTATTGCATAGTGTCAGAGTTATATTTATGTCCCTCGCCCCCCCATTTGGAGGTTTACAATACAGCAGCATACAGTCTTCTGGGAACATTTTAGGGTTAAAAGCAGCTTTTTTTCTGTTGGCAAGCTATGTTTTAGCCTCTCTAATCTTTTGCCTCTTAGTGACATTCTATAAGTGTTACTGGTGATATAAATGAATGAGCTACACAGCCTCCAGGTGACCATATCTTATTTCCAGTCCAGGAACACAGCCCAGAGCAGCTTGAAGAGCAGACTGGACTGGCCACAGTGAGAATTTGGAGCTTGTGGACGAGCGATGGACAGCTGGACTCTCCAGGGGGACAGCTACTCCTTCCTGCGCAGCGCGCCCCGCACCTTTTCCCTGTGCCATCGTGACGGTACTCCCAACCACGTTGAAATCTTCGACATCATCAACATCCCCAGTCAGCGCAGTGCAATTTCTGAAACTACCTGCTTGTGTGACATTTTTGTAGACGACTGTGAGTCACCATCCCTTTCAAGCAGCCCTGCTGTTGGGGCTTTTGTCCCTTCCCAGAGGGACGTGGACGGGACAGTTGCTGAATCAACCGTAGTGGACGACCTGAACGACTCTTCAGGCTCTTATCACACAGCACAGGGCTCCAGTGAAGGAGAGGAAGGCTTTGAAGATTCAAGAGAAAGGCTTTGCAGCCCACTGTTGCAGAGCGAGGCTTCAGAGAAGAGGCAATCAGACGGTGAGATACGGGGTTTAGGACATCCAGAAATTTCTGGAGACAGAAGCCCAAATTTCAAACCAAAAACCAAATCACCAATACCTTGGCTTAATACAGCTCGCCCATCATCCGAAGGCCCCAACACTGGTGAAAGCACCCCCTCTCCTGGACATAACAGTCCATATACCCCGAGTCTAGAGGAAACAGCATCATCCTTATCTTTTTCCTCAGTTGACAAAAGATGTTCACCATCACCACCTAGTCCTCGAGAAGCACATTCATTAGCTGAACCAAGGATAATCACTCCCACTTTTAAAGATAGACAGGCTAGCCCATCACATCAGTGTTTGCCTCCAAGTCCCTCCCCTGAGCCTTTGAACTGTGTCAGCTCATCCTTTCCAGAATCAGAGAACGCCCAATCTTTACCCGAGTTCAGTGTAACACAAGACTTACCTGAACCAGAGAGCAGTTACTTTAATCAACACAGCAGTCCCTCACCTGTGCCAACATCTAAAGATTTTACAGAATCAGCCTTTGAATCTAGAGCCATCCTTTCATCTCCTTTACCTTCATCCAGTAGTACAGAGTTATTATCCCAGTCTAGAGAAACACTGGTCTCTCCTGAGCTGAAGAATAGGCCCTGCTCCCCTGTTACTCAAGCATCATCTCCCTTTTCTGAGCAAAGAGGGAGGGTTTCCCTGCCTGACCTCCTAAGCAGAGGCTCCACACCTGACATTGAAGAATCTACCCACACCTCCGAGCTGATTTCAAATATTTCCACTGCAGGAAAAGACGGCATAACTACTCCTGAGAGCCAAGGTGCAAGGTTGTCAGCTGAACCTGTCAGTACTGGGTCTACACCTGTCCCACGATACACACCTCCCTCACCTGTCATTTCAATAGCAACATCTCCTGAGCTTGTGGAGTTGTGTGTCTCACCTGAATTAAGTCACACAGCTCACTCACTTGGCCTTCTCAGCGCTGCTTCTCCCGCCAACCAAAGGACAAGAACTCCCTCTCCTGGCCCCTCACATAAAGCAAGACACATTTTAACACCTACTGAAGTCAAGAGCCAGGCATCCTCTCCTGTGGTAAGTTATAGTTTATCTCCATCACCTAAAGCCACGAGCAGCTGCTCTCCCATAGACCACAGGTATACTACTCCCTCACCCGAAATTAGGATTACAGCATCCTCACCTGAGGTCAGTAGGAGAGAGCACACTTTTGAAGCTGAAACAACATCAGCCTCTCCTGTCTTAGAGCCTCTCTTTGACTCTGCCTCTTCAAGAAGCCTCAATTCATCTCCTCATATCACAGGAATATCTTATTCTATTGTTCAGCCTGAGGACAGGGATACTCCCCCATTTCCTGAGCTCTCTCGTCTCTCCACCCCTGATCTTGACAGGACACTTGTGGCTCCTTATGCAAGGAGCCCTTCCCCAAGCCGAGACTGTATACAGAGCAGTATAGCAGAGTCTACTGGTACACCACGAGAATCACCACATATATTAGGCTTTACAAGCTCTGTCCTGCAGCCGGAAATTACTTCCTATCCACCTAGGCACCAAACACCTTCACCTCAGCCAAAGCATTACACTCCTTCACCTGAGCCAAGATATCCAACTCCTTTGTCTGATAAGTATCAAAGTACCTCACCTCAACAAAGAAGGAAAGAACCATCACCTGTTGCACAATCTCCTGAGCAGAGGGATCATCAGCATTCACCAGCAAACTTTTCCACACAGTGTAACCCTCAGTATACACAGCCTACTCCCTCTCAAAGAAATACACCTGAAGTTGAGGGGTATTCCTCTTCTGTTGATACTACAGAAACACAGCTGACCACACATTTGGAAAAGGAGAATGTGTCACCCTTATTTGAACTAGACAGGGGAGGCAAATCAGTTGCAGCTGAAATCAAAAGCAGTTCACCTGTGGTGACATTACATTCACCTGTGTCTACTTCACCTTTCTTAAGCAAGGAAAAGGTAGACGGTTCACAACAACAACAGAGCACAGAGAGAAAAGCAACATCAAAGGAGACAAGCCATCAGGATAACTCCTCCTTCTCTAAAGAAAAACAAGCCATTGACCCCACCTCATTTCAGAAAGAATACAATTGTAATAATCCTCTCTTTGAAACCAAGTCTTCTTCCCCTAATCTTCTTGCCTCCAAGGACAGGAGTCCAAGAATTTCCCCTGTCCACAAGGCTCCATCCAGATCACCTGTTCAACCTCATTTCACTACTGATTACCTTACTTCTGAAAGCAGCATCTCATTGGAATCAGCTTATATTTGTGAGCACACGGGAAGACAGCTGTCAACCAGTGTTAGACGTGAAAACAAAGAGAGGTTCACAGAGGTCATGGCCCATTATCCAAACAGAAGACGGACTCCCTCTCCTCCACTCACTAGGTTTACACCTGTCCACATCATAGCCCCAGAGAAACCGTACAGACCCTGGCAGAACAGAAGCCATAGCCCCTCTCAGGTTGTAGCATCCTCATCCAGTGGTAATTTAAAGAAAGCGGTGACAAACAGGGAAAGCCCCACTGTTGCCCCTGTTGACAATAATAGCCAGGCCCACTGGGTTAGGCTAGGAACGCAGTTGGAAATGGAGAGGGAAATGCAGCTGGAGGACGACAGAGAGGTAGGTAGGGAGAGGCAAGTGGAAAGGGAGATGCAGAGAGAGAGAAAGAGGGAGGAGCGCCCTCCTGAAAAGGGGAAGGGGTGGCAGGGGGACGCCAGTTACAGAGGGGAACAGGTTGAGCTGTCATTCAATGCCAGGAATAGAAAAGGGCCTGTGAGTTGCAGAGCGGCTCCCACAAGCAAAGAGACCCGTCAGGGACTGCCAACAGTGCATTCCTCTTCAGAGAGCTTGCCTGCCACTAGACAGCTACAGCAACAACAGAGTCTGCTTAGACTTACTTCCCAACAAGACACAAGGGGTGGTTCTAGCAGACGGCTTCAACCTCCTACACACCAGAACAAGAACAGGGCTCCTGGACGCGTGACTGTAAACAGGTCCTGCCAAAGTTCCAGCTCCAGCATGGGAAGTGAGCTAGATGAGGCAGACAGTGAAGTGAAGTGGTTTACAGACTTGGCTTTCCAAAGCCTGTCAAGCCCCGAAGTTGATTACCTTGATATGTACAACTCCAGCCATCGTTCATCTACCAACATTTCTCAACCATCTACACAGGAGAGCTCAGCTGGGGTTAATGCTGCCTGGCCGGCCTATGCTGACTTCAGTGGTTCCGCTCAAAAGCTGGACAGTGATGAACTTCCTTTCCAGCAGCAATCTGCGCATTACTCAGATGGCCTGGATCCATCAAGGTGCTATGAGATGGGCAGCTTTGAGTGCATAGATGTGGCTGTGGAAAGAGAGGACACCAGAAGAGTGAGAAGAGGAGTGCCAAAGAGACAGATTCAGCTGAAGAGAAAGGATAATGGTGAAGGAAAGCAGGATGGAAGCAGTGAAAATAGCAGTCCTGGGATACCAGTGACAGTGGAAAGCCCCTCTCTAGAGAGTCGCTCCAGAGAGACATTTGTGAGACAACACAGTACACCAGCAGCAATGCAAGAATGCTACACTTCTGAGCACAGCCCTGAGCCCAACCAACAAACTGAAAGAAAATCCAAACTTCAGAAATCTGCTTCTCTGGATGAAACATGCACTAAAACCAAGATGGCCACCTGTCTAATTAAGAGCGTCTTGTCCAAGAAGATGCAAAGTGTTGATAAATTACCTGATGAGCAGGCAGAAGAAGAAGTGAGCTCCACTTTTGAGAAAAACAGCCTACCAATGGTGGTTCCACTTAGAGAGTCCCCAAAACCTGATGTACATAATCTGAGTTCCAGTCTTCAGTCAGATTATAGTGTTTCATCTGAGGGTCTGTTTGTGAGAGGAGAACAAAGCACAAAGGATGAAGCTAAACCACCAAAAAGCTTTGGAGTGAGATCCAGTAACAGGCCGAGTTCATCCAGCAGCAGCAGAAGTGTAAACTTTTCACAGACTGAGAGTGAAGAGACTGATTCTCAAAGCACAAAAGCAAACGATGTAAGATCTGATATTAGATCAGAACTGAAAATGCCATTTGATAGTATTCAGTCAAGAACTGGAGTGCAACGAGCAGACGAAGGTAAAACATGGGACGGAAGGGAGGGTGGTGACTCAGCAAATGCCACTGCCGGGAACATAGGAGCTTCTTCTTCCACCAAAGCCGGCAGCATGCAGGCCAGGGTGACAAATAGAGACCAGGAATGTGAAAACACAGAGGACCATAAACAACTGCAACAGGGTGACAAGGGTGCCTACACATCAAAGACACAGGAGATTACTCTCAAAGCCCTGGAGAAAAAGAAAGCCTCCTTAAATGTCTCCCTCACACCTGAGGCAGAAAACAAACCTGAGACTTCTTCCCAAGACATGTCTGTCAGAGAAAGGATGGAAACAGTAGGGAGCTGTGTGGATGAGAAAACAGAGGATGAAGAAGGAAGTGAGAATAATCAAGTCAAGGCTCCTATTCACAAAGTTAGAGATGTAAGGGGCCTTGTAAAAAATACATATAATCTGTCCTTCAAAGCAGCTAGTGCTGGTATGTCACCAAATGTAAGTGAGAATAGGATGGGACATTTAAATGAGGAAAGGCAGCAAGAAATAAAAGAGGAAAAAAATGTAGAAGTCATAGCAGCGGAAGAGAAGGAAATAAGGCAAGAGGTAAGTAGTGAGGAGAGGCAGGAGAAACAGAAAGAGGAGGTAACAGATTCACAGCTGCCATTATTATCTCCAAATCTTAAGAGCAAAGGAAATACTCTGTCTCGTCCACAGCCAATGCAAATAGAATACAAGGCTGTTTGCTGGAAAGAAGACAAAAATAAAATGCAGTGCAGCACAAAAGACTCACAAAACCTAAGCAATAAACTCCAGGCTTCTCCAAAGCATTTCACAGAGTTAGGCAGAGAATCCCAAAAGTCCTCAATTGCAAAAGGGCAGAATTACACTGCAGGAGACACAGCAACTACCAAGTCATGTCAACAAGATCTAAACATGGCGGCAGACACACAAGAGACTAAGGCAGAAATGCATAAATTGCCAGACAATGAGGACAGACCTGTGCTGGTTAGAACAGACAGAAAACCACCCATGCTTGGAAGCCTCCCTAAACAGCCCAGTAAGGAAAGAGAGGTGTCCACTGCTGTCGTGTTAATAAGGGAGGGATCCAGCAAGACTAAGACTGCATCTGCAGCCCAGGAAGAGATCCCCACCTCACTGCAGGTCCCAACTGCTTCAACTTCACCTGGACCAAGTACCCCTGGTAGCAGTGGCCACTCAGTCTCTATGTTATTAAAGGAGAAAGGCTACCAAGCTGACATTGGAGCAGTTGTTGGTGACAACCAGAATTCAGCTGGAGGTAAAGGGGTTCCTCATAAGCATATAAACAGCCTGGAAATTCCCCTTCAGACCACCAATCTTTCAGATGGAGGTCGCATTGACTCTCATAGGGAAAGAACAGTCTCCTCCTCTTCTACCATGTCTGGCCCCTTGGTAGTGTCTGATAACACAGGCAGCCACACGAAGTCCAGAGCAGAAGAGGGAATTAGCACAATGCCTACCATTAAAGACACTGCAGAGCAAAACAGTGTTTCGGTGCTAAGGAATACGCTGGAGCAAACTACCCCTCCCACTAAACAGAAGGAACTAGGAGATTTTGATACAGTGAAAAGATTAGATCCCACTTTTCCTCCAAGGTCACCTGCAATAAGGAGATTTAGACCTCAGCCAATTGAGGTCAAGTCACTGTCTAAAGAAACACAGAAACAAGAGATGCTTGCCAACTCTATGGGAAACAACAGGCCTCAAACAATTGAAGTTAAATCTATAGCTAAAAATTCCCAAAAGCCAGCTGTGCCTCCAAAACCAAGCTGCAAATTTAAACCTGCAGATTTAGGAGCAATGCCAAATGAAGCGCAGAAACAATCAACAACGACATCAGCGTTAAAACCGAAAGGTGAGGAGAGGTCACAAACCATTGTAGTGTCCTCACCAACAATCTATCGAAAGATCTCCAATGAGTCGACATCAACAGCAAATTATACAAGAAAACTGGCAGTATCGGCAGTTTCCAGTCTCAAACCTCCACCTTGCAAAACAACTGCAATCACCGTCTCCAATCTCTCAAACCAGTTTACAGTCCCCTCAGAGACATCTCATGACATAGGTCAACAGCAAGAGCCAGTAGCCTCACCTCAAAGGCCCACAACCTTAGCTTCAGCCTTAAGACCAGCCCCTGGTCCAGGTCCAGTTACTGAACCTGAAGTAAATCAGGTCCCTGGACCTGCCTCAACTGGAGCCAACCAGCCAACCCATCCAGCTGTTCTGGATCCAGACAGCCAACCACAAGTTCCCAGGACAACATACCCTTGTGAACAAGCTATCCCGGTTACTTCAGTCAATACAAAACAAGCTGTTGCTGTTTCTACAGTACAAGTGCCAGGATACACACACCAGCCATACCGCAGATCAGTCTCTAGTGAGCACCCACAGAGGACGGATAACCTGCGTTTCTATGCCTCAGATGACCCTCCAAGCTACGATGAAAGAGAGAGCTTCAGTCCTCTCATGCTCCCAGATCTGACCTCAAGAAGGTCAAATCGCTACCAACCCTCCTCCCGCCCTCCTCCCTGTTCCTGCACAGCTGGCTGTCCTTCCCATCCTGGTCTAAACCCTCCTCACCATCACCGCAGCCCCCATAACCTTACCCCCCCTGCACCTCCACACTCTCCAGGGCACGCACAGTCTTATCCCTTGGCTCAGCCCTCTCTCCGTCCCCACCAGTGCAGACCTGACCCTCAGCAGATGAGCTACCAGCCCAGCTCTCCCAAATCAAGTCCTCTTGGTCCAAGTCAGCCACCTGCCATGTATCAGCACCCCCACCAGCCTCCTCCATGCCCTCCCCACCCCTCTGTCATACAAGCCTGCCCTGCTGACCGTGCTTTGCAGCCGCCACAGCATATTGATCCTCGAAGATTACCTGTACACAGATCTCCCCAGCAACAGCCAGTCATAGCTGGGGCTCCTTACAGTGACCCTGGTCACAGTCACTCTCCTGGTCTTCCTCCTATGGATCCTCAGTACCTGTGTGGCCCTCAAAGCCTTGGGCCTTCCTATGGGTCTGAATATGGGGGCGATAGCTCAAGTTTGTACTCAGAAACTAGCTATGGACAGACACCTCGCAGAGTGCTCCTGGATCCTGAGACAGGGAAATATTTTTACATTGAGGTGCCTGTACAGCCACTTAGGAAAATGTTGTTTGACCCAGAGACTGGCCAGTATGTGGAAGTGCTCATCCCGCAGCAAGCAATGTCACAGTCAGGCCTGTATCCCCCTTCAGTAGCCCCCTACCCAACTCTCCACAACCCCAACATGTATGCCCCTGGTCCTCAGTACATGCCCTATGCACCTCCTCCTCCTCCTCCTCCTCCAGCCCCTCCCCAAGCTCATCCACAGCCACCCCGATATCCTGAGGCCTCTGCTGCAACAACAATGCACCCAAGTGGGCCTGGGGTCAGCTACAGGAATTCCTCAGGTCAGGCATCCAAGCCAGAGTCTCAGAACCACCCACCTTTGGACCAGAGCTACCTGGAGAGCATGTATTATGTCCCTACAGGGATGAATGCGAGTCCCAATCCCACCCCGCCAGACTACTACCACAAACATCCCCCTAACCTGCCCCCAACAGGGGGGAAAAGGTCCTGAAATAGAGGATAGAGGCCGCCTTCCTGGAGCCTGTTGGGTTTTAAATACACAGTGTATAAAGGGGGTGTCTAATGTTAGCCTGTAATGTTATTTGAGTTTTCACATTGCAACTGAAGACAGAAATTCTTTGGTTGTTGTTTATTTGCTGCTGCTTGTTCAGTGCTAGGCTGCTTTAAATGAACAAGATATATGATTCTTGAGTTAATGGTTTTGCAAACAGAAGATCATGTGCCTTTTTTATGGTGTGTTCTTAAGATTCTTACCTAAATCTAAAATGATCTGAATGAAATAATATTTTTCACTTTTGCTGCAGGGTTAGAACATCATACTATAAGTTCACCTGTGATGCACAGGGACTATAAAGCAATAGTTTTACTAATACACTGATTTGTACTTTAACAAGAAATATCTCCAAAAACTTGAAAATACTGTTTTGAAAGAACCTCATATTTATTTTATTATTGTGTTTCTCTTATATTGGATGAGCAAGTTTGTGCACATGATCAATATCAATGCCAATAAAATATGTCTACATGCATTTCTCTTTTTTCATGCCTTCATCAATTTTTCTATAGATTCTTTCAGCAGTTCACTGTGTCAGCATTTATTCACCAGCTAGATCATACAAGTTGAGTGTTAAATATTGTATATTAACAAACGTGCTACTTTTGAGCTAATGGAGTCTTACAAGACCATCAAATTATATGGTAATATATTTAATTACTGACTTGCTTTCAGAAACAACAATACAGTTCATTTGCTCATACTCTGTCCTCACTTTTTGGGCTTGGGCACATCTACATCACTGCCTTAAATTTATATTCAATTTAAAAAGGCTGCACATACCCTATTTGTTTTTACAATCTATTAATCAGACTGACAGCTACAAGAGGCTATGGTGAGAAAGTGTGGTAAAGTTATTGCAAGATTCTTCACAGAATGTGCCACTGCTTCAAACAAGCTATGCTGAGAGGCTCTTTATATAGCTGCAACTCAGGACTTTTCTGCCTTTGGAGGGCAGTAGCCACTATTGTACACAGCGTACAACTGTCAAATGAACATTAATTTAGGTTTTGGTACTGACTTGGAGTCAAGGTCACATGACATGGAGGTTACTGGAAAAACACCATTATCTCCATGAGATAGAGAAAATACTGATACTCAGAATCCAGTAACTCCTGTACATTAATATAAATGAGTAGCAATACATTGCAACCTACTATTATGACCACTGGAGGGTGCCAAAGACCATTAGAGCAGTGCAGAGAGTCCTGTCCTGAAGGTATGTTTAAATCTTCTAACCTTTCCTGAGAAGACCCAATCAAATTGAAACATTTAAATGGTTTCTTAATCAAAACCTGACCCTGTTAACTGAACCCTGGACCTAATTTGTAGGTTCAAACGAACAAAATTGTTCTCCCCTCTCTTTGATGTGGATGGCAGTAAAACTAATGAGAGGTCCAGTAGCTGTGAGGGGCTTTAGAGTGTATGTATGTGGTTGTGTGGCTGAATTGGAACAAAACACTCATCTGAAAGACGCTACTCAAAATCCCCTTAAAACACAGCCTGTTTATTTACATCTGGAGGCGGTGTCACACTGGCAGCACCTGGCAAAATGTGTGGTGTCTGGTTGGTCATTTTCAGCACTGGAAATCTACTTCACCAACACTTTTAAAAAACACCCACATCCACAACTGTTAATCATTAAGAATGCCTACCGAACCAGAAGAGAGAGGCCTATATATCTCACTGATTAGAAAGAGATGGGCTTAATCCATACGCAGCCAACATGTTACTGAGTAGGGCACTGAGTGTGTAACTAAGGCAAGTCATAAACTCTATGTGCCAAGGTTATCAGCTCTAAAGTAATCATTGCACAGCAACCGCATCTAGCAACAGCACCAGTGATAACACATGGTTTCCAAAATAATTTGAATTCAGAATGACCCGATGTTTATGACAGTTTCGAGACAATACAATTAAGCCTAGCTATCTCTCTACAGCTTAGTCTGAAACTGAATGAAATATTAAGCTTAAGTTTATTGCCATCATCCTGTATAGTCACAACCTGCACAATGATTAGACACACCCTAGAAACACCCAACAATCTAAACTTCCTGGCACACCTAATACAAACTTCCAGGCAAACACACACACTTCCACACACTTTAGGTCTGATACAAGATGCAGCTTTACAAAGTTATTAAATTTAAACTGAGAACATGGTCAAATCTGACATAAAAGACCTGTTTCTGCAAAGTTTTTTGCTTGTTTGTTTGTTTGTTTTGTTTTGTTTTTACAATTTCTGCGATACAATCTGCTTCTTGAAACAAATTCCAGCGCAGATTGACTTTGCTGTCAGCTTGCTAAATGTCTCATCAGTCTTTTGGGGCCATTATGACAGTGATAACTGCTGTAAATCACTTGTGGATTTGTGCTTTAAATTAGTAAAAGATAATGATGTAGCTTCTTCTTTATAACCATTTAAAATGAATTAACATTTTCCAGACCCCACATCATGTGTGACTACATTGAATTCCAATCATACACACAAGACAGACACCATTACATCATCAGAACAGCTCTGAGCTTTTTCCAGTGCGTCTGTTTTTGTTATGGTTCTGTGACCACTTTTTACCCCACATTGTGAGGAAACACACACACACGGTGAAAACACACAGACTACAGGAGTCACATCATCCATGCCGCACCCAAGGGTGAGTGGGTGCGTTTGACTCCAGTACCCCGTTTGATTTGGATCCACTGGGGTAGGGTGGGGGCCTGATTGGTCAGTGGAAAAGTCCCCTACATTGTCTTTCTGGTATCAGAAATGTGGAAAAGTGTAGGTGGCATGGGCCAGGCCACTAGATAAGAGACAGAGTTGTTGGTGATGATAAGTAAGTTTTTTTGGAATAAAATGTGTAATCTGCTTCCTGACATTTTCCAGTGACTGCCCTCTGGTTGTGCCGCCATAGACAAAATGCCAATCGTTTGTAAAAGTGAAATTCTAGCCAGTGATGACTGTATTGCTGACTCAGAGAGAAATAAAGGAGAACTTTTGTGTTCCAGTCAGTCTGTCCATGACTATCTGTGTGTGTGTGATGTATCAATTGAAGGGAGGGGAGCAGATCATGAGGTAAATGTCTGGTCATTGTCAGACATTTATTATTCTGTCTGGCTAGATACCTTTATTGTAAATAGCATCCTGAGAGAAATTAGTCTCAGCTACGGATGCTAAAGCAATATTATGTATCTATGTATAATTCCTCAAAATTTCAGCTTTAAAATCTTTTAAAGGTTCACTGACTGCATCCAAAATGATTCTTAAACTATACAACTTGAGCAGGTATGTTAAGGTGACCAAATTTCTGAAATGAACCAGGATACATTTCCATCATCAAATCATTAAATATTATCATGAAGAAATTTTTAAAAAGGGACAATTATGGTTTACATATTTTGACGACTTGAAAAGGCTGTAGCGGACCAGCTTGTCATCTTGGTCAGGGTAACAGGGGTGTATAAAATGTATTTTTTTCTAAAATCTTGTCATTAAAATGACATTTCAGCTTCTTTAAAAGAACCATACCTTATCTTGTCTGCTCTTCTCCTCCCTCTCCTTGTGTTGCTCTTACCCTCCTTATTTTTCTTTTCCTTTTTTTTCACCCTTCCTTCTTTTCACTTTACCTTTTTCACATTCTCCTTCCTTGACTTGTTTACTCCATGAATTTTTCGTAGTCACCTTCTTCTGCTGCTCTTTTCCCCCTGTCTCCTTCACTCTTCTTTCTATCCGTCAGCGCACCATAAAATATTGTAATTCATATCACATGGTAATCTTTCCAATAAACTATGCAGGGGTGAAAAGCAACAACTTACATTTGCTCAAGTTACTGTAATTGACTAACTTTTTGTGTACTTGAACTTTTTTGAGTATTTGGAAATAACTGTACTGTACTTCACTACATTTTAAATAGCTTCCAGTAAAAAGGTAAAAAAAAAAAAAAAACAAGACGGAAATAATAAACTTGGAGTTATGAGTGTACAGCATTTTCCTACTTATCTGATGAGGACCGATAAGCAACATCAGTTTTTATTCAGTTTTGTTTTGGAAACCTTAATAGCCTGATATTGCCACATGTCACCAAGGACACATTTTATTAACTATGACAGGAAGAGAAACAAAAGAGAGCAAACAAAGTCCACTGTTCACCTCGCCTGTGCACTCAGGTAAATGCCCATATTAGGCTTTCTTCCAGGAAGTGGGTGGGGTTGTGCGTAGTGTGAGTGTGTATGCATGCGTGTGTGGGCAGGTCCTCAGTGACAGCCAGTGAGTGAAGCAACAAGAGCGGAGATAAGAGAAAGGAGGGCCGAACACCTGAAACCATACCCTCTGGCATTTACCTGGTTGCATAGCAACCACAGAACATAATAATACTTACTCTGGCTTTCATGTCCTACACTAGCATGCGCACCCATGTGTGTCATACAGGCCTTCCTCTCTCCACCAGGTGGTGTGCCTACCTGTCTGACTGTGCAGGTTTCACGTCATCTCCTGTTGCTTCATCTTAAACTCCAGTTATAGTAATCATCAGTCAGACATTTGCAAGCTCTACATGACTCACCTGTACAGTGGCTACACTTTTATTGCTAGTAGCTGACTATGGCCTAGTGCTTTTTGACACTGAGACACTCTGCACAAAGACTGCTATTATATGTGCTTTAACAGAGACATTATAATGGAACAAAAAGGGTCCTGAGGGAAGATGTTTTCATTTATAGTGGAAATCATTAGTCTAGACTCGTCTAGTCCCTTTTGGTGTTCCAGGACCCCTCATGTCTAGGGAGGAAATTGTTACTTATAGTATGAATCTATTCTCATCTCTCAGACTGCAATGCACACTCACACACACACACACACATAAACACGCTAGTATTATCCAGAGTTGAGGATGAGGTAGCTGAAAAATGATGTCATAGTCTGATCACTTTACCCGTCCTCCCTCTCCTCTTCCTCCCAGGACCTGGTTGTCAGATCAATGAGGACTGGAGGGAATGAGAAGAGAGAGAGAGAGACTAAGCACATGTGTGGAAAGTGGTAAGTGAGAGAGACAGCGGGAGATAGTGAGAGCTGAGTTATTGACAGGAAGAGGCTCTTTGCTGGCTCCTTTCTGAGTCACTCAGAGCTGATGACACGTCTAAACTCTTATTGATACCATGCCATGTCAGCTACTCCCTACACCTTTTCTTGGAGCTCCGCATATTGAGTTGGACAGTGATGTTAGCCCACTGCAGAGAGGTCTGGCACTTATTAACGTGGGGGAATCTCATGGGAATAGTCCTTTGGTCTTGTTCGGTGGTTAGGTCCTTTATGAGGTGGTATTTATCAGTCACTGCATTCCTCGAGCATGAGGTAAAAGTAATGAGTCATGGGAGGGTGGCCCCAGCCTTACAGGACTTAGACATCAGATATTTATTAATATAACTATTAGACATCAGAGCAGAGACCATTAAGACCATTAACAGCAATGCATCAGTCCATCAGTCTGCTGAGGAAACAATAATATTCTTGTTTCTCTCTCTTACATAAGAATTCCTATCACTTAAACATCGAGTAGAATGTGTGAAATGTTAAACATGGTCGGGACAATCTATGGTATGTTTAAGAGGACTTGAGAACCTGCAGCACAACGCAACATCATCAGGCATGAGATCATTTACTTAAATAAAGGTACTAACATCACATAGTGAAAATACTTGACTACAAGAAAGAGTCTTGCAATTAAAACCTTCTTCAGCATAAGTATTATCAGCAAAATATGTTTTATCAGTATCTGTCAGAGTAGTATCTGTGATGTTTTTGCATTATTATAACTGCTGGTATAAATGTGTAGCTTGCATTTTATTGCCGTAGATGTTTAAGGTGGTGCTAATTTTAACAAGGCCTACTATGAAGTTTTACTGTGTGTACTATTTGTAGTGTTGCTGTCCTGTGAGAACCAGGCCTGTTGTCATCTTTGTGACAACATTCAAGTAGGAAGTTAATAAATTGGAGAATTTTCTCAACACCTAACCCATAAGCTTTCAGTTCAGTTCAGAGATACATAATTTTTACAGGACAGGAAAGGGAAAAAAAAAAAGAAAAACGTAATGTGAAACTAATTAGTAATTGTAGTTGTCAGACAAGTGAAGTGGAATAAAGAGTCTGAAAATACTCAAGTGATGTGTCTGAAAGTTGTACTTAAGTACATGGTGCTAAAGTAAATTATTTTTATGTGTTTTTTTGATATTTTAATTATAATTTTCGCATTTATTTATTTATTTTTCATTCCACAATGGTCACAAGGTTGACAGCGGCATAGCGCCAAACAGCACACAGAGAGACGGGTGCTAGCAGCAAGATTAGAAAGTGACTAATCACCAGTTTAACAAGTAGCAGTGCTTCATGTTAGGCATTTTGGGAAATGTCTCAGTTCCAAATATAAACAGTGCAGACACAATCAGCTCAAACATTAAGTCAGGAACTAATTTATGATCATGATTTCAAAGTTATACTAGAATAATGAGCACAATTAGTTGGTGGCTTCTTTTCTTTTGAGACATTTTGGGAAGAATGAACCCATTTCAAAAAGCGTCCACTGGTTATACTGTTTTTATGTTTTATATGCATACTGTTATGACCTTACTGAGAGTGTCTTCAGAATCGTTTAATTGTGTTTTCTGCAGTAATTAAATGTTTGGTCACATTTTAAGGTAAACTTGTGAGCAAACTCTTGGTTACTTACAGATCTTATCCAAAAAACAAAAAGCAACATTAGCATTCACTTCAACATTGGTAGGTAAGGTCTACAAAAAATTAATGTGGACTCAATCACATAACTTTGAACTCGAATCAGACTTGAGTCACAAATTTGATGACTTTGGACTTGATTTGACAATATCATCAAAGGCTTGCAACTCGACTTGGACTTTTATGTCAGTGACTCGTGACTTCACTT
>JAPZDX010000025.1:8310498-8324306 GCA_029783625.1 Naso annulatus
CATGTGCTGTATTGTAAAACTGAAATTGTGTGTGATGAAGTCTGATTATATGAACATGCCCGAAATAAATAAATAAAATAACTGAATAGTTCCGTTGTCATTTTTCTGCATTTGATCGTTAAAGTAAATATTGTTGTCGAGCAGGGAATTGTGTTGAGAAACACACGTCAGAGTTTTCCCCCTTATTAATCCAGTGAAAAAGATCTCTCTGTCTAATTTGCCTCCTTTCATCAGTGATGAAGAGCTGACGAAAGCTATCACGATAGGGGCAGATAGTGTCAGCGATGAAAATGCTTCCCTCATGTTGTAAATCAGCCAAATTGAAGCATGTTGTGTCTTTTAGGAGGCAAGTGTACATGATTCTTAAAAATGGCATGGATAAGCTTAATATGGTAATGAAGTTTAAAGGTGATGGTTTCAACTATACCATTTTTGCAACTACAGAAACAATGAAGTTTGGATGTGGGCGGGAAGGGCATCTAGTGCGTAGCTGTCCGGGAAGAACTCGGGAGTCAGAGGCAGAATCTACTCCGGGTGCAGTGGGAGGAAGTCAGGCTGAGAGTGACGGTGAGCAGACAGGGGCAGCAGCCCAGGAGTCTGGTGCAGATACGCAGCAGGACGGGGAGTGTGCCGCTACTGCTGCTGTGTTGTTGAGTCAGCCGAGTCAGAGCAGTGATGAAGAGGAACAGGAAGGAATGACCTTTGAGTTAATCACTGAGGGAGAGAAACACACAAGTGTTTAAGTGCCAAGCGCAAAGAGAAAAATGAAAAATGAGTCCTCAGGGGCCAAACCAAAGAAAATGTTGTTAAAGGAAAATGCAAGTGTGCACGACAGTGATTCAGATGGCGTTTATGATTCAGATAGTGAACGGGAGTCCTCTGATTCCTTTCCTGATGGCCAGAGAAGTAATGGCTATACTCTCGAGCAGGTCTGCAGTTTTCTGGAGCTTACAAAGGGAAGGAGAGATGTGATTGCTGATGATTTTTTTCCAAACTGGACACTGTCTGTTGACTCAGCCAGGTGGTTAATGAGGCAGAGAGGACCTGACATCTGAGGGACACAGAGGTTTATCGCCTCAGAAAGTTAGTGCAGAAGGTGAAAGCACAAGTCAAGTATGCAAAGAAGATATAGAGAGTGGCCAAAAATCTATATTTTATGTTTTTCTCTCCTGATCACCTTACGTCTGGCCATAAGTGGTTTTAAAATTTCATCTCTAAATCTTAATGGAGCCAGAGATGTAAAAAAAAGAGCTACATATTATGATATGTTGCATTGCATTGCTTTTGCTCAAGAGACTCATAGTCATTTTGAGAATGAAGTGGAGTGGAAAGGAGAGTGGGTTGGTAATATTGTTTTTAGCCATAAGAGTACAGTGAGTGCAGGAGCAGCAATTCTATTTTCAAGGAATTTTTTTACCAGTTTCTGTTGAGCACGAGGAGGTTGTATAAGGGACGTTACTTAAAGTGACAGCTTGATATGAAAAAGTTAATTTGGTATTGCTTAGTGTGTCAACTCTATAGAAAAACTGGCTAACACTCTTTCAGGCTGTGCTCAACAGATTTTTTAATTGTTGGGGGGATTTCAGTTGTATGGTTGATTATTTAGGCAGAAATCATTTATAACCTCATGCTCAATCAAGAAAAATTTTGAAACATATTAGTGAGACTTAGGATTTGGCTGATGTGTGGCACTCAAAAAATGGTGATACGAGGCAGTGTACATGGGCCCATGCTTGAGACAACTACATTTCTTTAGCTAGACTGGATAAGTTTTATTGTTTTGAACCAGATTTTTCGATCCTGTTTCATGTGTCCTGTGGGTTTTTCAGATCACTGTTGATAGGTAATGTTTTGATAAATGGGATAAGACATAAAAGTGCATGCTGGCATTTTAATACTGCTTTGTTAAATGTATCTTTTTGGAAACAGTGGAGACTCAGGAAATCTCAGTTTGCATCTTTACAACAACGGTGGGATGTGGACAAAATACAAATACAACAGTTCTGTAATCAGTACAATTTCAATGTCACAAGAGAGAGTTTGCAATCAGTCTAGATCTAGAGACCGGTGCAGTGGAACTCCAGAATTTGTGTGGGTCCACAGGAGATCGAGGCCACTTTCAGGCACTCAAAGATAAAAGAGCTGCTTTAGCAGAACCGCTGGGGGACAGGGCGCAGGGAGCTTTGGTTCGGTCACACTTTCACGATATTGTGGAAATAGATGCGCCGTCAAAGTTTTTCTTTAACTTGGAGAAGAAAAATGGTCAGAATCAGCTTATTCACTGTATTTGTTCAGCTGATGGAAGTGATCTCACTGAGTCTGCTGAGATAAGAAAAGAGCTGTGGATTTCTTCTCAGAGTTGTGTGCCAGTGAGTACAGAGAGGAGGGGTTAATGTCAAAACAGTTTTTGACGTTCTACCACAGGTATCAGCACAGAGTAATGCAGACCTGGAGCGCCCACTAACAATGCAAGAACAGCAAGTGGTCCAAATGAGCATGGAAAATGGCAAGGCTCCAGGAATAGATGGTCTCCCTGTGGACTTTTACAAGTCTCTGTGGTCCACCTTAGGGGAGGGTTTGCTGGAGGTCTTAAGGGACGGTGTGTCTGTAGGAGGACTGCCGCTCAACTGTCGGAGAGCAGTCCTCACCCTTCTGCTGAAAAAGGGAAACCTGTGTGAAATCACAAACTGGAGGCCAGTGAGTCTGTTATGTGCTGATTACAAAATCCTCCTGAAGGTCTTGGCGAATCAGTTACGAAAAGCGGTGGAGCAGGTTATACACATTGATCAGTTGTATTGTATCCCTGGCAGATCAATTAGGGATAATATATCCCTGATCTGAGACTATTTGGAAGTCTCTAGTTCATTGGACTTCATTTCACTTGACCAACAAAAGGCATTTGATCGGGTGGAGCACCAATACCTGTGGAGCACAGGTGTCTCTCTCCTGGTTTTACTGCCATAATTAAAACTCTCTATTCTGACATTGAAGGTGTTCTGAAGGTCAGTGGTGGTTTAAGCGCTCCCTTTACTGTTGGCAGGGGTACTCGACAAGGTTGTGCAATGTCGGGCATGCTTTACTCGATGGCTATTGGACCTATGTTATGTAAGATCAGGCAGGAGTTTAGAGGGGTGAGACTGAATGATATCATGGCGGCTGTATTGGATGATAGTGATGTCCAGAAGCTGACAAATATTACAGTGTGTTTTGGAAAAAAAGTGAATAGGGAGAAAAGTACAGTTTTGTTGGTAGGTAAATGGCAGGGGAATGAACTTAGATTACCTGATGGATTTAAATGGGAGAGGAATGGCATCAAATACTTGTTCATCTGTGTTCATCTGGGTAATTATTTAAAAGTTATGAGAAATGGGGAGGGAGAGGTTGAGAAGGTGGAGGGGAAGCTTAAGAAATGGCAGTGGCTGTTACCACGGATGTCCTAAAGGGGGCGCACTGTCATTATTAACAACTTAGGGGCCTCCACCGTGTGGCACTACCTGGCAGTGTTGGAACCTCCAGCTGATTTATTAATTAAATTACAGAGCATTATTGTAGATTTTGGGGGGGATAAATTACATTTGGTACAGCAGAGAGTTTTGTTTTTACCAAAAGAAGAAGGGGGGCAGGGGCTGGTACATCTTGCAAGTAGGAAGGTAGCTTTCAGTTTACAGTTTCCGCAGAGGTTTTTATATGGGTCACACTTTTAACATGGAGGCAATTTGCAGAATTTATTTTTTGCCGGGTCGGTGCAATGAGGTCTGCAAAAACATTGTTTAATTTAAATTGCACAACACTCAATCTAAGCTGTCTGTCATCTTTTTATGTCAGTATGGCATGAGTGTGGAGACTGATGGAGACGGGCAGGCTGGGTACATCTTTATACTGGTTGCTAAATGAGCCCATCATCAAGGGGTCTCGGTTGGGCACTTCATGGGGAGAGTTCTGTGGGTGTCTGACATCCTGAGAAGGGCTGGAGTTATCACAGTTCAACACTTGTTAGAGCTGGCTGGAACTCGCATGGATGAGAGCATCAGTGGCAAGAGGACTGAGGATCCATTCAGTGCGAGTGGTCGGGCTGTTGTTGGAGAGGTTCAGGACTGCCCTATCAGATAAGAAAAGAGCTTCTGGCCCAGTGGTTCACTGGGCAGTCAACACCTGATGACTCGGATCTGTTTCCCAGAAGGTGTATTAGGCCAAACCTCTGGGTCTACTGCCGGAGGCAGGCAGCAAAGACTGGATGCCGCTTGACTCTGTGGGTGGCAAAATGCTTTATCAGGGATGTGTGAAGGCCCTGAACAAAGCAAAGCTTAAAGACAGAGTAGACACCCCTTGGAGAGATTATTTTGGAAACCCGCATGGAGTATGGTTTATAAACCACCATGAACCAAAAATTCTGGTGATTTGCAATGGTGCATTTTACATGGGACTGTAGCAGTGAATGCTTTTGTTTCTGTGCTAAATCGGGCTGTGTCTGATGTTTGTCCATTCTGCTCTGTAAGAGAGACTATTTTTCATTGCTTTGTACGTTGTTCTAGGTTGCTGTCTGTATTTGATACACGTAGAACTTTACTGGCCTCTGTAGGGCAGGGCTTCACACAGCAAATGTTCATTTTTGGGTTTCCTTATAGAAAAACGAAGAAAAAAAGGGTCAACTGGTGAACTTTGGGCAGGCTAAGTTGGCATTTTATTTAAGTAGGAAAGAGAGACTGGACACAGGACAGACGTGTGACTGTTTATTGATTTTTAAGGGTCTGGTTAGAGCTCGTGTGTTGATGGAATATAAATATTACATGAAAATGGAGAATTTGGCAATGTTTCAGAATGTGACTATAAGGGTATGCTCTTCTCGTTGAATGACTACAAAATCACTTTTGTCAACATACTTATATAATTGATTTATTTCTGATGTGTATAATGTGGATGTATTTAAAAATGTCATTGTGTTTTGTAGAATGTGTATGTGTTTGAAAAATGTAAGGTTTTGAGCAGGGGGAGGTAGAGTGTGGGCACATCGGCCGATGCCCTTGCTCTACTTCCTACTGTTTCATAATTTAAAATTGTTATGCGTGTAAATTTGTAAATGCAAAATAGAATTCAAAATTTTAAAAAAATTCTCTCTCTCCATCTCCCTTTCTCAATTTTCATTTTTTTCAAATTCAAACAGCTTTATTGACATGACATATGGTATGTGTTGCCAAAGCACATAAAAAAATTAGTAACAACTTAAACAATATTAATTAATATGCAGAAATCAAGAGTTATGAAAAAAAGAACATGAGAATAAAAAAAGTAATTAAAATTAACAAGAATAAATATATGTATATGTATGCATAGGAATATACACATATACATACATACCGTCACACATATGGATTCCATTCACTCACATACAATTCAAATAAATAAATTGATTAATAAATTAAATAAATTACAAATAAAAATAAATTCTTAAAAAAATAAAATTCATAAATTTCTTTGCCCATAAAGGAACAATGAATGCATCACCTTTTTCAGAAAAATGCAACATCAGGACAGGAAAGATATAAAAACAGTAACCTGGAAAGTAACCGGTAACCTAACTAAAGCTGTCAGATTAATGTAGTGGAGTAAAAAGCTGTCATGGCCCCGTCACAGTCCAGACTGGTTTAATCACTCGATGGGTTTTTGTAGAATGCTTAATCTATGTTTTGCGCGTGTGCTCCTCTCCAGTCTGCTTTAACCTCCACAGCTGCCCTGCATGAGCCCTCGTTAACTCTGCCCTGTTCCTTGTGTTTTTCCACAGCCAGTCAGCTCATTCTCTGTTAAATTTCCTCATTCCTCTCACCTGAGCTTCCCATCTTGAATCTCATCTCCTCATCACTTTAGTTTCTATTTAAGTTGAGTTTTTAGTTCACTTTCTGGTTATCTGTTACGTTTGCCTGTTTTTATGTTCAGTTTCAATATGTAGTTGTTTTTTGATGCTACATATGGGTCCACCTGCTCTGTTCTCTTTGTGATGAAAGCACAACATTAAGTGAAGGAAAGTAGCATAAAATGTAAATACTCAAGTAAAGTATAAATACTTGAAATCTGTGCCTGAACAGCACTTCAGTTAATGTGCTTAGTTTTATTCCAACCATGTAAGTAATAAATAAACAGACAAAAGGGAATTCACATAACAGTTATGCTGTGTTTGTGCACACATTTTATTGCATGTGTGGTTGTTTTGCCTTTATTTAAGCAAGGGAAGCTGACTGTGCATATATGCTCATGTCTGGGAGCTGCCCAGAACGACCACAGTCTTCTGCTGTTGACCACTGAATAGTCCCAGCGGGGCAGTTGGGGCTTATGTTCCTTGTTTACCACAATAAGCAACGTCGAGGTAGATGACAGTGGTTGTCAACCATCCCACACAGATTTTCCCAGGCTCTCGGGGGATTTGAATCACATTCAAAGCAAACCTGTGACCCCCCAGTCACAAGTTGGCTTCCTATCCAGCGCCAAGTTTGCATCCAACCTCTGTTCTGATGTGTGGATGTGCGTGTGCGCCGGCTCAGGCAGCAGCAGATCGTATAGGTTGCCCTGATGCCCTGCAGCATGGAGTCTTGATGGGTTGGCATTTTCAATGTGGGGCCAAGTCGTTAGCACATTGGAGTGGAGAATAAACCTGCCATGTAAGGACATTTGTCTGTGAGCTCAGACAAGAAGCCTCTCAAATCCCCCCAACTGCCTGCCTCTGGGGTATTAATAACACACACCCATATAAACACTCACATCCAACTACTGATTAACAATGACCCCAAGCAGTTTTATTGGCAAGAGTGCTGATTAAAGATGTCACAGCATGCCGTGGATCATGAAAGTCAGAAAAGTGCCTTTTCACCCATTCTCCACTGCATGCACACAGTATGTCTCAGGAAAAAACACACTTTAACACAGTGTGTGGGGTTCTTGGTATTGTTAGGGTCATGTCTGGGCTGTGATAAGGGTGTGTGTATGTATTTAATGACATCATGTAAATGAACACCCCGGCTACCCGCCGTCCCCTGACCATGTGAATGCACGAGCCTCCTGGATGGTGAGGTCATGATGATCTGTAGATCCTTGTCATGGAGGTGGGGGCTGGCTGCTAAATACAGAGTAAGGGTGGGGGGAATTCTGGCTATGCACACCAAGTATACTATATACTATGTTTGGCTCCCCCACCATCACCTTTTAACTCAGTGCACCTACTGAGTAAAAGCTACTGTGTGTGCACTACTTTTTAGGATGCTGGTTGCTTAGCTGCACTGCATGTTGGGTATTTTTTGGACACACTGGGCTAAAAATTGTGACTATAACGTAAAAAGACAGGGTTGCCTTGATAACAATCCTGAGCCACAGCTGCTTCAGTTTGTGCGCACTGTGTTTATGACCTCTGGACTATGAACAGTAAAAAACACACAGTGGCTCAGAAACAGGGGTGCTATAAATCCAGCATGTGTTGATAGCTGTTGTCTGTGTCGTGTGTTTCTGTGGTGTCTTTGGTGTCAGAGGCTTAAGAAAGAGAACTGTCGAAAAGGAAACAGAGAAGGAGAAGTTTACAAATGTGTGTCATTTTTGTCAAGCAAAGTGTTGCATGAAAATTGTTATTGTTAAATCTGTTATGTCTCTGGAATGCTACGGAAAACGAGTCCAGCTGTGCTTTGGAAAAGTACCAGAGAAGGACGAGGGAAGCCTCGACTGCATTCCTGAGACGTGAGATTGGTCAATCGCTCCGTGTGATGTCACCACAGGTTCGTAGGTTGTACTCGCAGACATGTCCAGACAGAGCTCCGATGTCAACATCTCACCACACACCTTCCTCAAGCAGGAAAATTTTATTGCCTCTACACTCTATTCTTGCTCAAGATATATTACAGCAACAGATATGATCAATGACAATAAATGAAAACAGCTGGGCAACTATACAGCTGTGCGGTTGAACGGCACCTTTTTGACCCCAAATTCCTCAAAAACTATTGGATGGATTACAATAAAGTATTAAAGAGATATTTAACCCTAAGGGACTTTAAGTTTTTCGGGCCGCCTGACTGTTTTTTCATTATTATTTTTTTTCCTCTGACCTATTTAAGTGGTCAGCATCAAGTGACTTACGTCATTTGATTAAGGAAAACCTGAAGTTTCAGTCTGTTCCATTTAAAATTCAAGTTTTACATTTGAGAATGAATACACTTGAAAAGAAATACTGTGGACTCACGTTATCATAGGTGTTTTTCAGTGGCATCTTTATGACCATGTAGATATAGCCAAAAAAGCTCAGAGCCTAAATATAAAGGTTAACAGAACATAACAGAGGACAATGAAACAAGTGACTTATCATTGTTCAAATGTATCATGAACAACAAAAGCAAACAGAATAACAAAAACTGTCTTCAACCAGGGAAATATAAATATCATTTATGCAACAACATAAAAATATTAATGACCTTTACAAACAACATACAGAATGAGAAACAAACAACAAGACATATGTAAGAGCGCTGAAGAGCTGAGAAACTCTTACGTACGTACGTCACATATTGTCACGTAAATGACGTTTATGTAACATTTAAAGATGATTAGTGGTTTGAAAATTATTAAAGATGTAATTTAAACTGGGAAAAAAAAAAACTTTTAAAAACATTTTTTACACATCGGCTGAGGAAAAACTAGTGCGTAAGCATGGCAACACTCTAAACTAAGATGCTAATAGGCTGTACCTACTATACATCAGCATGTTAACACTGTCATTGTGAGCATGTAGAAATTTAGTCTAAAGTACAGCTGCAGAACAGTCTCAGCTAGCTAGCATGGCTGTAGAGTCAAAAACAGTCTGGTTGAGAGCTGCTTGTTTATAAAGAGAGCAGCTGCAGGTGTTCAAATTGATCAAATGTGTAAAAGTAGCTCTGATGGATGTGGGCTTATAATAACACTGGCACACTGATAAGTGTACTCTCTAATATTGGCATTCAAGTCAAATGTCCCAATCTCTGAAATGTCAAACCCATCAACCTCTGTGTTTCTCTATATGTCTGGAGTGACAAATACATGCGCCGATATGATCTGTGCTGTGGCTGAACTCGCCTGCCTTGTTTCATCACGGCGGTCACCTCCTGTGTGTCTGCTAAGTCATCAGACTGTCTGTCTGCTTGGATCGGTTTTATTTCCAGTATCATTCACGTCAAACAGAATATGTCTGTCTCCCACACATCCTCTGCATATTTCACATAATCCATGAGGCGCAGCTGAGACCGCCGGCATATTCCCTCCCTGCAGGATGTGAGTGTGGTCCATGATAGAAAAATAAACATGGCTCTTCATCATGGGAGGCATCATCCAGTCAAGAAATCCCAGGCAGACAGGCTAGTCTCGCTCGTGACAAATGGTTTTTCTCTTGCTTTTTATCCAAATCAACACACTTCTGTTCCGTGTGTCTATTTTATGCTCTCTTGTGAAAGAGTGAAAGAAACCACATTGTCCAAAAAAGAGTTTCCAAGGCCTAGACAGCGCGCTTATGTTGGCAAATGCACCATTTAATGGCTGGGCTTGTGAAAAAAAAAAACACTTCTCAGGGATTCCCCCTCTCATGCTACACACACACACACACACACACACACACACAGAGTAAGTGCCTGGCTTGTGTGCAGAGACATAGTCTTTCAAAAGCAGCATTGTGTGAAGGTCAGGAGAGTCTGTGGAATTGAGATCTATGGTTGTGACATTCTCTGTTCTGTGAGAAAGGCCGGACAGCTGGCTCCTGTTACATAGGCACCAGAGGAGAGCTGGATAAAAGGCAACGAGTGTATTACTGTTGTTGCATGTGTATGTGCATGTGTATGTGCGTTCGTGTGTACGTGCCGAAGCCTGAGAGCATTAGAGAGACAGTGACTACTGAGATACTGATCTTATTATGACTGTCTGTCTCTTAGACAGATCAGAGATGAGTGAGTAATACACAGGGGTATCAGTGATTTCTTTCTCTGCATGATGTCATCACAAAAAGGCCCTCACACACCCTGTAAACACAAACATTTTATCTTAATATGGGTTCTTAGCTGAAGATGAGGGTAGGTGTAGAAACTGCAGTATGAGCCATCAGCTCCGTGAGTTCATGCAACACAACATAAAAACGACGAAAGGTCACAAGTAGCCTACAGCATGTGCCGAAGACTGCCACCACATGGCAACGTTACATATGTCAGTGTTTGAGATTTGTTTGTGGTTGCAGAGTATTTCATAATGAGTGGACTTTGAACATGTTGGAAAGCAGAAAGTTGAACCAAGGACAATCTTTCAACAACCTTGCCCAGAAATGAAACCGCAGGGAGGGCAGCGATTGCAAATATGTTACAAAGCAATACAAAAACAACCACAACCTCCCCAATTCACTTTTATCCTACTTCTTCTTTTTTGTCTATCTGCCCCAGTGCTCTTTCTTTTCTCTGTCAGGTCTATCATCATGACACTGCAGTGTGTAGGAAATGCACCTTTGTACATTTCCAGGTCAGGTGTAAGGGCTCAGGAATGGAATGAGCAACAGAAAGCAGACAAGCGTAGAGTATCGACCAGCCACCGCTGCTCTCAGCTGGAGCTATGCTTTCTCTTTCAAGTGAGAGCAGATGTCACGATCAGTACACACCTGTATATATTCACATGGCATGAGAAAAGGCTATTATTTGTCACACCACAGTCCAAACTGGTTTTCAAGCTGATTTTTAATACCCTATTGAAAACACGTCTTACAGCAGCCGTTATAATCTGGAGTTTTGCAAGTCAGGAATCCCGCTGGTGACACAGGCTCGGCCAGAGGAGCTTCCTGAGGGTGTGTCAGAAATCAATTCAGTTTACCTGAATCACTGGGTCATCCTGCCAAAGCTGAACCCAACCCTAAAATGTAAACTAACACAGCATGGAGGGAAGAGGGCTTTATCTACTTAGCTCAAGCCCAGATAAGTTCAGTGGGAATGAGTATTTACCATTCACAGCTTAGACCAGAGGTATGATGAAGCTCCACACGTGCCAGACTGGCCTCCAGTCACTGATGGAAAATGTGAGGAATGTACAGTGAAAATCCAGCAGGGTTTTACAGTTAAAGCTCGGATCATTTTCTGCAAAGGCTGTGTCCACTTGGATGGTCATGAAACTCTTTCAGCGGAGTCAACATCACAAAAGATGATGAACTGAATGAAAAGAATGAGGATGATGAATGATGAAATGTCTGGGTTTTTATACAAACTTGATGAGAATCAGCTGAGAGTGCTTAGATGAACGCAGTAGCTGGTAAAGCTGGTGTCATTTAATACCAATCACAACCAGAGATCAAACGATTATCAGTTGGGCAGATAATCAGCTTAGATATTTGTCATTTTTTCATTTTATCAGTATTGGCATATTTTTATTGGCCAGTCAATTTTTTAAACACTTTCCCTTTTTGTGATGCATGCACTCCTCTCACACAGGGACTATGTCACACAACCTGCACCGGAAACTGTCTGTTTGGAAGCAGAAAATACTTCATGCACTTTTTCAAAAAATGTATTGTTTAGATATTTCATGTTATCTAGAAACATTCCAATACACATATGCTGATTTAAAGACAGCCTTATGTTGCTGTTCATTTATTTCTGTAAATGTTGGAACAAAACTTTTAAAATTTACTGCAACTGAATATCTGCCCCGGGTATCGGTTATCGGCCTCCTTGACTTACTAATAATCAGTATCGGTAAAACAGTATCGGTCCCTTATCACAACAATGAAGTAATCTCAGTTAATTTTCACATTGATTTGCATTTTTTTACTCATTGGTGCTGATTTATTGGAGACATTTGTTTCGCTACACTTATGGAAAACAAATTAAACAAAGAAGAAAAAAGCAGAAACATATACGGCTCATGGTCACAGACGAACTTCAAGCTTCTGTATCATTAAACTGATATATTTTTAGGCTTTTTTGTTGAGGAACATTGATGATATCATTTTTTTTAAAAAGGGGCTCAAATAGGAATTTACAGTGGTTTAAAATGCGACCAAAAATCCTCAACCCTTTAATGGTTGTAGAAAACTTAATAAGCAACTATCCAGGATTTATTGTTGTTCTAACTGTGTTATTCAGAAGTAGGTTAAAGGGAAAAGCATTCATGGGAGTGAACATACTGTGTGACAGCCCTAGGTGCGCCCTCTGCCAATGAATTATGACCATAATACGCCTATCTCTCTGTCTCTCTTTTATTTCCTTTACTACTTCCTCTCCTCTGTATTTCTCCAATCTAAGAACTCCCCGAATTGTGACATGTCACTTTCTCAATTGTCAGTGTTATTGCATCACATCCTATAACTGATGTAACACAATGACAGTGATTCACCAGCTGGACCAGGAACCGTCGTTCAAGTTTATCAGGTGCCCTGTGATAGTTTCAGTGATGCGGCGTTTGCAGAAGTCAAACATACCTGACATGCATTTGCAAGGCCTGAGATGAACATGTTATGGAAACAATTTAGACAATCCATGGCTCGTTGTGCTGAGTATGTAGAGGAATGTTGTAAGCTTCAAAAATATTCTGGTCCCTTAACCCTCAATGGTATTCATCGTTTTGAAGCCATTTGGTTAATATGAAAAATGTTTAGAATGCGTTTTTTCCCCTTGGGTGCTTACCATAGTGGTTTAGGTATAAACAATAAGAGTAATTGCTTAAAATTTAAATAAACTTTTGAAAATTCATGACAATTGTACTAAAAATTCATTCTTTTCTCAGGTGAGTTTAAACTTTCCCCTCAGACAACACTGAAACATTATGGAGCAGCTAATAGGAGTGAATGTGTTAAAGAGCGTAGTAGACATATTTCAGCAAACTATACATCAACAGTCTCTCAAAATGACACCAGCATGAAAACAAGACATTGAATCACATTTCAGTTTTTGACTATTGTTGTTACACTGAAAAGTTTTTTAAGGTTTCCTATTTTGTTGCTGCCTTCATTGGCTCGCTACTTACAGAAATTTCATGAAACCGTTCGACTCAGCTGTGAGGCACAGGTTAAAAAAAAAAAAGCACGAAATGGGCCTCAGGGAAGGTTCATATCATTCCTCCATTTGACGGCTCTGATAATAAATAAATCAAGCAATTCCTCATAGAGATGACTCACATGTACTGTACTGAAAAGTGTGACTCTAAAAATTCATAATGGTACGATTTTACCTCAAGGCAAAATTAACTTTTTAACCATTTTCAAGTGTTTAAAGGAGAAAACCACATTTGCAGAAGGTGCTGTCATAGTATGAAGGAAGTTGATACACTAATGTGACCACAATGGTTCAAATAAAGCTTGGAAGTGGGTCATGTTGTGCCTCCTACGTGACCAGCTGTCATTTTTCTGGGGAGTAAAAAGTCATCTTCATATGCTGGCAGTGTGCATGCTGCTGTGTGAGGATGTTGTGCTGATGTTTTCTTTACTATGACTCAAGATACTTACTGTACTGTTTCAGGACTGATGAAGGACCAAACTGGGAAACCATTTTTTGGTTTTTTGGTTTTTCTGCTTGTGAACATTTTTCCTGGTTTACACCAGTTGGTTAAAACTGGCTTTTGAGAATATGCAAAGAAGTAATTATGTCCCATGTATGTGCAATACAGCGAATGGTGTGTCATGCGGTCAGAATGTGCTGACCGCCACATGTCTTTCATTTTATCATCTCATCACACAAGGATGAGGTACATATCTGGATATTTACAAAATGGATTTTGGTCATATTGTGACCCCATGACTCTGACAGGGAAATAAAAAGTGGTACATGTAGAGGACATTGGACTTT
>JAPZDX010000025.1:8405945-8425688 GCA_029783625.1 Naso annulatus
CTCTGGCTCTTGCCTCTGAATATCCACCTGGGCGATGGCTGCATAGTTGTCTGTTGGGCCATTGGACTCCTTTTCAAGGACATAAAGCATTTACTTCGTTATAAAGAGCAATTTGATCCAAATACTGGGCAGACTGTAAATCCATCCATCAATAAAAGCATACTAAAATGCAAATAAAAAAAGATAAGGGACAGTAAATGAAATGAGCTGATGGTGATCAGAATAAAATTCAACACATACGAGGTGACTTTTCAAATCTTTTGAAATAAAACGTTATCAAAAAAACATGCAAAATATCTTGTTTTGTTTCTCTCTGACTTAGTTGTTATATCTGGTGATCTTTATCCTTATAAACATATATATATATATGTTCAAAGAAAAAAAAAAAAGGAAAACCAAGCATGATGCCATTTGACTTTGTCTATCTGTCTATTTTCCTGGATATATGTTTGCTCATGTCATATGTTGGAAATTTATCTCTTGATTGAATTAAAAAAAACACCTTGACAAAAGAAACAGGTAAAATGAGCTCACCTGAAACACATCCCCGTTCACCGTGGCGGGCACCTCTTCAAAAGCCTCTAACATTGTAAAAGGGGACAAAGTCCAATATTAAAATAGATTCCTTAGAGTTTTCCAGGTAGCCACCTTTCCTCGTCACCCGGGTTTACTTAGTTGTCACTTGGTTTTAAGGTAACTGACACTAAACGTTACAATCTAAGAAATGCAGCAGCACCTGTTTGTGCACTGATGTTGTCTCTATAGCTTTGTCAGTTAAAAGGACAGGTTCTTCCGGACAAATGTCAACAGTTAGCCAACGTTAATACCATTTAGCTCAGCTGCTGCGACACAACTTAATGTTTTTTTTATAGTGTTATAGAATGCTAACGTTACATAGTTTGACACCTCTAACGTTACCCTTGCAACGTCAGGAGACTGTCGTGTGATATTAACGTTAACGTACGTTGTCGGTGTGCAAACAAACGCACTAACGTACCTTCAGACGGCTAACGTTTACGTTACAGTAGTTTGGTTGGGAAAAAAAAATACAAACTAATAAACTTCCTTTTGTATCAACCAGAGAAGTTAATAACCTTGGATTTTGGTCATTCTCTGTTGGCCACTATCAGTACAATGGAAGTACCGGTAACGTTAGGCACTCTAGCTAGCTGTAGTTAGCTCGTGTGCTTGTTAGCTGTAGCTAACATTAGCTCAATCACAAACTTGCCATAGTCAAAGTTGGCCGGCTGCGGCTCAGGCGGCTCTTCCTCGCCCGCTCCCTCCAGCTCTCCAAACCCTTCGCCGTCGTTCTCTATCCCAGCAATCTCGCTCTCCTGTTGAGCCAGAAAAGCAGCAGCTGGATCCTCTTCCGCCGGGTGTACTCCGTTGTCAGCCATCTTTTACAAAACAGTTTACAAGTTTGAGCTCGGTAGGTTTAGCTAGCAAACGTTACAACACAAAAATCAGGCCACCGGTTTAACAACGTTGATATAAACAACTTAGCTCAAATATTTTCCTCTGAAATAAGCTATTCCAAATGGAATACTGTGGGCAACAAGCAAAACAATTTACTTGTAGGTCAATAAAGAATCAAAGCTTCGATTTCAGGCCTTCACTGATGATTCATGATTTCTGTACTTGTTCAGCCACTGATGATGATGGAGCAGGGCAGCACCCTGAAGGTAACATTCCCCTTTGTTGCCGTTTGTCTCCATCTTGTGGCCATCAGCTGCATTTCTTTTGTCAGTGGGCCTTGAGAGCCACGTTTAAGATACATTTTAATCAAAAGAAAACTAAAGTTATCACTTTGAAGTGACAAAACGTTGCTGTTTCTGGTAAGATTTAGAGTAAGATTTATATGGCACATTTATACACAAAAATACAACCCAGCAAACAATTTCAATTGTCAAAATACTAACATAAAATAAACATTCGCTTAAAAAAATGTAAACTCTGCGTAATTTTTCTTATTAAGAAAAAAAAGCTGTTTTCCTTGTTAAAATATTACACATACATGTCACCTTTATTAATGAAATTAGAGCACAGTTGCAATGTGAAAGGGAAATAGAGGACAAACAGGGCTTTACACTGTTTATCTAGAGTCAACAGTATTTAGGAAGTACTCAGATAGGCCCCTTAACTAAATAAAAGTAACAATAACACTGTGTATCAAAATTTTACCTTAGTTAAAAAATAAATAAAAGTAAAATCTTTAAATATGTCCCCTTGCAAAGAAGGCAAATGGACATATTTAAAGTTTTTTAACCACTTAGCTAACCACTTCCTTTTAATTAAATTTTTAATACAATTTTAAAAAGTTTATTAATTGTGTGTTTTGTACTATGGTTGGACATAACAAGAATTTTAAAGGTGTCACTTTTTTGTATACTTTACAGATCAATCGCTCCATCTCCTTAAAAAAAAGTTCATTAATGATCATAACGGAACAATCAGTAAATCAGATGAATCCATAAGAAAAAAAATATTATTTTAGTCCTATGGAAGATAGAGCTGCAATGATTAATCAGTCCTTAGAAAACTGATCATCAACCATTTTGAAAATTTATTGTTTTTGTCAAAATTTTAATAAAAAAAAAAAATAAAAGAATTGCTGGTTTAGCCTTTAAAATGTGAAGATATGCTGCTTCTCTCTGTCATTTCTGCTAATAAACGAGGCGTCTTTGTGTTTTGGGCTGTTGTTTGGACAAAAGAAGCAAACTGAAGATGTCGTATTGTGCTCTGGGAAACTGAGATAAGCATTATTCACACTTTTTTTTTTTGACATTTAATGGAATAAACAATCGATTAATCGTGAAAATAATCGGCGGAATAATCCATAATGAAATAATTGGTTTTTGCAGCCATAAAATCCTGCAAAATCCTGCTCACACCTGAATGCGTGAGTAGTAATTATATTATGTATTGCAGTTTAACATTTTCCTGCATGGAATTTTCAAACTTCCTACATTTTCCTGACATTTATTCAATTTTACTGATAACATTTTCAAAGCATGACCTTTCCTTGTAACAGAGCAGCCCATTTTGACTGTGTGGTTTTAAGGCTCTGAAAACTTCCTCCCCCGTAAGTTACAAATTTGGGAGCTTTTTCCAAACAAAGGCCTCTTAATGATTTTACTGCGTCAGGTGCGCGTGATTGATGTGGGTTGGTTTCTCAGCGAGATGTCTGCAGGCTCGGCCTCTGCTGGTTTTTATAGCTGGTGTGTGAAACGAAGCAGCGGCCCATGTGACTTCTGACGTTTCAGCCGAGTGCTGCTAAAAAGAATTTGAGGGAATGATCCTGCTGCTCACCAAGGGGATCCACGGTGGCTTCCTGACGTCCGCTTCAAGGAAGTCCGAAAGTTAGCCCTCTTACCGACTGACTTTTACATCCACAAGACTGACTCGTGATGTCCGGCGGACAGGAGGGACAAGAGGTGAGCTAATGCATCTGAATGCGTCCCTTCGTGTGTGAAACAAACTTTTCCACGGCGTAAAAAAAAAAAAAGTTGCTGCTCATTGTGCAAGTTTATGGTTTTAGCTAGCTGCCGCGAGCCTCCGTCGTTCTGTAACGATGCAAACCAACTTAACGTCACTCTGTTAAAACCGAGTTTATCAAGTTTTTGTGCCCTTTCTTGCTGCTTTTGTTCTTAACGCTGAAGTTTTCCTCTGGGTTTGCACTGCAGTGGTTTTACAAGTGGAGCCTTTAATTACTTGTTGCAAATTATTACCTTGAACACACTTAAATCAATCAAAAATAAGCTACATAAGCTCATAATTGCGTAGCCTGTTCATTAAAAACGAAGTAAGCGTGTAATTCCGTGTATTTAACGTCAAGGTTCCTCTGTAACGTTCATTAAAAGGCACAAGTTCCTATAGAAACATTAAAGAGACACCATAGGAGATTATAAATAGCAATACCATAAACAGCGACAACGTCACTGAAATGTGGACCACAGGCATTAAGGTTACTAGTATATTTATTAGTTTTGGCTGTTGTTTTCTCCACTGGCTTAATTTAGAGAGGGTGGAATTAAATTAAATTGAATGCATTCAGATTCATGCTGTTACTTCCACTTTCTTTAATCTGTTTGAAACAACTGAACATTAAATGTGCACTGCAGTGTGTTGTCATCACAAGGAAAATTCAACCTCTATTACCTGTTGCTGCTACGGGTCTTTCCATTTTTGTTTCAAGCAGTTTTTGACATAATTGATTTTCTCCTCTCCTGGACTTCTCCATGGGAGTTGCGAAATAATAAAGTGACAGAAAACTAATCTAAGTTTTGATCGTTAAGACTGTTTATGTAATCTGGAGTTTTGTCCTTGCACGTACACACAAAGAAATGGATACAATTAAAAGTATTCCCTTTTTAAATTTGAATGTTTGCAGGTTTAATGGATGAGATTATTTGTGGGTACTTGGCTGGTTGCTTTTAAAGATGCATGATATGGATGGATAATGGAAAATTGATATTATGGCCCATTTATGGACTATAACAGAACTATAGCCCAATGAATAGAGTCAATGATGGGAAGCCGAGTTGTTGCATCCTCACACTGCAGTACACGGTGGTATCCACCTTCTAGGTTGGTTTGCGATCTCATGTTAAACTGCTGCACCTTGTTAAGAGTTTGGCATTGTAGACCAAAGGGCCATACGTGTTGTCGACGGTGTGGACATTTTGTAGGTTTCAGAAGAAGACGACATGCAGTATGTGCTCTGAGAGGTTTTCATGAGGAGGGAGAAAGTCCAGCGTTTTCACACAACAAATTTATTAAAGCTGTGGAATGTTAAATCATTCCTCTTTGCTCAGTAGATCTCAGCCTTTCCTACCCTCTGGCATGCATAAGCTTAAGGTTACGAACTAATGTTGAGAATATGAAAATGTGAAATGATCAGTTATCGTATCAGCATCGACAGTGAAAAGCAGATAGTTGTCAGTTATCAAAAAAAAATCCATCTCTAGTTGCTTCATAGTATTTTAGACATGCGCCACGTTAATGTATTTCAGTGTGATCTTTAGCACATCTCTGCTGAAGCTTTTTTACTATATGTGAGCTCCACTGTTGCTTTAAGAGCTTGATGTTAACACATAATTGCAGGTTTGGTTGTTCTGTGCTCCGTGCCCTCTCGTAAGGAATGCAGAATTCCATGAGCCTGACTTCAGTTGTGGCTGTCCTCTGCCTCTCAAGTACACTTTAAAAAGAAATCAGATGACGTTCGTGTAGAGAGCTTTTGCCAGAACTTAGGGGTAGTTGACGTTACCTCTTGCCGTCCTCCGCTACCCCCCCTCTCTCTCTGTGACTCATGTGGGTGTTGGGCTGAAATAGTTTGGTGTAGTTTTACATTCCTTATATAGCCTCTGAGGAGTGAGGAGAGGCTCGGGTTTGCCTGTGTCACAGACAGTGTCGGGTGGTAGGGTTTGCCAACAGAGAGAGAATCTGCTTGCCCCAGCTTACTGACTCTCTAGCTCTCTCGCAGGTTTGGGCTATCGGCCGGCCCTTGAGGACGAGGTAGGTTTGCATGGCGGCATCTCGGGTAGCTAGCTGTGTGTCACATATGCGATGACACCTGGCGGGGTTGAGGGGGGAGGAGGTGTGTGCGGGGTGCAGGTACAGAGGTCAGTGGTACAGCCGTAGTTCACCTGAAGAGCAAGTGACACAGCCCTTCATCTCAAGTTGCCTTTGGTTATTTGGCACCTTGGCCACATTGTTTTCTTTGTGTCACATCTGGGCAATTTATGAAAGATAGTAAAAAAAATAATTCATGGCAGGATTGTTTGTTGAGGGCCAGTGTTTTGATGTAGTTCATGTCAGAGTTGACTTATGGATTTAGTACAATTAGTACACTTTAGTCACTCTGTACAGACAAAGATAACTGTTAAATGCGACTGCTGTTCTTACTGATTGTAGTTTTATAATGCTGATATCCTGTGATACTCATTTGCATTACAGTTGCTCCACTCTGAATTGAACCTCTGTATGAATACTCCTCGGCAGTTATGACACGAGGGATTGCAAACTATTAATTTGTGTGTTGATTAATGGGAACGTTGTGTCCTAGCAGCGGCTCTGTTTTCCTTTTTGTTTTTATAAATATTTTTTAAATAGCCTAATGAAAGTAGTTAATTTAATTATTTCTATCAAAAGACACATTTAATTAATTAAGACAGCATGCAAAACAGAACTTTTCAAAGATTTACTGTAGCTTACTTTGAAAGAAATCAGATTCCTAAGCGATTCTTTTTTATAAGCGATATGTGTGTTTATGAGGCAGTTAAGTGCAAACAACCAACAGCTAAGCTGCTTTGATGAAGCAGAAAAGGAAATGTGGCCTCGAAAACCTTTTCTGGACTTCCTGACTAATCAAGACACTGTTTCCTCCGTTTTCCTCTCCAAGGCTATGAATGTATACTCGGTGACCCTGAGCGGCCCATCACCTTGGGGCTTCAGGCTGCAGGGTGGCAAGGACTTCAGCATGCCCCTCACTGTGTCAAGGGTAAGAATTTGTTTATTATTGCTTTTGAAACTCTGCATCTGTGATCCCTGAGCTCTTTTGCGCTCTTCTTAAAGAGGAGAATCATCCTGTAAAGTCATTTATGTTCCTCCAAGCTCCTATATATGCATATTTATATGTATAAAAAAACTTACCCAACTTTACAAGATCTCGTTGGTGGTCAGTAGTCTTGCTCAACACATGCCCTTTTCATTTTTAATGTAATTAGCCTATAAACTTTAATGTTACAGACCTGCCATTAAATAGCCAGTCTTACAATGCAGTGCCTTTGCATTAAAAGCATTAATCGGTCATAAGGACAAGCTGTTGTTTGTTTCTCAGTGCTTTTAGCTCCCCGTGTTAGGCCACCAGCTCTTCACTGGATTGCATTTTTAAATGCTCTATAAACTGCTGTCGCTATTGAAGAGAGCAGCAACCACTTTCCAGGCCTTATAAGTGCAGTGCAGTGCAACTTTGCCTGACAAACACAGACTCTCGTGAGCCGCCACACACACACGCATGCGCTCACATAAAAATCATTCCAAGATTGCTGTCGGCTATTGCTCTCAACAGTTCTAGCATTCTATCAAGCACTCGCCTCCCCGCTGACGTTGTTATATTGCAACCTTAGAGGCTAAATGTGAGACTAGATTTACATTTATTAAATCATCAATTCTGTGCACAGACTTTGCAGTTTTCTTCTTTCTAGAGATAATTCAAAGTTAATAGGTAATTACATGGGTCAGACTATAGCCTCCCAGTGTTTGACTCTCATACAAATGCTTTTAGTTCTGGATTTCTTTGTAGTTGCCATAAAGTCACAGCTATAATGTAACACGAAGATGAGAAGCTGCAAAGAAATGATGCACTGTTTCATGCGGCTTTGATTAGTTTGGCCTATAGAGTCTACGCTGTGTTGTAAGGAGCATTGAGGCATGTGTGACGAGCTTACGTAATCCTTTGGTGATTGTAGCTGATATCACCAGCCTTGTCTGAACATGCCTTGTATCTGCTCTTTTTCTGTGGCACGCATCACAGTCAGACACACAAAGTTCCCCTGGATTCATGACATGTTCTTTCACCCAAAGACAGCCAAACAGATGTAAAAACTGTATTTGACAAACAGCACAAATGAAATCAGGGACTGCTGGTGGATTATTGGAGTGTTCTTTGAGGGATTTCAGTTAAGGCGGGCAAGGCGAGGTGTAGAGTGATTGCCAGCGGGTGTGTCAGGAGTTGCTGTTGACTGACCTGAACCAATTAGCCTGTGCAGGGGGCCAGTTTTTCTGCAATCCAGATACATTACACATGCTGATTATTTTCCTGCCCGACACAGAAATATGGCTTTCATTTCCTGTGTTGCAAAGCCCTAACCCCCACCAGTCTCTTCTTACAATTTGTTAGACCCAGGTTAGTCTTAGCAGCTTGGTGTAAAATCCCATTCTGAAAAAAAAAAGCAGCGCCGCTAAGATTGGAGCCTTAACGACTGGTCAGTGGCTAATATCCGTGTGGCTTGTTCCAACAGGTCTCAGGGTGCAGGAGTTATAAAGATGTGACAGGTTTTCTCTCTTTACCTCGCCGGGACTGTTGGCTCTCCTGGCAATCGTCATAAAAGAGCAGACAGTGAATCACACAGTCGCAGAGGATGAAAACAGCCCAACAAGGGGATCTAAACCTCAAAGATATACAGTATCCCTCAGTAACGGGAAGAGCAAGCCAGGCCTGAAGTCAGTGGGCTTACCCTGGATGAATTTAGCGGGTGGTCTTCTTTTACTGGCTTGTAGACGATGAGATAAGTATCTGAGCCCAGACAGTCAGTGAAAAGTGATTACACAATAAAGAACATGTGGAATGACAGGACAAAAGGCTCAGTAAAGTGCTCTAAGGCGAAGAGATTGACAGTGATAACTCCTTATTGTCATTCACGCTGGATTTATTTTTAGCTTGTCGTTATTTAGTTCATTTGAGTTTAGTCCTTGAAACATCATCTGTCATTTCACATGTAATGATTTACCCTGTAATTTGTTGCACTGTATTGGGAGTTCTGAAAATCTTTGTATTGATTTGGAAAGTTGTTGATCTGTGACTTGTTACTCCCGTGTGTGTGTGTGTGTGTGAGGTGGTCTATAGATTTCCATGCTCCATGAATGCTCTCGTTTCCTTCCTCTGTCTGTGAGCCTGGAAAGCTGTGCTTTCTCAGCATTCCGGGGATTTTTGTCATATCCACCCTGTCGCTGCCAACAGACAATCCTTCTTGCCTCCTTTCTGTGTCTAATATGTCTTCCACACTCACTTTTCACGTTCATTCAATGGGTTCCTGCAATCTCGCTGGAATACTTGAACAGTGAGATCAGAGGGAAGATGACTTTGCCAAGACAAGCTGTTAAGCCGCTGAGAAGGAAAAGTAACTTTTCAACCCTAGCATAATATATGAACACTCTCATTAATCTTATGAAAAAATATGCACATAACTTTTAGTAACATCAACATTCCTTTTTTTTTTTTTTTTTTTTTAGCCTTGTGTTAGTAGATGCCAAAAAAAAAATTCTAACCAGTGAAATCAGCAGAGTTCTTTTAACCTTTTACCATCCCATCCAGGAAAACAAAGGAGGAAGAAAAATTAATGAGAAAGCGGTGCCCTCTTCTGTTTAACCGAATGGTCATTATGCATCTATAAGACTGACACCGTGATAGCAGACACAGCCGTATGTATCGGTAGACTTGGCTTCCTGACCCTGGGATGAACAGAGGTTGGATGCTGCTTGACGCTGTGAAGCTGACACTCCTATTCTGGTTGGGGATCGAACGTTATTGGCATTCAAAGTGCATTTAAATGGGTACTCCAGCGTTTTTGGAATTGCACCTTAATAAAATTTAAGCACTTGCTTGTTCGTGTCAAGCTCAGAAACACTAGGTTCTGCATCCCCCATAATGTAGTTCAGAAGTGTTTTTCTTTTCGGTCGTTGCCTTGTCAGGCCTTAAAAATTTCACACCTCCAGTTTGCTGTTTTAAGATTCGCAATCTGAGTTAACCTGAAACACATCATCAAATAACATCATGTTTCATTATAACGCCAAAAACTCGTTGGAGCTTCTCCAAAGGTGACATGTTACGCATCTTTTCCAGAGAATAAGTTTGACTAACAGTGATTAATAACTGAGTTTTACATGTTAAATCACTGGAATGTCCCTTTAACCAATGACTCGACTAGACCAGAAAAACTGGAACTTAACTTTTGTTCATTTCTTTTCAAAATGTGCCCCTTAATCAGTCTTGTGTCTTCCATTCTCTCACTTTTTAAAAAATTTTGATGCACATCTGTTCGCACTGTTACGGTACTTGGCGCTCAGAGCAGCCAAAAAGGACAACAGACTTGCAGTTATTTGACTCATAGTCAAGCGATCGAGCATATTGTTCAGTTTTTAGTTTGTCCCAAAGTACTCGTGATATTTGTAGTGGAGCACCTTTTTTAAAGTTTTTTTAATTCCAAAAATGAATTCCAGAAAGCTTGTGTGTTCCTCCTTCCGCATGCGCACACACATGCACTCCCCCACACACCTTATCTCGTCAGCCACCACTACTGCATTTACAGTTACAATCTAATTCTGAACACTGGTGATACTCATTTAATGTAATTCTATTGTCCTGCAGTAGCGTCTTTGGAAGTAACCCCTCGTTCTGTGTGAATGCTAAAGGATTATCACCTGACAGGCGTCTCATACAAACGGGTCAAACAGGGGTTAAATGTCCAGTAAGCTCTGATAACAGCGTCATCTCCTCTTTTGAAAGCTGACCTCTGAAAATCTTGAGACAGCCAGTTGAGTTGTTTTAAGTTTTCTCTTCTTGCCTACTGTCTTTACCCTTTTCTATGTGCCAGCTGTTTTTCTTGAATTTCATTTAACTTCCCCGACCTTGAGAGGACAGAAGTCTACTTAAGTAGAATTATATCTCTTTCTCCACATGTCTGCCTAACATCCTGTTTCAACAGGAAAGGCATAAAAAGTAGGAAGCGAGATGTCGTCGTTACATGGTTTCATTGCTGCTTCAATTGAGTCAGTCCCACTCTGGGGCAGCCCTAAAACTACTCTGAGGAGTTTCTCAATATATCTGCCCCACATCTTGTGCCATCATGACTCCATAAACATTATGATACCATAACCAAGCCTCCTGAGCACCATCTGGTTTCTGTCTACAATCACATGCCCCACTGCTGAAATCAAACGTTTGGAGGAAATCGCAGATGATGTCTAGTCAATAAGCGAGTGGGAAGATTTGTGAACGTCTCTCCGACGCCACAGCTGGATGTGTCATCGAGCTGTATATTCCTGTTTCTGTGTGTGTCTCTGTCTGACTCTCTGTAGACTATCTGTTACTTTATCTCTTACATATTCTTAAACACTCCCTGTTTCTCTCACTCACACACACAGGCATACACATACTCTCCAGGAAAAGAGGCCTTGTTAGAGGGTTGAATTAATAATTCAATGTGCACTGACGGATTGCCCGCAGGGGGCATTTCTTGTGTGGCTAGTTAGATGTGAATTTGTTATGTTGTGATCAGTGGTGCAATGTTTTAAGGTGAGTTAGTGCAAGGTGCTCCACTGCAGTCATTACAGGGAGACCACAGACTTGCAGGTTTGGTTTTCCATTTCTCAGAGGGATATTTATGGCTTTGCATCAGCTGTGCGGTGTGAGTGATGTAAGGACAGACTGTCTCTCAGCCCCCAAATAGCCGTGGAAAGAATAAAAGCAAGCTGGTGCAGAGTTACATGGCCAGTATATCTAGAGCTGCAGATAAACTTTAGTGCTTTATTACTTTAGCCCAAAACAAGGGTAGCCAGCCCCAAGCGAGCACGAGGCTTTGGCTCACCTGCAGGGTCAGTGAAGAAAAGCGATTCAAAGGTGAATTCAAGACGTTGCATTTTGAAAGGTTGACTAATGCTTTGAAATTGGATAGCATACCAAAGCAGCTCTGCTGCCGTGCTCTGTCAATAAGCCTTGAAACAGGCAACCAAGTGCTAAGCTAACCCTGTAGTTCTGAACATCTTCAGCTGCACGTGTCATGCCTTTAATGTGAAGTCAGTTACAAACATATTTTCACAAAATCATGTATGACTTGATGACTTGATGCTTCTCATTTGTCAGAGAATTAAAGAGATCTTTTTTTTAGCACTGCTACATGATGTTATCATGTATCGCAGCTGCACCATCATGTTAGCTCTCTAGTTGACGTTAGGTACCGTGGGGTGTGTTGCATTCAGGAACATGTTTTCCACTGTCCTTCGCCGTATTGACAAACTACTGGGGGGGTATTGGGTTTCCGACCACCCCCTACCAACCAAAGGTCTGAGCACAGCAACTTTAACTGCTGCCTTCTCAAGTGAGGGAAGCAGCTGCACTCTGAACCTGAGCCAGGAGCGCAGGTGTCTGTGTCCATCAGTAACTCAACTCACTGAAGACACACGTTCACACAAATACAACCTGCAGGCTATACAGCTTCATATTTTCTCTTTGTCTAAGTCGTTTTCATGTAGAGGTCAGTAACACAGGTCAAATCTTTGATCATTGTTTGTTCTGTATTGTTAGACACAGACTGTTAACAAACTGAAGGAAAAACCATCATAAAATGTCTGAGTAAAGTGCCAATAAGAGACTGTAGATGAAGATAATAATAATAATAATAATAATAATAGCTTTGAACAAATATTTCATTTCTGCCACTAGATGTCTCTCTATCAAAACTATGTAAACAGAGGATTTAATTTGATGATGTCATGAATTAACATGGGACCATGGGATGCGTTTATTTTCATTGCAGATGAAATTCTGTCTGTCTGACTTAAATTGAAATAACGAGGCATCATCTCTGAAGGTATAATAAAAAGTTTTTAATTTAAAGGTGTATTTACAGTGTTTTCAGTCGTGTCTGCTGACTTCCCTCCTCACTCTCTGACTGGTGTTACCCTGGAGGCGAAAGGCAACAAATTTTTTTTTTTTTTTCTATGTTTAAACTTTGAAAACATTTGAGATGATGTAAGTGCAGAACTTCACAAAACAAAAACACTGGTTTTTATAGACATTGTCCTGTTAAATGTGATATAACTAAAATAATGCAGCTCAAACATACACGAGGAACATTAAAAATCAATAACACAGTAATTTAAAGTAGGTAAAACACTGGCAAAATGCATGAATATAAATTCACCATCATCAAGTTGTTTTGGTAACTGTGGTGTGAGAATGCTGTTCATAACATTGCTCCATAATCTCCCATAGGTGTTAAGTTGCATTGAGATCTGGCACTTGCATATGATTGTGATTTTTTTTCACATTTCACACTCATCAAACCATTCAGTGACCTTGTGTGCCTTGAATAGATACATTTTCATTCCCTTTTACCTTGTGCCATTCTTTTAGTTGTCCACCTGTCTCTTTCTTTAAAAAGAAAAAAAGAAAAAAGAAAAAAAAATCAAAGCTAGAATAACTTGGTCTCCTTCCAAAAACCCAAAGTTCCACTCTGCCTCATTGTGTAATTTCCAAGAGCTTTTATTCATTCTCTCTGAAAAGCTGACACACATAATAGCCTTTCTGTTCATGTCCTTTGCTACATGAGTATTTATCTCTGTATGCTGGCTAGTAACACTTAAACACCTCTTGCTTTCAATTTAACGACAGCTTTTTTCCGAGACTTTGAGGGTGCTTCAGTGGCAAAGACTCATGGGAAATGTTTTTGTAACGGGATCACTGTATTATCAAGGTAAAATGACAAGGTGCTCAAGTAAAAAGGGTGGCTGTGACTCTGCAGTGAACCTCGGTTGCGTCAGGCTGTTCCCCTTTTCTGAGCATGTCGCTTGTGTCCGTGTCAGAGTTGTTTTTTTTCCTCCAGTGTAAACTCATAAAACTTTTCAGTTTTTTGCAAACTAGAAAAATTGTTTCTTTCTTAACCCCTCTAATTGCTTCCAGTGAGTGCAAATCAGAGGCAATTAAAGTGATGCTTGAACTTTGCTGTAAAATAACTGAAGCTTGGATTGCCTCTGAGGAATGCATTTCTTCCTATTTTTAGCGTTGCTGTGTTTTGATTCAAGACAGGCTTTGACTTGGTTGTCTTTGTGGGATGCGGAGTACTTTCTCAGCCTGAGCTGTCATCAGCATAGAGAGTACATTACCTCCCTCCCTGTGTTTATGTTTAATGTGCAGAATCAAAGCGGTAAGTGTGATAGCTTAGCTGAACATGGCAGAAAGCTATTGATTGAACCGCCGAGTCCTCTGAGCTTTTGATGAGCTAACGTTTGCAGGGATCCATGACATCAGAGAGTAATCCTAATAGGTTTTTTGCCAGAAATCCTGGCACTCGCTCCCTTATCTGATGCTGAACACTTTGTACTCCAGTTATCTGAGAATTTGACACAAGTCTGGAGTTTCGTTAAGCCGCATGGGATGGCTGACTAAGCCCTCGCTAAACAGGAGCTGGCATCTCTGCTGTGTCTTCTAGAACCTTTAATATACACAGCAGACAGCATCGTCTCTTTACATGTAGAAAACCAATACTACCTGTATAGAATTAATCAAGTTGTTTCTGAATCAAGACTCCAGACCTTTGCTGTGACTCAGTGTGTCTGCAGGTGGCGTGACAGCCCTGAGAGGATGATGTCATACTTTGTCAGTTAAACTGGTCACTGTGGTACCTGTGCGGATGGAAAAAGTAGATGGTTGTTCCAGTTAATGATGTGAATATTTGTAACATATGCTCCCTGTCTGCAGCTTTCAACAGTTCCTTTCATAGTCTGAAGTCACATCTGCAGTAAATCATATGCTGATGACTGATGACATCATGATGACCCGTATAGCCTGTTCCTGATAGCGTTGAGTGAAATATCTCGGCTGGCTTGTCAGACCCAGACGCTCAGTCTCCCTGAGTTGATGATTAAGTTCTGTTAAGAGACGCCGCAGCAAAGTCAAGTGAACATGACTTTTTGTGTGTTTGGATTTTCTTCATTTTGCTTTGAACTGCTGACATATATGAGATAATGACATTTTAAGTGCTTTTTTCAAATGTTTTCCTTTTGAAACCTGACTTGCCTGCTTAGATAACAAAGTATAAATGAAACTGAGACAGCAATTTAAAAAAAAATCTTACTTGTTGTTTTGAGACTTTTGAAGATTGAGATTATTGAATACCTTCTTTTAAAAACAGGATTAATAGAAAAATTGTACAGTTGTGAAGTTCGAGTGTGACTGCATGAGATAGCTGATAAATTTGTCATGGTGAAATGTTTAAAGAAGACACATTATTCCCCTTTTTCAGGTCTTTATTTTTTATTTTTTCTCAGACTCCTATAGAGCAGCTAGGCATGATTCACTGCACAGTAAACTCTACCGATCTTCGGGAGACTCTCGCCCTCCTTCCACCTCGTATTTTCAGCATTCTCTCTACACAGCTTGTGTAGCTTCCTCCTCCCCTTTGCCCTCCTCCCCCCGAGTCCACTTTGTTGTGGTTGGCCACCTTCCGAAAGACTACCGAGTGGCTGCCAAGCTCAGTGCACACTGTCTACGCTAACACTGCATTCACAACCCCTTTTCTCCAATTATTGACACTAAACAAACAAAGAGAGACACTGACATAATGATACTTACAGCTCTCGCATCTGACTCCTCAAAACAACCTTGTATGGATGTAACATTGCCGTCGTCCAGCAGTACCCTAGCCGCTAACCCAGCTTTATACTGGCTCATGTTGAGGAAACGGTCTGCATGAAGTGCCGTGAACAAATGCACATGGAGGTATTTTCCTCTTGTTGGCTGGTAAACAGGATCTCTATCGACTGCTTGCCTCTTCAGAAAAGCCAAACAAAGTTAACTTTCCACTGGAAAGAAGACACTTTATTTAAGCCATATCAAACTAAGTGCTGACATCGTAAACAGTGAAGCAGAGCGCAGCAGTGTGACTTCTGAGGCAGAGACAGCGCTGTGCATGGAGCGGCGTGATCATAATGAGAATTCCAGCTTATGGTGACGTAACAGTAAGAACAGATTGGAAAAAAACCTCAGAAAACACCGTGTGCAGAACCAACCAAAACAGCACCCCGAGATTACTTCTACATCCTCGTACCGCATTATTTGACACTTTGACATCATCCAACACGACTATCCAACATTGTTAGATCGCTAATAGGTCAGGAAAGACAGAAAAGCATAATAGGTCACCTTAAATTTCAGCCATCTCATTCACTTATGTTGATCTATTAACCGGGAGAAAAGGAGTCGAATTTAACCAGCATACATTGAATTTAACCCCTTTTTCTTTTCTTTTCAGCATCTTAATTTGACATGTTGTTTGTTCAGGTATTATGTGAAATGACTTTTGCTATATTCGCCTTGAACCAAAAAATCTCCACCACCTTGGTTTCTGTTCTTGAGTCACATGTCAGTGGAGCAGCGGAGTAACACCTCTTAAATGACTGGCTGTCTGCATGTCAGTCGTAACATGCTCCATTATCAAGGGATATGATAGGCTGTTTGTGAGCCAGAGAGGGACCACGCCTGGGGTTTGTGTGTAACAGGATTGGCTGTTTGCGCATCCCTCGTAGCAGGGTAGGTGGTCAATAAACCAGGATGTATGGCTTTTTAATGGCTGACGTGGTTGTTTGCATGTAATTTATTCAAGTAAGCTATTGATCATGTTATTAAAGACCCTTTTTATTGCTACTGATGAAGTTTCTACATTTAGACCCCTCAGGCCTAGTTCATAATATTTATTTGTCTCGTTAAAGGATCCTTAGCTGTGTCACTGTATAATAACTATCAGTGCAGTTCAGCCCTTTAGAACACATTTTCTTTCACATAACTGTCATCTTCTGTCCTCATGTACCTTTGACCTCTGTCTGGTTCCCTCCCTGTGCTTTCCTTCCTCCAGCTGACCCCCGGCGGGAAGGCAGCTCAGGCCGGTGTCGGGGTGGGAGACTGGGTGGTGTCCATCGATGACGCTAACGCAGAGGACATGACCCACGTGGAGGCACAAAACAAGATCAGAGCAGCAACAGACTCCCTCACCCTCACCCTCAGCAAGTAAGTCATCATCAGGCAGTGCATGATGCAACAAACCGCCACATGATCACTCACCCTCCATTTTATCTCGGTCAAACACAGCAGCATAAATCATCCCGAAACACATATTCTCCTTCATTCTGTGGAAAGATAAAATATCTTAATGTCCTTGAAATTTGTCTCCATATGACAGATAGTTGCAAAACACATTGGTGTTACAGTTATCATCGCACACATTTCATTATTTAGCTTCCCTTACAGTTTAAATTTACTCATTTTACTCACAGTCACAGCCTCCACGAGTAAATGCTGTCAGAAAAGTAATTATTGCTGCTGGGGAGGCTTTCAGTCCTTCTGTCTCTTTGTCTATGACAGTAGTTGGCAAGATATTTCAAAAACGCCTGAACAGATTTCAGTGGCTTTTTGTGAATATTTAGTGCACAGGCAAAAAATAACTTTTTTTTTTTGTACAGATAGAGCTACCATATGGTAACTGGTAAAGGCTCTTTATGTTGTTGCTCATCAGTCCTGAAGTGAGTTCCTTGTCCAACCCCTATCTTTGCCAAATCCCACCTAAAATATGTTGGATTTTTGCAGACTGCAGCTTTATTGCTCCCTCTGTAAATTTACAGAACTTGTAGCATATTTAAGCAGTCTGCTTTTAGCCTTTCTGTTTATATGTTGTTTTCCTACAGACGTTGGCCAAAGTTTTTCTGAAATGGCCCAGTTAAAGATGGAATGCATAATGCACTCACAAATACATTACGTGCTCTCCAAATTTTAGCATCGTTGCCTTTCAGTGTATGTTGTGGTGTCAGTTGAAATCTAGATGCAGGTTAAGCACCTCAAATCATCAGGATTTATTAAGTATCAAGAGGATTGTGCAGTATTAGAGGTACATGCTCTCTGAATCCTATCTAGCTTTGTGTTAGTTATATTAATATCCTCAAAAAGGCAGAGTAGGGGTGAGTCGTCTGCACTTAGCGGCAGATACGCTGCCAAACGCTGTCAGATGGGTGCACCAGCCTCTGTTCTGTTGAATCAAACAATTTTCGGGGCAGCCTCAGGATACCCTCCATTATGCCTCAGCTTTGTAATGAAATTAGAGAAACTCTTCCTTCAGATTAAAACACTTTGTTGTTAAGTGTGAGCCAGGAAAATCAATGACTTTAATTTTGCTTGAGTTATTTTAATTAGCACTGGATAACCTTCATACCGGCAGCACTCATACCTGCTCACATAGCTCCTGCCAGAAACTTCTGACTAATAAAGTATCTCTGTAGCGTACAAGCCAGAATGTTTCATCTAGAGCTTAATTATACAAAAAAAAAAGGTTTCCCTTCCAAAAAAAGGATGAATATAACCAGTTGAGAGCTTAAAGCTTTCAAAAAATAAAAAGGTGCTGACTTGTTAAGTCATAAAGATGAGCCTTGCTGCGGTTATGGGACTCATTTTGATTTTGTGATACTGCTCTGTAAAGAGGTTGTGATCACAGCTGTAACGCAGCTATTTTCACATCTAGTTCATTTAGTTGTTGCCTGCCAAGACACTCAGCTGTTAAGTTCTGACAGACATTCTTTGTTCACTTTGTTTATCGAGGCGTTTCAAAAATGTGAGGACTTGGACTGTTCGTGGGACAAAACAAGACATTTGAGGATATCATATTGGGAAATGTCAAAAATGATAAGGATATTTTTCACCATGTTCTGACATTTTGTAAGCATGATTCATCGTGAAAATAATGACCATGTTAATCTGAGATGAAAATAATCTTTAGTGGCTGCCCTAATAAAAAACAGATGTTGAACCCAGCAGATAACTATGTTAGTAGTGTCAGTATTGAGACATCAGCTGAGGAAAAACACTGAAAGACAAGAGGAGAGAAGTAATAAGAGAGGGAAGGTAACGGTGGGTTGAGTTAGATGTCTAGAGAACTATTAACTTGAGAGGATTAAAGACACATTTTTGGCGTGGGGACTAAGATGCCAAGAAGATTTTATAAAGTATCAGGCTCTTAAGTAACAAATAACTGCAATCCATGTTTTCCATACAAACAACAAGACACACATCTGATGTTGCATTTAATTTCTTTCCTGTAGAAAGTGGTCACGCTCTACTTGGACTCACTAAATGCCCGAGGGTGAGGGGAGAGAGACCAGGAGACTCATGGCTGGAGTCTGAGAGTGAGAGGAAAAAGGGAAAGTAGTTAGAAAAGAGACAGTGAGAATCTTGGTGGCCTCTGCAGTGAGGGAGTAAGAATCAAGAAAAGTGGCATCATGCTCTCTGCAGAGGGGTGGTGAGGGTTAGTCAGTTGTCGTTCCTGAGCCATTGAGCTAAAGCTATAATAAAAAAAAAATATTACTGCATAAATAAATTAGGATAGATATAAAGATAAATTTATATAGCTGCTTGCTAACTTCACATCTCTGGCTCAATATGCTCCTCTGCTGTTCCAACACTACACAGTGAGCAGCTGCAGAAACCTCCAAGGGTCAAATTTCTATATTCCCAGTGGCTTTAAAAATACACTTACCACCAGGTGGAGAGGATTAGGATCTGACCTATGTATCATTTTTTTTCAGTATTATCGGCTGATATTGTCTTTTTGCAGATATATGTGCCGATATTAAAACTGCTTTTTAAGGCCAAAAACAAAAAAAAGCCTAGACTCAGGGCTGGGCAGTATGTCAATAATATATCGTATCATGATAGGGGACAAGATTTCGTGACAGATTTTGGAAAACGTTCTCTTGTGATATTGCGTACTTGTTGTCTTCATGGTTGAAAAGGCTTCATTACAGTAAAGTGATGTGATTTTCTGAACCTACCAGACTGTTCTTATTGTTCTCTTATTTACCTTTACCCACTTAACCACAATACTGATGATTATTTATCAAAAAGTCGTTGGGTTAACAATTTGTTGCATCACCAGTAGTCATCTTTACAATACTGCCTCAGTATCGAGGTATTTGGTAAAAATATTGTGATGTTTTCTCATTTTATCACCTAAGCCGCTTTCACCCTTTAGAATGCACAAGTCATCAGTCACAACCCACATGATCAATAATTGTCGATATTGACCGATACGAAACTTGACTATTGTGATAGGTTTTTGTCATTTAAAACCATGTAATTATGTAGTTTGCTCAGCAGAGTACAGGCTGTTATTTAATTACTGATATATGGAGCGTATGCTGGTCAGT
>JAPZDX010000025.1:8452762-8462884 GCA_029783625.1 Naso annulatus
CTTGAGTGCAACCACTGTAATCAAGGATACGACATCAGAGGACATTGCACAGTTAAACTCAGCCTGTAAAATCTGACATGCCCACTTCAGTTCCAAAGGAAAACCTGCTATTTTATGGCTCCAGTTGGGACCAAACTTTTCGTATTCCGAACCATTATTTTCTTGGATTTTTTTGGTTAAAATGCTACGAGCAGTTCAGGTGTGCGAACTGGTTCTTATGAATTGTCCGATACCCAAGTCACAGGTTTCCGTATCGGGACTGTAATAGTCCAATCGGTGCATCCCATAATGTCACGTAACAAAACCTGCCAATTGCATATGTCGCCTGTTGTCTTGAACCTGAAATGACTGACACCTTTTAACACATCACGTCCCTGTTGATTTAATACGTAAGAATTTTCTAGATTCAAAAATAGTTAATTGAATTTGCAATATTGGCCATTAGTATTATTAATAGCTTTGCATTTGCATATTGCTCCTTTTTAGCCGTAACTGGGCTATTTATAAAAAAGGCATGAAGTTGATTCAAAGTCATCTGCAAAGTATTAAAGTGGTGTGAACTTACTGAACTCGAATCTGATGGAAAATAAAGGGTATCACCTTCTTTACTGAGCTCATAGATACATTTTCCAACACACCACAAACTCTAACGTTTCCTTCATTTGGTCTGTCTAAAGATTTTAATCTGGGACTCACTCCTACACAAACTATCTTCTAAAGTGAAAAAGAGGAACATTGGGACAGCTCTGCTCTTTGATTCCTGCTGCAGTTATTGTTTTTTTTTTTTGTATGTGTGTTGTTGTGTTCTGTACTTTTCCTTTGCGCCAGTCTCTCCCCTCTTTACAGGGTTAGCACTCGCCATCAGAGACCAGGAATATCATGGCTTCCTGTTTGCCGATGTCAGCCATGACCGTGGCCAGCTGGTTGATGTTGCCGCTGTGGAAATGTTGTGCCTCCCACAGGTCCAGGATCACAGAGGTGGGGCTCGCTTTGGATGCAAAGAAACTCATGTGTCTGCGGAGAGAGGAGCGCAAAAAAAAAAAAAAAAATCACATTGAAGAAACGATGAGGCGTTTTCTTTATTGAATCAGGCCATGTGCACATATCAAAACAGACAGTCTCTCATTTGCTCTGCACCAACAGAGTCAGACAGGAAAAGCTTTTCAGCTGCTTTTTTTTTTCATTGTGCTGCTTCTTGTAACTTTGTCAATGTCAAGTTTTATTGTGCTGTACTGCTACATCCAGATCAGCTGTGTTGAAGCTCAAAGTAAAAAAAAAAAAAGAAATGATGAAAGGTGTTAAGAACACAGTGTAGCTTTTGAAACTGCCATCAAATACAAAATCTGTGGCAATTTTCATTTGAAGCTGAACAGCATGAGCCTCATTTCTCCATCTGACGTTGAAATTGGCCCTAAATCCCAATATAGTAAATCCTATATGGACTTTCCACAGTTAAGTCGGAAGTGACCTTTTCCATTTTAGGAGCAGAACCTTTACGATCAAACCCAATCAATGACAACAAAGCGGTGGCCCCTGCCAGCTGTATATTTGATGTTGAGTGGGACTCTGATCCCCACAGAACCCGAAGATGCTTGTTTGATTTAATGGCCTTTTTCTGTTCTCCAACTGTCTGGGGCCTTAACTGCTATGTAGAGCACACATGGCATTAAAACTGGAGAACAGCGTTGGCTCTTGGCACAAAGTGGGATTGTGTTGTTGGGTTTTTTATTCTTGCTGGAAACGAGGGTGAGACAGGAAGTCCCTTCTGCCTTAAGATAGGTCGCCTAGAGTCCATTACATCTTGGTATCTTCTGTTTGCCAACTGAAGCATTCTGTGATGGTTATAAACATGGCTGCTTTGGCAGTACACAAACACTGAGAACACAGTGTCACTCTGCTATTTTTGAGTCAATTGGATTTTATAGTGCACAAAGCTTTCCCTCTGCGTCGGGAGAGCACAACAAAGCAAAGTGGTGGTCAAAAAAAAAAACCTCGTCTGGGAACAAACCTCTGTGTCATTATTCAGATAAAACAGACAGAGCTTAGCGTCCGACGTGTCAGCCAGGCTTATTCACCTCACCGTGTGAAACACGAGCTTATCTTGTATGGCTCAGACACAGCCGTTTGCACAGTCTTAGGAGAGAAAGATCAAATAAAAGGTTCTTGGCATTTTAAGTTTTATTGATTGGGCTCGTTCCGCTCGGTCTGAACACTTTACACACACAGAAACAAACACAGAAATAACAGCATGACAGAATGCCAAGGAGCCACTGCCTTTTCAGCAAACGTTTTGTTAAGGACAGATCAAACAACGGAGCAGTTGTTCCTTCCTGAGGCCTAAATGAGAATTGATTATGTCGAGCAAAACGTTGCTAGTTAAAACTGTAGTGCATCAATTTGCTTTGTGATTAATTGAGGTAAATAAAGTTGATTGGACAAATTAAGTGTACCTATTTGATTTCATTACGAGGGAGAAATTAAATTGGAGGATAAGGGATCGATGCCTGCCTCCTTTCTGTTACAGGTGATAAAGTACAGTGCTCTCTGAGCTCGGCACAGATCCAGATCTACTCCGTCTTTTTCGCCGCTGATGGGCAGCTCGCTTGCTACCTTTCCAATTACAACTGTTAAGCGAAATGTAGCAGGTACAAGTTTAGCGGCAGACTTTAAGCTGCTTACCTGTTTCTGAGGAAAAAAAAGAGGAGGAGGGGGTTGTGTTTTCTTACAGAAGTGATAGCTGTATCCATCAAGTCCACATTAATCCTATAATGTTAGCTGTGTCAAATAAGGGATTAGTTTGCTAAGGCGGAACCTTGTTTACCCAAACTGAAGGAAAAACACTTGACTGCAGTGATGCACTTTCCACTGATTGTGCAAGAACAATTTCATAGTTCCATGTTAACCTCTACATGAGTGTGACCCTTCACAATCAGTGTGATTACATGTTCATTATTTTAAACAAGCGTTCAAGTATGGTACATAAATTGCGGTGCATCATCTGCTCTCACGGGGTTTGGATAAATAAAAAAAAAAGTTTCTCTGCTACTGTGCAGTTTGTATTTACCTCTCAAGTTTAAGTCTTTGTGCTAGCATTCTCCAGTCGGCTCCGTTGGGACAGGGGGCGTCCAGGCTGCTGCAGATCTTCTGCCTGATAAGGTACGGGATCTGAAAAGCGCTGGGCCCTGCCAGAGCTGTGGTGTTACTGTCCATTAGCAGAAACTCGGCGTCCACGGCTCGGGTGTCCTAATTTGAATGAACGCCACAGAGACGAGCCTTTAGAAAACAAACCTTATTCTCAGCACAGCCTTAAAACAGTTCCTTTATGACTGTTAAAAATGCTGAATAAGGGTAATTCCTTTCTGGCTCAGAGCAAGTACTCATGCTAAAAGTTACCTTGGCGATGTTAAAGTCGAGGCTAAAGCTCTGTCCCTCCCCCTCCACCTGCCACACGCACAGCTGGCAGGTAAGCTCGCAGGTGCTAAGGCTGAGCCGCTCCAGGGTGAACGTGCAGTGCAGGTACCGCTGGGAACCGTTCCAGATGTGGTAGAACGGGATCTCCTGCAGGAAGGAAAAGATGCGCAGCAAACCTCAGCACAGTCAGGACTGCATGTCTGAAACGCGCCTTAACAGGACCGCCTGCCTAGCATACGCCGAGCTCATCATTAATTACACTGACAGAAGCTGTCATCGTTAGGGTGAAAATGGCTCAATGTACCTGAGGCAGCAGACTGACAACATTCAGGTAAGTTAAAGGGAGATAAAGTGACAGAGGGAATATTTAAAGGAGGTTAATAGCTTCTCTGGCTGTCTGAGTTGATTTCAGAAGCAATCACACTTGGAATTTTAAGAGATAACAAGGAACTATCTATATCTCTGGCATTAAAAACATCTTCTACCTATTAATTATTTTTTCATTCTCTCTTTTAATTAACTAGGAGCTGTATGTGCATGTATGTAGCAGGGCTACAAATGACGCTAAAACTTCACAGCTCTAATTTGAATCTAAAACGCATCATGTGACATAGAAAAATATATGTACTGTACGTATAACAGCTTTGAGTAGATTTATTGTACAGCACTAGCTTCTGTCTAGCAACCAGGTACTAGGGAGTGTTTGGCAGAATTTATTCAGGACTGACAATTTCAACATCTTTCTCTCTGTTGCTCCATATTCATGCCTCATTTGCATATCCCCAGAGAGGCACAGAGGTAACTGGGAAAAAAAATCAGGGCACGCTAACGCCTCACTTTACCCTAAGTCCAACAGCTGACAAGAACTTAAGTGTGAAGTGGGGCTGCAGTTCACGCTGCCAACCAAACGGGGGCACTGTTACCCAGGAAGACAGAATCGGGGGGGGGAGCAGGGTGAAACGGCAAGTCTCCACAGGGGCCCCCAGGGAGACTAAAGGCCTTTTTTGACCGCACTGCTGAGAGGGGAATAACACTTCCAAATGAACAGGCACAGTCCAGAGGAATAAGCCTCTGTTCTGGGTGCATTGTTGCTGCCGCTGCTTGCTTGGCACAGCCTGTGTGTTCTCTTTGGGGACCTGGTGCTTGGTGCTTAGTTGCAGCCAGAACATTTTCTAGTCCTCTTTGAACAGCCCTCGTGTCTCTGTTGCCGGGCTGCAGTGCAGTGGGCCAAGCAGGTGTGGGGAGTGCAGTGGCGGTTCCAAGAAGTCCAAGATATTTACATACTACTCTATATTTCATCTGAGCTCCCTTTGAGAGAGCGGCAGCCAGGATAATCAATCAGCTTGCAGCTCTGGGTTAGTGCACACAACCTAGCTTCAATATGCACACATATACAACCTTTCGCACAGGCACAAAGGGAAAAAAAAACATGCACTCTCTATGTGCACACACACACACATGCCCCCCCCCTCCTAAAAAGTTTCCTCAACTCCAACAACTTACTTGAAGCTGGTAACAGTGACAAGAATAGAAAGGTTATTCACAAACTGGAAAAACACTCCTGATGTGAATCTTTGAAGTGAGCAAGTGAAGCCAAACCAAAACATACTTAATTAAAACTGTACACCAACTGAAGTTATGACTTTGACGACTCCACCGTGAGCCTTCATTAACAATGTACAAATGCTCCTTTTGCCGACACGTACTCTGTTCTTTCATTTCATTTCTGGATGGCTAATTTAAAATATCCAGAGACAGCGTGGATTTAAATTGAGCGTCCAAACAAACAGCCCATTAGAAAGCCCTATACCTGCTGACACACAATTTGACAGATTCACCCAGACACTTGTATTACATCTCCGTGCTCCCTCTCTGATCTGGAGTGACTCCCTGCCCCTGCAGCCCCGCAGGGCCGCCGAACGCACCTGGTAGCCGGCTAGCAGCTTGCTCCTCCAGTGCGCCTGGGGCATGTCATGGATGGACAGTCGCAGGTTGTGGTAGCTGTCTTTGAAAAGCAGGACGTGGGGCTCGTCAATCAGCCGACCCCCGAGCTGCCGCTCCATCTGCATCACCTCCTGATGGAAGAGAGAGAGAGAGAGAGGGGCGTCAGCGCTCAGAGGAAACACATTTAACAACACAGTCGCAGAGGTAAGAGCAAGTCTGCAAAACAATCCATAACCACAGGTTTCCTGTTTACAGTTTTTATGGTAAAAAACACAAAAGTGTACAGATTGGAACAAGAAGTTTTCAATGCACATACACAACTTAAGGAAAATATAAAGATATTTAAAGGAAGACATGCACAAGTGGTAGGAACATAAAACAGATTTACATGAACATGAAGGAACATGCTTGCTCATTAATTTCCTGAGGACTTTGCCACACCACTACTTGCCTAAACCAAGTGAAACTGACTTGAATAAACATAATTTGTGTTAAAAAAAGATGCAATCAAGTGTTTACCTTAGTGCTGACATTTAATTCACTAAAATTCAACTCAGATCTGGAATATTCCACCTTTTTTTTTATTTGTTTTCTACCCTATCATTGTTATAATTGATAAAATTCATGCAGTAGGGTGTGTGAACTTTTTCACCTCTGCAAAAATCAGCTGTTTTTCAATTAGGGGCACGGCTGTTGTCCCTAGTTGCACCAGCCGTCCCCAATTAACTGGCCTTGAGTCTGAAATGTGTCCCTGAAAGTGGCCTAAGTCATACACACACACAGCACAAGCATGAGGCAGGGGTACGGCACATCTTAAGACAGGATGATAGTGTGCCTGCATGTGGTCGCAGCGGGCTGGACCAACTTGTCTCCACAAGGCTTTAATGTCACCACAAGGTTGATCCCCTGCCTCAGTGTGCGTGCCCAGCTTCCAGCGACTGCATTAGCATGCAAATACTGCAGCCATCCTGGCCTACTAGCTACCTGGGCTGTGATGAAGTAAGTGCACGAGCCATTAGTCAACTGCTCATTGTTCTCGCATGGCGAATCTCCTTAATTTCATTTTTGTTTTTGTGCCAGGAGAGATTTGTAAATGCATGCTTAATATTTTAATCTCTGTGGGACTTGCTCAGTGGACCATTTGTTGCCATCCAAATGACCATCTGGAATGGGATGATAATATCTGCCGCATTTGCCTCTGATCTATCAATTGGGTTTGAGCAGGATGCTTTTGTGCTGAACGAGTTTTCAAGAATCCCACACTTTGGATGGCATTCACATGTTCCACCTCACACTCCCATCAGAGGAGCATATTACAACAGAGAAAAACAGACCTCTGAAATTATTAGTGAGAAAAGACCTCAGAAATAAGATATGTTCTTTTAATCTGTCTGAGGAGGGAAACAAGATGGCAGCGGAGGGAGAGCAGGCAGCCACGATGTGCCTCAGAGTCTAGAAGACATCTCAAAGACAACTGCTCCAAGAGGGATATGTGTGTATAGATAATGGCCATATGTTGAGCGCTGCATGCCAGCACGGTTGCCCATGGTATGATTTCAGCAAAGGCACCTAATTAAGGTGGAGAATGGCAGTAATTTCTATCTGCACAACACTGATTCAATTTTCTGCCCTCTTTCCCGAAAATGGGCTCGACTGGTTCCAATGATAATGGAAAGGAAGCTGTTAATTATCCATTTGGAATCTCTACCTGCTTTTGATATTTGATGTGCTCTCTCCTTCACTGAATGAGCACTTTTGGGTTCAGCCGGAGAATTGAATTTCAATGTTTGCTCAGCGCATTGCTAATTTCCATGTTTGCTTAGTGCTCATCTTCTTGTTAACACGAATATTATGCCCCCTTGTGATTATCTATCCTGCATGTGCATCGGTTCGTCCCTTTTTGCACAAAATGTCACAGAACATTAAAGATGCACAGTGATCTGACTGCTTGCGGTTGCCTGGAATATTTCCCTCACTGCATTGCCACGCCGGAGCCCTGTGATGTTACCCAGCCCACTTACTCAGAGTGGGAAGGTCAGACAATGGCTCTGAATCAAAGCATTGAAGTCTAATGAGTTAATGACAGGGGGCAGTGCATTCTTCACAGAATTAAAAGCCCTCTGCTATTATGTCTCTTACAGAGACAAAAAGTCACACTACGAGAGCTACCAGAGAGGTTCATTTAACGCAGTTCTTAAGCACAATTATTTGTTGGGGTTGATTAGCATTGCAAATTGGGGGCTGGTGGACTTTGATCAGAGCTTTGACCTCCAGCAGCAAATCTATAGGCCTGCTAGCAAGAGAAAGAGCGCAGAATGCCAATTATCTTATTATCAACATACAGCTACTAGAATGAATACTAACCGGCAAGTCTAGCGGTTTGTCAGGTTCAAGGCTGACATGGCAGGATTACCATCAAACAGGGTCTAGGACATCCTGCTACCTGACAGCGTGCACGTGTCCTCGCTTTCAAATGACACCGTCTACCCTGTATAATGTGTATGTGTGCCTGAGTGCCGGTGAGTGAGGGTATAACAGTGTGTTTTTGTGCAGGGTTTCAGCATATGTTCGGGACTGAGAGAATAATGGCCCTCTTTACGCCCCATTATCCTGTTAACAAATGACAGTGTGCGCCTGCTAATAGATGAGAAGCTAAATTTGACTGTATTATTTACTCTGTCTGGAGGAAAACAATGCAAGGTTTTGAATTAGTTTATCCAATCACATATTAATCATCAACTCGGACCGAAATTGTGCTTCGAGTCAGTGGAGGCAAGGAGAGCAGTTTTTCTTGGACACCCTGACCCTGTGCAACTGTGGAAACATTAAGATGCATGAGATGGGCTAGAAGTTCAAGTGCTGCAGGAGAAAAACCCCTTTTGTTCTGACGGAATTTGAGATAGCCTGTGGGGTGTGTGGAGACTGTGAATTTAGAGTCTGACCGAGCCAAGACCACCCCCTGACATTCAATGAGGCTGGCTAAAGAGAGTGAGATGGAGCAGGGTGGAGTGAAAAGAGCAGGAGCAAGAGAGAAGAGAGACACAGGCAGCTTAACATTTGTGTCTCCAGGTCACTAGAGTGGCCAGCTTTAGCAGGAGAGATAACAGGATTACTGCAATCATGGCCACAGTTTTCTATGACTTCAGCCCGCTTTCCCACCCTCACTCATCCCCCACCCATCTCCTCACCCATCCCCTCATCCTCTTGGCGTGGACCAGAGCTGGGACTGTGATGGACTGAGGGCCGGGCTCCACTGGGAAACAAGAGACACTCATACAGCTAATCTCTTTGGGCTGGTGCTGACAGAAAGAGGTTAGTGGCAGCACCGAACTCTCTCTTGCAACAAAAAACACAAACAGCCACACGTCAGATGCAGCCATGAAATAGTCTAAACAAATCAAAGCATTAGCAGAGGCCTATATAAATATTTATATAAAAGGATGAAACTGGTTCAAAGCTGCAGATGACATTATTCTTCCTTCCTCACAGCAAGGTCAAGCTACTACATGTGGTCTTCTACTGCTCCGGCTGTAATAAACTGATTAACTTAACTGGCTCTGATGGGGATTATAACTAGCGTTTGATCAGTTAATTAGTCAAGCTACATGTCATCTAAAACATGGAGAGACGTGCGGGCTTTAATATCCTTATAAACTCATTCTTACCCCTCCTCTCGTAGCCATGTTGTGTCCACATGTATTTAAAAAAATGTGCATTCGTAGCAGCAATACATTTTCAGAGCTGCTCTTTTCAGGCAAATGCATTTGTTTATAGAGAGTAGCCTGGCTATGTGGGCTCCATAAATCTGTGTATTTGTCAGCAGGATGTGACAGGCTTTTCCTCTCTGACTGAGAGTCTATCAGTCTGAGCTCCAGTGGCCGTGCATGCTACAGTCAACTCTGATTAATAACTACAAATAGAAGGGACTTGTCTACTGAGTTATAAATTGGGAGCGTGTTTGCTAGGGAAAAGATGCACATTTTGCCTGATAAATCACGGAGCAGGACGCGAGAAAACAGCACACAGGAACACAGAAATGTAATATGGAAACAATTTTTCAGCTGGGCTCAGTGATAAAGCTGACTGTCTTCTTTAACTTAATGCCAGCAATTACTGGGTTATGCTCTACTGTTTTTTCCCCTAGAATTCCCTGCCAGTGACTATTCTGATGGAGGGATCAAAAAAATGTATTACACTCTGTACATGCTGTTTCTCCCGCCTTAAATACATGAAAGCAAAAAGTTTCTACTTAAAATGCGGCTGGCTGCTTTAGAGGAGCTAAACAGGAGAACGTCATTGTGGAGGGAGCACATAAACAGTTTATGAGCCCTTTTAAACGCAAATAAGACTAATAGCTTGAGGTCAAACGCTGTAGAAAGGAATCCAGGAGCCACTATTGAACCCGTTAGACATCAATTAAACACCCATTTAACAATGGAGGATACACTTTTACAATGGAGAGACAAAAAGCTGAATGTGTTGACCTCATTACATGAATATTGATGAACACATAAATTGTGGAGTCTTAAAATACAGTACTGGAAGTACAAAGGTAGTTCACTCAAACATTTTCCCACCATTTGAGCCAGATCATTAGCATTTGAAATTTTATAGCTGTTAAATGTTATCTATACTCTCCACAACGATGATTTAAGGGTCTATAGCTAAGTTATGCTAGCAGCGTAAGGCTACACTTAGGCAAAGCATTGCTTTTAGCTAAATGCTAACGTCAGCTTCCTAGCATCCTCACTGCTCCTGCTGGCAATG
>JAPZDX010000025.1:8466093-8480552 GCA_029783625.1 Naso annulatus
GCAGCCACAGGCCGAGAAATTGCCCGCCAAATGGAAAAACAAGCAGAGCTACATTTGTCACAATTCACCTTGAAGACGTCCTGTGTGTCGTCCATGCAGTACACCCTGATGTTGTACTCCAGCGTGGAGCAGTACGCGTCAGAGAACAGCACCAGCCTCAGGCGCTTGGCAGCCCCCATGTGCAGGGACTCTCCCACCAGGGCGAGGGTTCCTAGCTGCTCCGTGAAAAGCCTGCACGTCTCGGCCTCCAGCTGGCAGTAATAGGGCTCTGACACCAGCTCCTCCCCAATCAGCAGGACGTCCTGGAGGAAGTGAGAAAGCCAAAAAACAAGGTATAAATGGATCATCAGTTACCCAAGTTATGAGGAAAGAGACGGGTAATGTGTTTACCTGGGTACCTGATGCCTGCGTGTGTAGGTGTGCTATTAGACAAGCAGCAAACCCCTTAAACTCTGTCCCTCCTGCAGAGTTACAAAGTAAAACTTGAGCTTCAGGCCTTCAAGGTAATGTTACCAGTTTGAACCAGACAGGGGGAAAAAAAAGTAAAATTCCGTTTTTGCTTCAAATTCCCTTTTCAGAGCAGCACACTTGCCCCATACTGACATAAAGACACACATTTCTTTGAACAAAGACACACATCCTATAGAGCACCATCAATTTACTTAATAATGCATGAACGAGGTACTCAATTGACATGAAAGGAGACTCGAATAGATTCCTGGCAAGAATAGATGGTTCTAGAGAAAGAAAAGACTGTGAAGGTGCAGTAAATATCGGATTATTGGGATTTCTGGAATCTCCTTCAGCCTTTGAGATTTGTTAAGAAAGGTGAAAACAGCTTGCCAATTTATCTGCTAAACAACACTGCTGCCTTATGGTAAGGGGTGTTACAACAACACAAAACAAAAAAACACCAGCAGACAGTAAGAAAATTATCTGGCACTTTAATTTGCAGAAAGAAAAAAATGAAACAAAAAGACAAGATTTAAGGGTCGGATTTTTCTACTTTGTTGCAGAGCTGAGGCGCTCCATCACAACAGCATCCCTAATAAGGACGACATACTTACAAAAATATCCAATCCCATCACAGTACGGCATAGTTTTTATGAGATAATTCTGCCGTTCTCTGGGCTAATTTGATGGGGACAAATTGGACCCAAGGTGACAACATTTTCTCTAAAATCCCATCATGCAAGCTGACTGACTCTTCTCATTAGCCAATCAAGCTGAAGAGAGCATTCTGCCTGCCAAATGCCCAGCAAGCTCCTCTAAGATCAATTCAACTAGACACCATCTACATCAATGGAATTAGTATTGACACAATTCATTTGCAATGCGACCACAATGGAGTCTCACTTTTTCATCATCTTAATATTACTTCAAGGTGGAGCCCAGAGTGAGGGAGCTCAATTACACCACCGAGTGCTCGCTCTGCTGGCAAGTCATTCCTTTACTCCTTCTGCTCGTCCACTTTCACCGTCTCTTTGGGTTTTTCTCTTCTTTCCTCGGTCATCCAATCTTCCACCCGTTTCTAATCATTCCTCTACATCTGTATTACCTGCTTGTCCAGTCTGCCTTTCCCTCTTTGACTCATTTCTTTCATTTTCCTTCTCTCCACACTCTCTCTGTGGTTGTTTCCACTCTCATCGTCTCGTCTACCTGGCTCTTTTCCCTTTTGGTGGCCACGCAGTCAAGCCGTTGGGCTATATTTGGTCCGGCCGATGATTAAAAGTGCTGGTCTAACCTCTGCCTTAGACAGGCCAATCCATCCCACAGACACCCCACCACCGCCACACAAGGGGAGGCTGAATAATTTATGCACAATATCGAACATGAAAGAAGACCTACTAACACTCCGAAGCCCACCAGCACCCTTTCCAATCTCTCTGGATTGTTGAGATGGGTATACTGCCTCGAACCGCGTTTGTTTGCAGGGGTGTGTGTGTGTGTGTGCGCGCGGATGTGTGTGTGCAGTTACCAAACGTTCTTCCCAACTCTCTCCTATTGGAGTCTGGCAGATCTGGTTACTTTCAAATTTCATGGATAGAAAAATGGGGAGGGAGCTCTGTAATTGGAAGCAGCGGTCAAAAATGGTCAAGGAGCACTCAGAGGAGTACTTTGAGGATCAGTAATTTGCTTAGAGAATTTGTGTTTTGAGACACAGGTTGCTTAGCAACTCTTGAGCTGGAGTGTCGGTGCTTGCAGGCTTTTGTTCCAGCCCAATGAAAAAAAAGAAAAAGAAAAAAAAAAAACCCACACACACCTGATGGTCAATATAATTTAAACCCTATGGAGTGGAGGAGTGCTGGGCCAGAACTGCCTCTGCTATACAGCATTGAGTGCTTTCTGGTACGAGTTGAAGTTTTTGCTGAGCGACTTTGTACTTTTTCAATTGAAGCTCTGAGTGAGTCCACCAAGACTTTACAAATTCACCAGGGCGACTCTATTTTTCTACGGATGATTTGTGCTGCGTGTTACGGGGCTGCCTCACCTCCCAAGCACCCTCGTAGTTCTGCTTCTTGAGGCGGACGGCCCAGTTATCCAGGCATGCGTCAGAGCAGTGGTCCATGCTGAGGATAACTGGCCTGCTCAGGACCACCCCCGGAGGGCCACAACTCACAACGGGGCTAAGCAGGGTCTGGCAGCCGGCCAGGGGTAACCTACACCAGAGAGAGGAGAGAGAGCGAGAGGAGCGAATTGAGATGAGGTGCTTTTTACTCACCCACTTATTAGTTAGAATTTACTGGTCTCCTGTTAGCAGGATACGATACTGTCACCTCTGCAAATTACGCAGCAGCTGTAACAGAGAATAATAAACGCCCGCTGGAGTCACTGACGAGCTGGACCAAGTTGTGATGACTGAGTAACACCATCACAGCATGCCACACTGACTGTGTCCTCTGAGATAAACAGTGTTTTGCAAACAATTCATTTAACTTAAACAGTGCACATCCTGGTATAAGGCCACGTTATTTATTTACATCCCTCCTCCACAGCACTGGCACAGACTCGTGAGCCTTTCCTAATGGAACAGTTGAGCATCAAAACAAACAGCCTAGTGGCATCCAGGGAAGACTGCCAGTTAGGCAGTGTTAAAGAGACCCACATTAAATCTTCCTTCCTCTGAACAGTGAGATAAATCTCATAGATCTTTCCTCTGGGGATGGCCTCGGGAGGAATGAGCAGACTTATTCCTAATGCAAATAACAACAAAGAGGGAGAGAGAGAAAGAGAGAGAGAGAGACAGAAAAGGGATGGGGGGAGAGAAAAAGGGGTGGACAGGCTCGTTTGTTCTGACTGAACAGCGTTTTTGTCATCTCATAAAAGGAAGCCTGCCCACTCGACAAAACTGTATGGCTGCAAAAACAAAAAACAAATCTATTCTTAAGGTCAGAGGCAGCCTCCGTCAGGTACAGTAGATGCAAATCTCGGCACAGGCAGCCGAGGCAGCACACGTCCCCACGGTTAACAATTAGCCGAGACAAAAGCGCACACTGCGTCGCAGTTTAAATGTCCTCCATCTGCCACCAAGTAGATAATTGAGACTATGGAACAGGCTACTCCTGGAAAATTGCACTTCCCCAGGAGAGTGTGGGAATGCACCTTGGAGAATCGAGAGAGCTATTGAGGTAGTTTGAGTGTTGTGGCATTTGTGTTGCGATTCTCGTGCCAAAAATCATCCACTTAGAATCCTATTTAAAATTTAGCACAAACAGCGACTATGTGACACAATCATAACAGCCTTTGGATTGTAAACCGGGTCTGTTCACCATAAAAAACATCCATCTGAATAAGGCGAAGGTGCCTGAATGCTCACAGCCTTGTCTAAATCTATAAACCTCCTCCTGTCTTCCTCTCCCTCCGAACCGGCTCTGAATCGGCGCTAAATGACAGGCTATCTCCTTTGAGTGGATGCAGGCAAGTGCTGATTTTATTTTTTCTGGGTCCCATTGAGAAGATGGTTGCCAATGTGTGGCAGAGTCTACATGGCTTTGAGTTAATCCATGCATAACATATCTTTAAAAGAGTGGAGGAGAGACAAAGGCACAGAGAGAGAGAGATGGCAAGAAAACACAGGAAAAAGAAAAGACCTCTTCTCCACAGCATACTGGCACTGTCATTGGCTAATCTGGACAGAATACAATGAGCCAAGTGAAATCACTGTCTTCCAGTATAATTATTTAAGCTCTGTACTCAGCTAATGTGAAGAGGGTGAGCAAAATAGGATACTAATGACGTTGGGCTTTTTATATCTTTTATCAGACTAATCTTTAATGGACTGTCTTTGTTCCCGCGTCCACGCTCACAGCACAGAACTGACACTTGTGGACATCAGCAACTAATTCAACCAGCTCTGTCATAAGTGAGGGAGCCTCTTTGGGATCATTTGTTCCAGGTTTTATTTAAGGAGTGTAACGCATTTGCTTCACACTCTTGATTTTACAGTTAAGCATCTTATCTCTGCACTGATGGAGATGAAGGTTATTGACAAAACATTTTACTCCATCATGCATTTTAGATACTGTTAAAGCAGACACCTTGCTTTTTCTGGTTGATTGAATTTTTAGATAAATGAGTGAACCCCTCACACACCATCCACTTTAATTAGCCGGCTTAAAACAAGCCCCTCATGCGCTGTTCGTGTCTCGTCTTGCTCCTTTATAATTGTTATAAACTCATTTGGATCACACAGAGAAATACAGCCGGTGCACTAAGCTGTTTTGTGTGAAGCGTTCAAACACCGTGTGTGTTATTCCAGAACAAACCTATTAGGAAACCCACGTGCACCAGATTTAAAGGCTGAGTAGACTGAGGTTGGTTTCAGAGACGTTTATGGGACTCAGCTGTTACAGATAATTTTCCTTGTTAATGTCCAGTCCAAGGCATAGTGTCATTAAAGCAGGTACAATAAAGTTTCTATAAATGTTAATATCTAAGTAAAAGCAAAGATGATGATGTATGAAATGAGCGAAAACACATTAAAACTGATTTGTTCAGCTGTTTTTAACTGCGACCAGCAGCTCTGTAGGTCACTCTGTTTGGTCGATCAGTCTATTAAAGTTCCCCACTCTTTGGCGGCCATATTTTTGCCTGAGGAGGCTTAAATTTTGCATGGATGGCAAGTGTGTGTGCGTGTGTGTGTGTGTGTTCATGCCAATTGGCTAAAAGAGGGCATGGCAATGGGAGTGGTCTATTGCAAAAAGGTCCAGAACTTCCATGTGAGTTCACAGACTTGCACAACATTTAGTGGAAAGGTTGGTCACGAGCCACAGAACAGCTGATTAACTGTTCGAGCCAACTGTCAAAAAGGGGGCGTGGGCGTGGGAGTTGCCTGCAAGGAAAAGGCGCATAACTTTATGTAACATCAGCACGAACACAAACACACGCCTTCACACACGCCTTCACACACACACACACACACTCTTGACCTCCATAGCAAATTTCAACCTCATCGAGCAAAAACTGTGGCCGCCAAAGAGTGGGGAATATTTATGGACTGACTGACCGATCGATTGACCTATAGGGCTGCTGGTTGCAGATGAAAGCAGCAGGTGGACACGAGCCTTTGCTGGCTGTCACCTTCCATAAAATACTGCTATTAAATGGAAGAAGAAAAAACACAGTATCTCGATTTGTATAAAATGAATATATGAAAAATCTGTCGCTTCATTATGTGAGTGCGGGGATTTTTTACTGATATGTCAGACAGTGAAAAGACAATAAAACAGAATGTGTTGAACACTTTGTGTCCATCTATAGTGTACAATAGTCATGCTCTTAATCTTTTATGTCAGACCAAGCTTTTTGTGGAGCATGTTTACAGCTTCTGAGAACATGAACTGAACAAAACTTCAAGGTCATAATACGTTGTTTTTAAAAACAAATTTAACTAAACTACAAGCATAAAAGCATGCTTCATTAAATCTTAAGAAACCTAAACGAAGAACCCACCTGTATTGGGGATTGTCAGCCTCCCTCCCAGGAAGTTGAAGGTCCCGTAGGAGGTGTTTGCTACGTCACGGGACAGCGTTTTAAAGTAGCTCTGAGTGGACAGCCGGCTCACAAACTCAGAAGGGTCTGAGTTCAGCTTGCCATTGTGCAATGTGTGCGAGCCGTTGGGAAGCGGGTCAAGCAAAGGCCCGTTGGTCATTGAAAACTTCCCGGTGGCGTCGTGGCGGGAGCGCAGGGTGCCTTGGTAACTGGTGGTGGTGGTGGTTAGATCAGGCTGGATGGTGAGCAAATGGGAATTCTCTGTTTGAATAATTGGGAAAGAAAAAAAAAAAAAAGAAAACAGACAAAAGCAAATGTGTGAATCTGGCAGGCAGGGTGGTTCATACATCACAGAGACAGACCTCACACTCTTTAAAGCTGTCGCAACACACACAGAAAACTGAAACAAACAGGAAAAGACACATGGTGCCGAGCAAAAGAGAAAACTCACACGCACACACTCTCGACAATACACAAACATAAATTCTACCCAAAGCCAGTCGATTCCCCTCCCCTCGCTCTATCTCTGTCTGTCTGTCTCTTTAGCAACCACACAATCAATTCCAAACAGAACTCAGATGCAGCTTAGCACCCAGAATGTATAAAGGCTTTTTTTCACAGTGAATCACAGGCACTGCAACCCAGTTCCCCATCTCCATCCAACTCAGACAGTTGTATTTCTATTACTTGCTGGTAAACCTCAGAGGCTCCACAGAGGCAGTGAACAGAGTGGGTACATTTCCTGACAATGAGGTGGTGGCACAACATAATGTGTCAGGCAGGCAAATAAACAGCTCGTGTGCACGCATGCACGCGCACACACACACACACACACACCTGACATAATACATCTTGCTTTGACTACAAACCACTGTAAACACATTCACACCACCTCCACAACCACAAACAAACACAGGATCAGTGGTACATGTAGATGAGTGCTGCACGGTCACGGTGGGCAGACGGACGAACCGACGGACGCACAGAGGAGGGTAAAAACAAAGAACAGTGTCCTACTGCTGTGGGGGGGAGGCCTGCGTGGCCGCGGTGCCCACACACCTGGCTTGCTGGGCTTGATGCCCATGGGCTGGAAGCCAGTGGTGAGGATGGAGGAGTCTGCCACGTCGGCGTCCAGGCCCTCCTTCTTGCGCCGGTACACCAGGACCACCACGATGAGCAGCAGAGTCAGACAAAGAGCCACCGCCACCATGCCCACGTACAGCGCCACGTCCTCAGCCCCGCTCACGGCTGCGGCGGGAAGACAGCAGAACAACAGAAAACAGATTAATCATGACAGAAATACCTCCTTTAGGTGTTGTTGACAACCCCAACGTGGGCTGCTGCGACATCTGCTATTATCTTCCGTGCAAAGGTCTCACTTGAGGATTTGTTTAATAGCATGAAATCAGTTACACATTATTTGCTTGCCATCTAATGCTGCTTGACTTTGTCCCTGACTGTGTGATGCAGAAGAAACATTAGTGGATGTAAGACAACCATCTTGAGTTTTAAGTATTTCTTCAAGCCTAAAGTTTAAATGTCAACCTGGAGACAATGGCAAAGGAAAAATAACCAGCTTCTGCTGCAGGTTTTCAGTGTTGCCTTACTATATTTCTGCCCTGGATAAATATATCTTGAGCTAACATGTTCTTTCTCTCCCCTGTCTTTTTCTCTGCGTCTCACAGCACACAACACCCCCGAGAGAGACAGTGGAGAAATGAAGGATTTGCTTATGAAATTCTAGCACCTCTTATTGAATGTTTCAATCTCAAAGCATAAGAGCACCTTTCTCCCAAAAGTACAGTATGAAGATGACAGCTAAGCCAGGACAGACATCAATGTGTGTGTGCATTTGTGTGTGCATACTGTATTGTGCGTGTGTGTGTGTTTTGCAGGAGAATAGGATTTGCTACGGCTGTCTCCCTGGGCTGTAGGGAATCTGGTGGGGGAGGTGGAGGATGCTCCTGGGGCCTTTGTGGAGGGCCATTGTCCTGCGAAGCCACGGGGGCGTAGCGCTGTCAGCTGAACACAGTCGAGGAGGGGAAGCATTGAGCGGCGCAGCTTTGAGGGACGGAGAACAACGGCAAAGGTTAAAGTGCTGCAGGCGGGCGTGTGTTGAGTTGACAACAAAAGGAGGAGGACAGAAGCAGGGAGAGGAGAGCAAAATATACAAGAATGGAATTGAGGACTTCAGAGGGACAAAAAAGACAAATTGCGAGACAGCGTGTGCCTGCGACTGACAGCATGTGCGATTTGCATTTTAGCAATAACACGTCCAGAAGGTTTGTGTCAAATCAACCTGATTAACATTAGATTCGACATATTTTGATGAATATCTCCAGACTGTCGTGATGTTTTTCTACCACCATGTACTCCTACCACTTGACAAGAACTGCGTTCAACCTTGGAAACACAGATTTGACAGGTTTTAATTGGCGTTAGTAAATCAGTGGCATGTGAATGGCACAATTAAATTAGCGTGCTAACAATCAAGTTGTTTTCTGTTTGTTTGTTTGTGTTTTTTTTTTTTTTGTTTGTTTTTTTTTTTTGGGGGGGGGCATAAAAAAAATTATTCTTTCCGAGTCTCACTCTCATCCCTTTTCATCCCTTTGTCCTTGCCTTCTCCTTTTGCCTCGAAAAATCTATTTCTTTGGACAAAGCCGCCTGACATATTCAAGTCTTTAAGAAAAATGCCAGAATCTATTTCATGGGTGATTATCTCAGTACAATCTGATACCTTAAGTAGCAGGATTATATGCAGCCAAGCCGTATGCCGGCCTGTTGTAATTCCAGAGATCTCTTGACAAGTAATCAATTGTGCATGACTGGCTGAAGATAAACACCAGATTCAGTGTTTTCTTCTTGCCATCGCACTGCATATCTGCACGGAACATGCTTGGTGCATGGTGCATCTTATAGCTTACATACACACATCCTCTGCCTCTCGTCGTGTCCATTTACTTGCCTGTGCCTCCCTCCTCTGTCTCCTGTCTTTGTGTCTCTCCTCAGGGAAGCATGGAGGTGCTTAACTGAAAGCAGCCCGGCTAAACCTTGCACCTTCCACAATCAGCTCCAAAAAACGGGGGAGAGACTACGGCTGAACCTCTCATTAAAGTTCCCAAATCCAATTGTCTTGGTGAGTCAAAGGCCAGACGATGCCGTGATATTTGGACTTCTAGTGCTGCAGTCTACTGAGAGATGTGCAGCCTGACTAGAGACAAAACAACGGCCGTCAGCAAGGAGACAGGCCTACTGGGTTCTGCTGATTGGATAAACATAGCCTTAGATTGGCTAGTTGCTGTTTACTTTCTAAGGGCAAACCAAAGGCACTTGAGTAAAAACCTTGGATGCAAAGATCCGGTATCTCCATGCTTCCTTTTTTCCCTGCACACGTCATTCTTGCACCCGGACAATAAAGTCAGTCAATCAGACAACTCTCGCTCTCTTTCTTCCTTCCTCTATCTCTATCTCTCTCTCCCTCTATTCTGTTTGTAATCTCCGGTGGCTTATCAGAGCATCGCTGAGTGAAGTTTTATCTGACCCACCAGGTGTCACAGCGAAACGATCCCGATGCGCTCGCTACAACCCTGACCAGAAACTGCTCTCAGCTCCTCCTGGCCCCCGCTCATTGATTTTCATGATGCCAGCCAATAATTGAAAGGACATCCATCACACTTTAATTGACATAGCTAATCAGGTTTTATAATTGGATGGGCTTTACTTTAGTCCCCCTTTAGCGTGCCCTCTCTCTCCCTCTCCCTCTCTTTTTCCACACAAGCTCTACCAATTTACCTCTCCTTTCTTTTCTGCAGTCTGCCACTCCATCCCTCATATCCACTTGGCGTAATTGCTGGCGAGGAACTTTTGATTCTCTTTGTGTGTGACCTCTCCTCATGATTGACACCTGCCTGTGGATAATCTGTGGATGTGATGAGCTGTTTCTAGAGTTGACCGCAGGCCAATCTCTGTTTGTTCCCCTGTCCTGAAGCTTTCGGTTCGGCTCCTCAGACGTGCTCCAGGGCTGGCTGGTTAGGGATCAGTGTCTGACTTGAAATGGGCCAGTATGGACTTATAATTCATCTACCTCTGAGGCGATGTGACCGCGCTCCCGTTGAAGTTTGGACTCTTGCTGCATTGGCAGTCAGCACAAAGTCTGCACCTGATAGTCCTCAACTCTCTCTCCTGCATTGATAAATAAAAGCTTTGCAGCCTCCTGCGCCTCCCCTGCGGGCATTTATCAAGAGACCTGAGAATATATTTCATCCCATGGCCAATCCTAGTCACACACCCGAAGATGAATAACACTGGAGTTCTTAAGGTCAGGGAAATATGGCTACTAAAACTCTCAAAGTGAACGTGACCATTACTATCTGCACAATACAGTCGTCCCATCCCTCAGCCGCTCCTGGTGAAATATGGCCCAAAATAAATGTTCAGCCATTTTTCTCACCGCCTGTGACCCCCGCTCTGACAGTCGAACCCATGACGAAAACATCAGCTGCTTTGCCAGAAAATCAGCACCCTCGAAAGCAGACTAAGGACAGATTAATAGTTTAATGGCCTTTGCACAATCATTTGTGACACCCCCGAAACGGGATGCTGCTGCAAATTAAGTTCATTACCTTCATTACACACATTAAGCCAAATAATTGTTTTTATGTTGTCCTAATTTCCTGTGCCTGAGAATACGAGCAGTATTATATTTCCCCCACTATCATTTTTGTGCCCTCTAACACCTGTCTGCCATTTTGGCTCTGGCACGCCGCCAGCACAATTATTATTTCCCTGCACAGATTTTGCATGGCTCCATCTTGGGCTTCACATGTTTGCTTTACGAAAATGATCCTGCCTGGGTCAGGTCTGTTCATTTTAGAGTGCCAACACAAAGCGCAGATTCTCATATATGCAAGACTCAAAACAATAACCCTCAGCTAACGTGTGCCATTTCGATCTTAATGAGGGAGATTTAACATGTCTGTGAGGACTTCTTTTGTAGTGGCGTAACTACACCTCACTCTAGTTGCATTGTTCGATTACACTGGAGAGGAGGAAGGGTGTCTTTTGTTTTAGAGGGAAGTTTTCCATCTCAGCTAATAGCCTGCAGACATGGTTGAAGTATGAGAGTTGCTGACAAGCCAAAACCATCGTGCTATTTTGCTTATTATAATACTTCACACAGCCGTTGTCTATGGAAACACATCTGCTGGGAACAGATTGGGACAGGCATTCTTCAGAGGCCAGCTCTCCGCGCTGCACTGTCAGTGTAAATACTGAGTGACTGTGCGTGTGTGTGTGTGAGGAACAATGACTGGCATCTTTGTGTATATATCTTGCCTCTCTTGGGATGAGCTGCTGACCTTTGATGATGGGCTGACTGAGCTCCCTGGTTCACTGCGCCAGCCAAACTCAGCTAACGGCTGACGCACGCACATGCACGCACACACGCAGACACATACTCACACGTCGCGATAACATACATGCATGACGAAACACACACACACACACATACACAGAGCAGCTCTTCCATGCCCCCTCCCCTTGAGCTCTCCATGCATCCGTTTATCAGATCACATCAATAAGTGCAGGATGCATATTTAGTTTTTTAATTCACTGGCTCATGTCAACCGAATCTCAATTTGAAATCAGTGTTTACCATGCAGATCAGCCTCAAAGCGTGCTATTTATAACATATTCTCTATAAGATGCCACCCTGAGACTCATCATTTCTGGGTGGGAAGCTGCAATGTCTTTCTTTCTTTGATATCAGTGGGGAGCGACACAGCTTTCCCTTCATGTCCATCTGGTCAGCAGTGGATCCCACGGTGCCACTTTCTACTCAGCTGCCGGCTCAGGCTGTATGATCTGCGCCGTTTCTAATCCTGACAGGACACGAGTGCCCTCTCAAAAGGGACACTTCACCTCAGAATCAAAAATATTTTCTTCCTCTTTGTGCTTTTCTTACATCTTGGTAGTTTTGGTGTGAGTTTTCAGGTTTTGGAAATACTGATGGTAGAGATGTCTGCCTTCTCTCTCATCTAATGGAACTGGATAGCACTCAGCTTGTGGTGCTCAGAGCAAAAGCTCAACAACGATGTCTTTTTTCACATATCATGACCCAGTTACTCAAGATAATCCACAGAGCTTGTTGCGAGCAGTTTCATGTAGGAACTTTCTTTCGACACCCACCAAACGTACCACAACGCTAAAGGAAGCTTGCGTCCTCTCCACTCATAAAGGAAAATCTTGCTTGGGACGGCGTGGGATGGCGTTCTCCTTGGCTAAGCTTTTAGTTAGCTTGTTAGCTAGCTTCTCGACCATAAGTTGATGCAAATTCCCTCTGCGCAGTCACACTGTTGGCGTTGTGGTTCGGCAGAAAAAAGCAGTTCCTACATGAAATTGCTCATCCCAAGGTCTGTGTCTGTATCTTGAGTAACTGAGTCATGATTTCTGAAAAGAGACATTGCTGTTGAGTTTTTCAGCATATTTTTTAGGTTCTTCCGAACACCACAGGCCCTTTAACATCTTACTGCATTATATTCAACAAAAGGCAGACATTTGTATGGCACATAACAATCTAGATGCATTAAAAGCAATACAGGAAAGAATAAAACTGTGTACTTTTCATTTCAGAATGAACTCTCCCTTTGACATGCAGGAGATAGAAACACAGCACTGGTTGCTTTTCACACACACACAAAAAATACATAAATGAATAAATAAATTAATACAAAGGACTTTTGTTGTATGATAAAAGCTCTACATAAAACATAAATGCACTATTAGAATAATCACAGCACACCTGTCATGTGCGTTTTCACGGCCGAGTTGACCCGTGGCACTTTATCTGGCAGGTTGTGTTTTAATCAGAAAAGAGCTGGTTTAATTCTCAGCTCTATTAACAGGTCAGGGAACACTGCGGCACCGACAGGGATGAGATCGAAAAGATTGTGCGTTATATCTTAGCAGGAAGTCTCACACCAGTGTTTATTAGAGCCGATTGTCTAAAAAGGTCACGCAGATGGCGACGAACCAGTAATGCTCTGCAGAGTTCGAACAAGTGTCTTATGGGATGGACATCTTTCCTTTATGAACCTTTTTCTAAGATACACTCAACATCTATTACAGGAAGCTGATGCCATAAGGAGGCATTAAGTGTTTATTTGATCTGATAAAAAGAGAAGAACACTCTTTCCCGAAGAGGAAACTGTGTTCAAGAGCATAAAGCATGAAGGGAAAAACCTTTTCCATCCCTGTCTTCTCTACCTGTCTTATTGTTGGTGCTAATTGAAGCTAATCCTGTACATCTGTTTTCCATGTGTTGCTTGTGATCTACTTGTTGTTGTATTTGAAGAAGGTATTGACCTTAGAGTGTCACATTGTTATTACTTTTTAATTAGATCAGTGGAGGTTTTTTTCTTGCTACAGCTCTCAAATGTTGTTTTGCGCACATGTATTGATTTTATAATTTGCCATTCTCAGCTCATAACAAACTGCATTCAACTGAACCTGTTCCAGAACCGCTGAGCGTATGGTTCGCAGAATGTGGGCAGGGATGCACTCACTCTGTGGGCACTGCTCGCTGGTACAGTTGAGAGACTGGAGGTCGAGCCCCTGGCAGTCTTTGCCCCCGGTGCCAGGTGAGGGCTGGGTGCACTCTCTGCTCCTCCACGTCGTACAGTCCGCACCGCACGCCGACCACTTGCTCCACTCGCTCCAGCCTCCATCCACTGCAGACACACATAATAAAAAAAACATGGGTGAACACAAACACAGATCGCAGCAAAAAAACTCAAACTGGTTCACTTCAAACACGTATATTTTGGTTTACAGGAAGAGCTATTGATCGGACAACATGCCGAACACTTTCAATAAAACGAGCTACAAATCCTTTTTTTTTTTTTTTTTAAAACAAATGGTATGAAATGTTAAAACTCTACAGACGGAAGGTTCAGATGCAACTATGGTGCATTTGCATGTGAGATGAGAACAACTGGAAGAGTGCTCTGTTGCTATCCTGTGCAAATCACTTGCTCTAAAATGGAAACCTGGTCGGGAAAGCACTATAAAAGACATGCAAATCCCCTTGCACACACTCAAATCCAGCAGATGCACAGGGAAACCAGAGTGTGTAAAACTGATGAGGAGAGCTATATTGTCTCTATTCTGCTTTCTTTGTTTATTTCCAACATGGAAATCAGATGCAACTAAGCGAAACCCCGATGGTGCGAGGGCGCTGTGGCCTGGTCGACCCAGCTGTCAACAAACTAAATCTGTACAGGGAGAAAATCTCACCCTGGGGACACCAGCCCTCGGGTCTACTGTCAAACACACACACGCATATGCAAATGCAAATATTGTCAAAAATTCACCTCAAATTTAAACATTTCTGAGAGGAAAACAAATATGCCTGGGTTTGAGTCCTTTGTCTTGTATTCAAAATACACCACAGCTAATGCTCATGTTGCTAT
>JAPZDX010000025.1:8594749-8605735 GCA_029783625.1 Naso annulatus
CACACACTCTCTCTCACACACACACACACACACACACACACACACACACACACACACACACACACACACACACACACGCCTCGCATACTGAAAACATCAAGTGGTGAGCACACACAGGCAAAGCAGCACAGTTCTTTGTTCCTGAGGCTGAAAGCACACCTACCCCCTCTGTCCAGCCCGTCAGATCACTCACAACACAGGGAAAGGGAAAGTGCTCAGCTTGCTCAAATCTAGATTGACAGGCCTACCTTTATTACTGACTGAGTTATGTTTCCCTGCAAAAAAGAGACAAGTTGGCTTTTGATACAGACAAATGCAGAGTCAGCGCCTTGCCTCTCTACAGAGGATAGCTCGACTGATCTCAGCTGAGACTGTCCCAGTCCTGATGTAGAAAGAATTGGCTGCGAAATTACCTTTCCGATCCATTTTAGCAACTCTGTCCAATAAAATATAACCTGCGAGCTCTGATGGGAGCTTAGATTGATGCTTGTATTGACCTAATATGTGATAGAGAGCGACAGTTTGAAACATGGAGAGTGGTCTGCCTAAGAATTTGATACAGAGGACAGAAATGGATAAAAACAGATTTTATCCATATCCCTGTATTCATTTATGTTATGAGCCAGTTCATTGCTATTCAGAGGCACAGAGGGCCTCTGAGAACATTCCAACATGCATTGAATAAAAGACAGGGAAACACCCTGGACACCGTTAGAAACAGAGGAAACAAGGCAAACAGACAAACAGCATTGCACCTACGGTATGTGAGCAACACAGAACTTCCACACAAAACTGATGCAGGAATAACTTCCAGCTGCAAGGCACCGGCTCCACTGATCCACCACGCCACACACACACACACACATATACCAGCAACTCAAACAGAAATATATCAGTTTAAACAGTCATCATAAAATGACTTGTAAATACCACGGCACTGCTACTTACTTAGCCTGATATATGATGTCCCCGGAGCAAGACTGTTTATTTAATCCTAATATATTCATAATCATACACTAATTAATGCAAGAGAAAAGCCCTTTTAATTCATCATCTCGGTGTCCTGAAGCAAGAGACACAATTACACTAACTTTAACATGTTTGCCCTCTGTCCAAACAAAGGTTAACAGTTCGGAAACAAGCACAAGGCAAGTGGTGTGTGAAACTCTCGTGCTTTGGGTGCTCACCAGCAGCTTCCAGCTGTGTGGCATTGTGAGGGTGATATTCAGCATCAGGGAGAAAGGGTAAAAAAAGTGTTTACAAAGAGTTAAAGGGCTGAACTGTGAATTAGTGCATTATGGGCCACAAAGTAATTGATTGCATTGATTAAATCACTGATTGGACTGGACTGACTGTGTACCATCAATACCTTATGGATTTTTAGAATTAAAATCCCATGTGTTGTTATTAAAAAAAACTGTTGTGATTATGAGGATTCTGATTTTTTTTTTTTTTTTTTAAATGAGAAATTTCACTGAGGAGAAAGGACATTTGAAACTGCAATTTAGGCCATCTTACAAATGGCTTATAAGCTGCTAAGGGGAACTAACTTTGAGTCAGAATACTTAAGGCTCACCTCACAGTGGGCGATTGTTTTGTACATCAGAGCACATTTGCATGCAATCGGCAGTGTCTGGCCAAGAGGCTTCATCATAAAATGTAACTCATCAGTGCGAGTAGGTCGTCTACCAACTCCGTAAAGCTGTCACCATACTGCAAATGCAGCAGGAACGAGACGTGGTCGGAGTGAAACGTGGAGTTGAATGATCGTGCTCGCAGCCAGCAGAGCACCCGGTTAGATGGATGAATACAGCCTCTGAATGTGCGGTTTGCCCGGTCCGCTCTGCAGCCACATAGCTCAAAGATTTAATAACAAAATGATTAGCGAGGTGATATTCCTGCTGTAATGGAATTAGGCTCGGGGAAAAACGCAATGAAGCTTGTTTATGTGACATTATGAAAGGAGCGCAATGATACTGGGCAGTGCATTTCATTGTTCACGGGCCCGTCTGTTCAAACATCTCACAAAGTGCAGGTTTGCTCTGCTTTTTAATAAGCAGGTGTCGCCCCAACTTCCCTTACAGACACGACAGAGGGGTACAAAACATGCGCTGCTCAAATATATATCGGCAACATGAGAAAGATGGACAATGATAGTTGACATTTAACTCAAGTTTTAACCTTGTGGACACGTGTGAGGCAACAGACTGTGTAACCTTGAAGGTACAGGCTAATTGATGAGGGCTAGCAAATTATGGAACAATAACCACTGCCAACAACGTGCTCTGTCTCGCGCGGCTGCGTGTCGGCACGATAAAATAAAATAAAGAACCGCCGGAAAACAACTTGTCACGTGCGGCCCTTTTGTATGTACTCACTGTGTGTGTGTGCGACACAGACATTTGACAGCTTAATTAACAGAAAGCTTACATGATATAACTCACCAGTGCAGGTGAAGCCGGCGAAGACGAGCCAGAGCACAAGGAGCGTTGCGCTGAACCTACAGCGGACAAAGGGGCCCAGAAGTAAGGGCATCTTCGTGTGTTTTTTTTATCACCTAAGTTTCAAAAGGCAGGAGGCAGAGAGGAAAAGCTGGCACGCGGGGCTTTTTAAGGTCCGGAGAGTGTCCTCTGTAGCACTTAACGCCTGTTTTCACAACGCCCAAGTCCTTTTCCTCAACACATATCCTCCCGCCGCACCGTGGCCATCAGTATCCCGCTCGTGCGTCTTCGTTGCTCAGAACAACGCATCACAGGTGTGGTAAATAAACTGCTTCCTCGCTTCGCCGCCGCGGCTTGACCGCACTGTATCTCTCCCAAAAGCTGCTATTCGCGCTCACAACTCTCCCTTTCTCTCTTACTGGCCGAGCAGGGAGGCAGTTTCTGTTGCGTCTTGTCACTTTGCCCGTGGAAGAATACCTTCTCCAAATGCGAAAATTGTAAGAATTGGCACCAGAGAAGGAACATCTGCTTGCACAGCAACGCGTGAGTACTGAGAGGAAGGTATACGCTGCGATGAGCGGAGCAGCAAAACCAGGAGCGGATCGTGCGTGCTCGCTGGGAATGGAGCGTCCTCAGCGCGCCCTGCTGTTATATCCCTTTTCTTAGGCAAACATTTACATATGTTGAATAAGCATAACTAACCACATATTGGCAACGCACGACAGAATGGAAATTATTCCATCCGTATCCCTGCAAATGTGCTTTTCATATCTTCTGCCTTACATGGAAATGATGGATATGACATTCAGTCCTGTATGATAGGAATCAAGATCGGTGCTTTGCATACAAATTCACACAGATCACATCTGCATGTCACTGGGTTTCAGTTAAATATGCCTCTGCTTTGTCTTGGGGGGTTTGTGTGCCTGCTGCAGTACATCAGTAACGGACACACACAGATGAAGAAGCATGAGGATTAGCACTCCCATGAGAGTGTACACCTGTCAGCAAACTCAGACCAGGATGTGACTTATGTTGCAGATAGCTTTTCCTCATTTTCTGGGGGTGTCAGTGGAGCGGTTTTCAGACTGTTCAGCCGTGCCTTTTACAATGCTGCCAGAATCGACAGCAGATTATTAATACACTTCAGGGTGGGGGGGTTGTGTCTTTGTTTATCTATTTCTCCACACACACATAGTCAGCAGAATAATAAGTGGAAGCACAGAACTGGACCACTGTCTTACCAGCTAATTACGGGTCTCATGTAGATGGATGATTCCTCAGATAGAGCTCAGCTATTATACAAACTCATTAAGCCTTCTCTCCATCCAGCATCTCTCGCAAAAGGTCAAACTCACAGTCACAATGACAGCGCCGAACGCAGACACATGCATGTGCACGCATACGTGCATTGATGCACAACCCCACGGCCATATAGTTTACAATCAAATCCTAATGGGCTGTGTAGATAGAAGTGGTAAGCACGGACGCATAGCAGCTTAATGCAAGAGAATGACTCAGCCTTGGTCACTTGTAAGGTTGCTCATAATGATCTTTCTCATTCTGCTAATCTGCTCTGTGTCCTATCAGGCAGTGCAAGCTGGTCTCTCCTCGTCACAGCATGTGCCTTTTTTCTCTGCACACAAGCTACATGCATTTCAAATAAGCTCTGCGAATATGTATGTATAAATGCATAGTCAGTTAATTATCCTCCTACAGCAAGCTGGTTTAGCTTCGGCTGTTTTTAAAGGAATTATTCAACTGTGTTTTCTCGCTGTGATGTGTTTGCTGAGTCAAGGCAGGGCACAACCTCTCCCGCCACCTTGTCTTCCACGGATTCCTCTGGGTCCAGCGTCTTGCCCCTCTTTCGCTCCCTCAATCAGACAACAGTGAACAATCACAGCTCTTTGGGGAGTTGACACATTCAGTTGTTCATCGATTTGTGGTGTTGTAATTAATTTTCTCTCCGTCACTGGCTTGCGTTACAATATCCTGAGACTTGAAGCAGCTTGTACTCTGGCGATCAATCACAAATCCGAGACAGAACCGAGCCATCTCTCCTGTATCATCTCAGATTGTTAACTGTGGCTATGATTCAAAGCGACGGGTAATTATTAAAAAAACATGAGGCTCATTTTTATGTTACAGATTGCTGCAGGAGTGTGCGTTCCTTCGTCCTGCCATAAACTGGGCAATTACACTCACAACATATGCAACCTATAAAGACAACTGATTCGCCTGGTCGATAAGCATCGATCCGACAGAGGTGTCCAGCATGAAATTAATATTATTTATTGTTTACAAACAACACAAAAGGTCCCTAGAGGGGGATGCAGTGCAGCCTCTGACTGTCTGCATTCCGGCACAGACTTGTGGAGCGAGAGAAAGAGAGCAAGAGTGGGTGTATCAACTTCCATCATGACCACAGCTTCACAGCCTATTGTTTTGTTTATATCAAATTAAACTGCAATGCTACTCCAGAGAGATATAATTGACCACAGTCTCAGATTAAATGACTGTAAAGATCTTAATAAGCCATCAGCGGATTGCATATTACATTGCGAACCACTTATGAGGATGCAGTCCAATGAGAATGAAATTGAGGTTCAGATTTGCATGCCACAGCATTTTAGCCATTAATTACCATGCAAAATGGCTGCATGATGATCAATAGTGTATCTATTTAATTAAATGTTATTGATAGGGGAGCTTAACCAACACCTGCCTGAAATGCTGGAAGGTATTACTTTAGCACCCGAACATCGCCTGTGGACTATGTACTTGCTGTTATATATTACAGTGAAAAGGGGGCCCACATCACTCACTCGAGGGTATATATGTTTGTGTGTGTGTGAATAAATAGCATGCATATGTATGGATCTATAGCTAGACAGATACATACATACATAGATTTATTAATTAATATATACAATGTATATAGAACAGATGTTAAAACAGCTGTTCTCTATAATAACTATCAAAGTCATCATCATCACTACATTTGTAATACACACAGGCTTTTAGTCCGGGTTATTGTATTCTTAGCACTCAATACACTCGTAAAAAATATTATGATCTGGAAATGCTATGCGTAGCTGCAGCTTTGTTTAATGAAATTATGTCCCACAAGTCAGAGAAAATAGCCTCGGTGTCATCTCTCCACATCTTGTGCAGTTAAGCGAAAAGCAAAACTAAATGAGAGCGAAACGTGGAGGGTTTGGAAAAAAAGGGAGAAAGTTAACAAGAGGTTGGTGTGGCGGTGGTAGTGCTGGGGGTGGCGGTGGGAGATTGGTGAAGGAGCCCGCTGAAGGTCTCTCATTTCAGCAGCACAGACTGCTGATGAAGCTGAACTTCCAATATCCCACCACTTCAGCTCTGACGATTTCTCAATTTTACAGATATGGCCCGAGAATGTGATTTGATGAAAATGTAAAATGGGATAACCACCAAATCATATGAAATGGGCTGCATTTTATTCCATGACTATAAATCAAAAGCGGACACTCTAAAAATTAAAGTTGATTTGGTGTGTTTGATTCAACGTACGACTCTCCTGCAGGAAGAAAGGATGTCCTGTCGAACCCTTAATTTTAGATTTGGTGTTTGAGTGGAGTGCTTCCTTGAGTTTTTTCAAAAGAGAACTCAAACAATTTATTCATAGAATGTGTTTCCATCCCAAGTAGATTCCCCTAATCTAAAACACTGCACGAGTGTTTGGAAATATATGATGATTTCATTTTCTCCCAGTCTCAGGGTCATAAATAAATTTGCATTCCGTCAGCAAAATGGACTAACTGACTTGTAATTCATCAAACCGGCTGCTTAGAGCTTAAACAGTTCAACACATGGTAACCTGATTTTTTTTTTTCTTTTTTGCCAGAGAATTGCTTCACAGCTGTGCGGTCTAATGGGTGAGAAGAAAGAAAAAGGGGCACTTAGATTTTTAAGACGTCATAAAACAATAAAATAAAGGAGAGAAATGAACTCCACGAATGGCACATTTCCTCAACCCAAACTTTAATTCTGAAAAGATGCACAAGGAATACGTTTTATTCACCAACTTTAATGTAAATGCAAAAAAAGCTCCAAGAGAGACAAACTCTTAAGGTGTCTATTTACAACTGACTGAGGTACAGTAAAGCCTCAATATGAAACAGGAGGCAGTCTGCATTCTTTTCCCTCTTTAAATCCCAATAATTCAAAATCCTGTATGCCTGACAAAGAATAATAATATGACTTTAATGGCACCAGCTCGAACATCTGAATATGCCGTTTGATATACCGCTTCACCACACAATGGGTGACAGTGAAAAGTGTCAAGTCGAACCAGTTTTTTTTCCCACGCGGTTTTTCCACAGATCATTTTACTATTCTCAAAAAAAAAAAAAAAAAAAAAAAGGATTTCCTGAAATACGTTTCCTGGACCGACATTCTCTCTCTGTTTTGAATGTCACATTGTCTAAGCGTGCATGGGAGAGAAGACTTTGAATGATGTTGAATGTTTTATGACTCCCTGCTTTTGTGTCAGTCTTTCCCAGGGCTGCTCTGAGACTCCGATACCACTGCTGGATCTGATAGGACAGGATAGACACGTAAGACTAACCACACTTAACATTTGAGGAGCCTCACTTCAAAAATGCCATGAATCGAACCAGTGAAAATGCTACCTGAGATACATTAACCAAAGATCAATTTCAATTTAGACAAAATACATGACAGGATTTTATTTCAAACCACTGCATTTTGATTCTGTGCTGTGTTTTTTAGATGGTCCCTTAGTCTTTTCTTATACCACCAACCCAGTAGTTAAAATTAGCTGCAACATAAAGAGGCCATATTAGGATGTTTATGGTCATTCCTGTTCTTTGGTGTTATAGTTTGTTAGTGCATGAAGTTGATGGTTTAGTTTAGAAAAAAGGAGGCAAAGACCAGCGTTTGGGAGTAAGTACTTACACGCAACAAAATTACATAATTTAATTACAAAATTATGTAATTTTAATCAGTTAAAGTAAGTGAGAAAGAATGTGCAATTAAATTACAGTTACTTTTAAAAATGTTAATCATTACAAAGGGGGTAAAATCTGAGTATTTTCTGTAAAAAGCTTAGGCTGTATGTTGAATAATGTTCATTTTGTCGCTTTTCCACTCCAGGCTGTTTGGCAAAGTTTGATGCTATTCTGATGCTTTTGATTGGTTCTCTTGTTTGGATTTGCAGCACCCCACATCTAACACTGCCTGGTTTAAACATTTGAAAATGGTTAACAGTTGAACACATTCGTTAGGAATTTAGAAAAGTAATTAAAAAGTAATCAAATGTAATAAGTTACATTACTTTGACAAAGTAATTGAAATAGTTACATTACTTATTACATTTTAAATAGGGTGACTAGTAATCTGTAACATATTACATTTCCAAAGTAACCTTCCCAACCCCAGCAAAGACACACACCTCTGTCTGCAACAGTGGAGCTGAGGTGAACCAGATGAACAGTTTGAGGTTCCAGGGAATCAACATCACAGAGAATCTGACATGGATATCGCACATCTCCACGATGAAAAAAAAAAAAAAAAAAAGAAGCCCAGAAACAGCTTTATTTCTTAAGGGAACTTCAGAGAGCACAATTCCTGTGCCTTGTGAACAATAGAAAACATTCTGACAAGAAGCATCACAAGCTGACATGGGAGTGCTCGGCCCAGAACAGGAGGGCTCTGAAACGGATGACTAAAGCCACACAAAACATCACTGGTACCCATTTACACAAGCATCAGTAGCTATGAAACCGCTTTACAGCACAAGGACCGCAAGAAATAATTCGTGGTTTACGAGCACGATCAATCTGTTTTTTGTTTTTTTAACTGTCTCTGGTCAGAAGCAGGAGATTTTCCTTTAGATAATTTTCATACTTCGTGTTAATGGCTGAAATGCTATTGTGCAAATCAGTGGAATGTTACTTGCACTTTCTTCCAAAACAAAACGCTCGTGCTAGACAAGATCTTTACGCTAGTGAGTAGTAGTTTCCCGGAGGGGCTTTACAATTGCTCATAACCTCGAAGATACCAGGTAATATAATTTTCATTCACTCTAGTAGTTATTTTGTAACACTGCAAATTTTTTTACAAACTTGTCACTTAAATTTATATTTAAATTCAAATTAAAATCCAGTGAATTTGAATTTAATTACCAAAAGAAATGGATGAACACCCTTCTGCTCAATCCTCCAAAAATATCTTCTCAGAGTTTTCATGAATAAAAGGCATGATTGATTCCGCTTCTTAAAATAACGCGCAGCAGATGTACTGAAGAAATGACTGCGTTGGTTCAAGTGAGTCAAACTATCTGCTTTACATGACTTAAAGTGTCATATAACAACAATGAATGAGACGTGGATTTGTCACACCACAACTCAATGCACTCTTTGACATTTGACATGCAAATGGATACCGTTACTTTGTTAATGGAATGAATGGATTTTCCTGTCACGCAACCCACCCGGTTCAATGACACTTTAATTAACTAATATTTTCTGAACGTGTAGGTATGAGCAAGCTCTCACTCAGATTTATGTTGCAATTACAGCAAACTCCGGCACAAAGGCATTTCCTCAAGCCGAAACGTGTTTTTGAAATAAAATTGTTCCATTAACTACAAGCGCTGCTGGAGCTTTTTCTCCTCTTCACGAATGCATTTCTCGGAAGCCCGGTTCAACATATTTTAACAATGCCTTAATGTGATCCATTTTTGCCTCTGATTTCATCCATCCAAAGAGAGTCTCAAAATAAACAGAGGCCAGTTGATGGCACATGTGCGTGTTTAAAATCTTTATTTTGCCTCTCAGCGTCTGTTTGTGAGTCGTCCAATCTATTTGTCTGAACACATTCTCTGAGAGATGTCAGAATGGTATTGACAGAGACCAATCGCCAGACGATGCTCACTACGCACACATCACGCTCATTCAATTCTGGGAAATTGCTCTGCTTTAAAAAAAGGTTGTCATTATTTTGTCACTCAGTGTCCCAGGTGACATTTACAGCAAATAACCTCAGCAGAGCCAAATAAAAAGAAAACACACCACAGAGAAAACATAAAGTCATATTTTCAACTGTTGGAGGAACCAAAATATTGTTTATAAATTGATCAATGTAAATAAATTACAACAGGAAAAAAAAAAGCCTCTTTACTTGAATGAAGAATGCTTTCACTTTATTAAAATTTCAACTGAGGTACATATAAACATTGAATTTACATCATTAGACAGTTAGATGTTTGTACTTTCATATGCTCAGTCCTCTGCAGGATAAAGACCAAAGATCATCTCAGTTTTCTCTTTTCACATGTTTTATTTCATGTTTCACTGCTCTGTGTAAAAAAAGAAAGAAAAGAAAAAGGTTCTCAAGGCCATGTTATCATTTGAATCCAATGGCAAGTTTTACAGGTGCTATTAACTCTGTGTGGACGGCGTCTTTAATGAAACAACAGACACAGATTCCCTTTTAGTGCTACACTCATGAGTCCTGTACTGTACCTGCCAAAATGACAGATGGCTGCATTACCGATCAGGCCAAAGTAAAGAAAAAATGCAGCCTTGAAATTGGTGCAGACACCTACCTGACTTCTTCATCTGTTACACACGTGCACACACTCTTTCGCTTTCTCTCAAACACACGACATGTTTTAATAAGTTTATGTTGTGAAGATGATTTTGAAACAGTTTGTGTCCTCGCTTGAAAGATGTGAATACCAACATAAATGAAATCGCTCTCAGGATTATCACAGCGGGTGAACTCGCACAGATCACATAAATTCCGCAGTCAAAAAATGCCTCACATCACACCTTCTACTGATATTGGTGGGTTTCTCGCTGAGATAATGACCTTCTCCGAGCTCTGACTAATTGAATACAGCACTCACAACTCTTAACTTGAATTCACCATATTAATGGAAATTGGAAACACTGACCTCAGCTGAAGAGCTGCAGGTCAACAGGCATTGATGTAACTGGCCTTGTTCATTAAAGGAAATACTCGAGCCTCTTTTTAGGGAGAGTCTCTCCTGGTGTCGAACCCTTGAGTCTCATGCATGTCACTGAAGCAGAAGGCAGCTCCACTGTTGAAGCTATTTCAAAAGCACATTCTTAAGATGGATGAGAGATAATATATCTGCTCTTTTACATGCCAGCATACAGCATGTTATTCTATTAAGACGAAGTGGTTTGAACAACAAATTAAATTTGGACTGCAAAAATGAAATAAATCAATATGTTCTTTTGCTGTGTTATAGGACAGATAATATATCTAATCTCTCTCTGCTTGTGAGTGCAATTCAACACTAAATAGAACATTTTATAAATGTGAATGGAAAACTGGAAATATTAACAAAACAAAGGATGTTCTGTTTGTGCCTCTTCAGTAGCTCAAAAAGGTGCTTTTATCACTTTAGTGACCAGTTTCAAAATTGATTATAAACATGATTTTGATAACAGAAATACGTCTCTCTCTCTCTCTCTCTCTCTCCCTCTATATCTCTCTCTCTCTCTATCTCTCTCTC
>JAPZDX010000025.1:8648331-8661526 GCA_029783625.1 Naso annulatus
AAAAAAGAGTTTCTTCTATGTACAGCCTCATGAATGAAATGATAAAATCCAGCAGCATTTGTTTTGGTGGAGATGTGCATGAGCCAGACTGTCACCGCTCTGTGCAGACGTTAACACTGGGGAGACGTCTGAGTGGAGAGCAGCAGTGTTGGCACAAAGAGGGCAGCGTCTCTCCTATTGACAAGGATTATTTCTGTCAAGAGCAGCACTCATGGGCCTATCTAAAAACCATGCTAATAAATGTCCGTCACTGTGGCTATCCATCACCACTTCCCAGTAACAAAGTGCTTACCGCACCGTTGCTGAATTGAAGTGAACAAGCTTGTCTGGCTTGGAGATGCATGTAAATAAGAGGCAACAGATCAGTCTGTGCACACAAAGGGATTCATTCGAAAAGGTGTTTGTGGACCCGAAGTGCTCCTTTCACAAACACAAATATCTGTGCACGTTCACACGTGCACAATCACAAATTTTCATGCAAATTTCCAGAACTCATACAGTTATCATTATAGCTATTTTCTGTGAGCACTTTGATTGCGTTAATTATAGTTAATAGCTGCCTCACTCAGTCAGTCCATCATTACCGCATATTTGTTTGTAACTGGATTCAAAGAGCTTTCTGAAGTTTCTGTGGCTTGCCGGGGTTTGTGCTCTCTCAGCAGGTTATCTGAAAAGGCTTTCCAAAGTTTCTGCATTGTTCAGACAGCAGAGTGGCTCCATGTAATCACAAATGGCTAGGTTATTGTTTTACTGACAGAAAAGCTCATATTTCGAGATTTGTGCATTAAACATGCAGCCTAATAAAATATTAAGGTGCACTGCAGATGGTGTACCGTCTGAACCTAAAAAAATAGATTTATTTTTTGTGCTTTTGCCTTGCTGTGTGCCTCAACACCGGCATGAGCTACAAGGGTATCATGCGGTCTGTTTCTTTCTGTTTTTCTTTCTGTTCTGCTTATGTGGTTGATAGACTGTGCAGAGAACTGACTCAGATTGTTTGTTAATATTTGTGCATATGTGGCCAGTGTCAGCTGTGAAAAACCTGATTGATGGTAGGCACGGTGCAAGTGCTCCAACCAAGTAACATACCTCTGAGATACGTTAGATAGACAGCTGGATACATTAGCAGAATGTACCCTCGAGTGACATCCGAGACAGAGTACCTTGCCCTATATTTCACTCAATCAGCCAGCTAACACATCCCCTTGGCAGATCGGTGTACCTAACTATAAATACAAGCTCAGGCTCACAGATTTGCACACAATCGTAAGCTAACAGTACATAACCGTCTATTCAAAAATCAACAGTTTGTTGTAACAGCTCTGTTTTGTGGAGGTGTGACATTATGTTTCACTGGCAGACACATTTTTCAACAACAAAACAACCAGATTCAATACATATGTAGCCCCTCAAGAGCTCCTCTTTGTATGAGAATTCAATAGCTGATTTCAGAGAGAATGGAACTTATTTTGTCCTCAGTAAAGCTCAACATGAATGCTGTGTCCTAACAATCTGCCCACATGAACGTCACCGTGTATGCCTCTTGTCTGAGTCGTGCTTGCAGGAGCTCCAAGTTTGCAGGAGCTTCTCTGCTGTTGGCGAAAGAGCCGATCTCCACCCGGTACGGCCCCTCATTCTGTATGAATGATCTACGCTCCCAACTGCCTGGCTCCCTCCATCAAACCTGGCCAACACTCATAATAAATGATAGTGGGGGACAATGCCCTATTTTCACGGCAGAGTCATCCGTCATGCCAGGCCAGACAAAGCCCCCAGAGTTTCATCATTTTCAAGTATTGCTCACACCAAAGTAACAGAAAAGAAGCCCGAATCTGTTCAATAATAGCTATGGGGTGCCTTGAAAACCTGCAATAATGTATTTACTAGAAACATATTTTGTCTTTCAGGTTCTACCTGCAGTTAGATCAATGATTCGCTTTGATTATCACTTTCACTTAGTGATTTTTATTCCATCATCTGTATGTTTTTACTTTGTGAAGAGTTTTTTGCCCCTCCTCTTGTGGGCTTCCTAATACATGGGTTCTACATTCAATTTCATGTGCTAAATGCTTAATTAACCACTTGGCTATATTGGGTGCCATGCCAAGGCGGACTGTTGATACTTAATGTCAATTTGCAGGTTAATCAGGTCACCTTCCATCATCTGCCAAAGCAGCAGAGGCCCTGTGGTCTTGTCCTAATTGTACGCCAGAGACCGCCTCGACAGATTGCTGCTCAAACCCATTTCAGCTCTGGTCATATCAAGGCTGAGGTATAGTTAAATATCTTCAGTGAGAGGTTAACATTGGGCATGACCAGATGAAGCAGCAGCTTATTAAAGTAGGACACTGTCTTGTGTCAAACAAGACAGCACAAGTGGTCAAGGAGTTATTTTTAGATCTGCTGTTTTGCTGTTGTATACTGTATTTAGATTCTTATCTATCATAATTTGTTTTTTTTTTCACAGGAATTTAAGATAATTTGGCCTGGTTTTATGGAAAAAATACTTCCAGGATCCCTAATAGTCTTTGCTTGTGTATTTGTGTGCACCTGTGTTTATGGACTGAACTGAAAAATATCTTTCCTTTAATAGTCGCCTCTTCAACACAGTCTTACTGATGCACCTGCCATGAGTCAGACCCTCAATTACCACTGCTACAGTAACATAACTGGATTAAATTTCACCTGCAGTGGTTTCTAATATTACTTTACAAACTGAATGTTTTTACAGTTTACAGTTTAGCAGTATAGTGAAATGGTTTTTTAAATTAGGTGAACAGAGCAGAGTGCAAAAGCAATAAAGGTTCCCCGTTCACACATCAGATATACAGACCGCCACACCGAGTCCAAGCAGTAGGACGGATTGCAAGGTGGCATTCAACAGATTGGAGCAGGAGGTGAGTCTAGTCAGAGACACACAGAGCACTGAAATTGTTTTTTTCAAATTATAAATCGAATTCTGTTATAGAGATAAGGTTGAATTAAGGTTGACAATTGGTGGAGATTCTCTTTAAGTAAAAGTGAAATTACTGATTTTAAAAAATACACAAAAAAGTACAATAGGCTACACAAAAAAAAGCTTCTCAATAACAGCGACATGAGTAAATGTAACTCTTTCCACTCCTGCTGTTTTGTCTTGTGGTGAATCTATGGTGCAAACTGAACTTCAAAGAGAGAGTGTCTGCCAGTGGAATAAACATGAACCGGAGCAAAAATAGGGATGGGACAGTGCAGCAGAGTTACTTTGTAATTAGTCTCATTTTCCAGCTAGCTTGACTTCCAAATGTTGCTGACCCCAGATTTAACAAAATGTAAGTTTTAAGTTTGTTTTTGAGAGCAGGAAATAGTTGTTGTGGACTTCAGATCAGCACACAGTTCTTCCCCAGAGCAGGACCACAGTAACAAAAGGGACAGCAGCAGCCCTGAATCTATAGGTACAACTAGAAGACCCCAAACTGATGATCTGACAGGCCATCAGCCTGAATGAATGCAATAACATTGCATGAACCTCAGGTCACCTCTGTAAAAATGCTCTGATGCTCCCATACCTTTACTACTTGAATATTAAACTACTAAGAAAATATGCTCGAAAACAGGATCAAATGATTTCAGTTGGTTTGCATTGTGCCTCTTTTTTGTGCAACATCACGGAAAGGGTTATTTGTCATTCTGAAATGTTACATAATCACAATCATCATACAAAAAAAAAAAAAAACAAATCTAACAGAACAATGTCAGAAAATATGAAGACATTTCTCTACATGATGAATCATCTTCATTTTATTTTAAGAGTTGGCAAAAAACCTCATGAATGCCAGGAACTGAGTGATATAATCTCAGGAAGAGAAAATTTCAAATCACAGAAAAAAACCTCTGATCTTGGATTTTACCTTTAATTATTTATTTATTGGTTATTATTGGTCGGACAAGATAACTGAACAGGTGTGTGGCAGCGGATATTGGATGCATCTAGTAAGCTGTTTTTCTTCTCGAGAAAATAAAGTATTTAATGGCTGACCAGTGTGGAGAACGGCGGCGGCGGCGGCGACCTAATGCATTTCACGGTCCATTTCACCCGCATGAGTACATCCATTGACAACACCAAAACATTTTTTATCAATATAATATTTCACAATGAGTGTGACATTTGATCGCCGACATCCACACTGACACACAACCACACAGTTTAAAAATCATTTTTACACTGCATAATGCAAAACATGAATAATTACACTGGCTAGCATTTGACAAAACAGGTAAGTGCGATCTTCATGTGCCAAGTGACAAAAGTCTGACTCCTTCCCCCTTGATAGATACTATTTACATGGCAGAGAAAGCGCCGTGAATGCTATGAGTAAGGCACCTGGGCGCTGGCAGGCAAAGACAAAGTGCCTTGAGGTAGAAATGTAACAGCACTATCTATCTGGGTTATTAGAGTCCCCCCTCAGGATCCTTTGCAACAGAACACTGGCCATTATGTAGGCCACAGAGAAACAATGCAAGAAAAAAAAAAAAAAAAAAAAAAAGTCTGGCTGTGGTAACACAGCAGAGAAATTAACTCTGGAGCCCCGAACCCTTTGCAATCCTCCCTGCACCTCCGCTTTCACCAGATAGGATAATGAGCAAGTGCAAAGAGTTAGGAAGCAGGCAAAAATGGCAAATCAATATTTCAGCACCTGAACACCATCATGACTAACACAGTGCAAGTGATTATTAGTCTGTCTTTTGCTGGTTGGATAACGCGAGCAAAAATGACTGGGCTCAGTTTTCTCGAAACTTGAATAAACTTCGAATCTGTAAGGTTATATTTTCCCTGAGAAAACAACACAAGATATGCTGCTGGCAAACCAAGCAGGTGAAAGTTTTCCATACAGTATTCAGAATTATCGACGCTAAGAAAGAGGTCAGCATGAATTGAGAGGAGACGGCGGGGAAAATAAAATGAGAAAAGCAGCATCAACAAAACGAACGCGTGTTTGTACCAATATTTGTACAACGTCGGAGACTGAGACAGCAGCTGAAAGTCAGTAATTGATCATGTTGCAGCCTTACCGGCTCTTGCTTTAAATGTTCAAAAGGATTTGTCTTCAGGTTTATGGATTCAAGCAGGGAGGGAGGGTGAGGAGGGGCCTGTGAGAAACAGAAAACAAACAAAAAAAAATGCACGTGTACTAATCCTCAGTTGGCTTGCTTGTGCAATATAATGGCACAAGCTAATGTAAGAGTGATTGTGTGAATGCTCCCAAACCAGCCGGCTCTGCCCCCAGCGTTCCTCTCTCTCCTCAGCTCCTCACTGTTTACTTTTCACTATCGAATTAGTGGGTTAAAAATCTCATGAAGCAGCCTCCCTCTGCCCTGCACTCCCAGCCTGCACACCACCTTTTAATCAGATGGTTATGGTGGTTCATTTAAAGAGTCTCCACAGTGACTTCGGCAGCCTTAACTCATCTACAATGCAATTACAGGCAAGCAGGTTAATGAAATAAGGGTGCAGAATAAGCTAATGTGTGGCTTGGATTTTAATAGATAACACACGTGCAAGCACCTCGCAGATATACAGATACCACATTTAATTCAGCCACCTCCCACATGCACTCATACGAAATCCACCCTCACCCTTGCAGTATGTCCAAAATTTCGTGTGTGGGCACTGATGCATTCTCATGTGTACATGCATGTGCACATACCAACAAGTCAGGAAAGCTATGCTTAGACAGCAAAGTCATTAAGGAAGCATTTAATTAAGGCCGGGAATAAGGTCAGCGTTGGAAGGACAAACATATTCTAATAAAATGTGGGTGTGTGTTGCACCGGGATCCCATGGCACTCTCATACATCAGGCCGGCCTGAGAAGACCACAGCTCAATTTTGTAACCCAGCTATTTCTATGCAGATTAAAAGCTCATTCATCAATTCCCCTGCACTCTCCCTTTGATTATATGTGGCCTGTCTTCTCCTCTCTTCTCTTCTCCTCTCTCTCGTTTGTGCTCCCTTTGGGTTTCATAATACTGTACCACAGGAACAAATGTGCACCCATATCCTTAATTAAATCAATCTGCAGGGGGCCGGCAGGTGCATCCACTCACCTTTGCTGCAACTCATTCAGGTCAATGCACTCACACTGACCTTGATCATGCTAATCTGTCCTGCTGTACCTACAGGACCGACAGACAGACACTGGAGTCGGGTGTCAGGTGATGACAAAGAGGGTCACAGAGGACCCCTCCACCATGGCGGTGTGTAAGAAGAGCTGACGGAGAGACAAACTCCTGAAATATGCTCCCCATCAGGACCAGTGCATGCAGCTCTTCTATAAATACTTTAACAAATTTTTCAGTTCAACAGAACTTTTATTTTACTTTGCTGTCGTAGTGATCTGTAAATATTCTTCTGGCTGTAGCTGCAAACTTTTACAAAAATAAGCTATAACTTGAGATGACCTCAGTTAGATTTACAACCAGTACAAAACATCAAGAATTCAGCTCTAATGTTACCTTGTTTAACAGATTTCACAGTGGATGAAAGAAGCAAAACATCTGAAGAAACTTCTCCAACAGCTCCTGTGGTACAAACGTTTTCTTTGCTGTTGATCCATAAACTCAGTCTGTTTCAAACACTCAAAGGTTTGACGAAATATGGTCCATCGCACATCTTCTGGCATAGGTTGGCAGCCATAAGGAGAGTGTTTCATATGCAGTACAACATTTAGATGTATTTGAGCTGGACAGCCTAGATGTGGGTGGCTAGGCGATCAGTAGTGATGCTGGTGAAACACTAAAATGCAGTTTTATAATAAGATGTAATGGGATTACTTGACCAAGAAGAGATATCAGTGTCATCACTTTATCCTTCGTCTTTATAACCACGTAGTAAAACACATACACACGCAAAGTAATCTACCAAGAATGCAGACTTGTGTGTTTTTAAAGGCCAGAGTTGTGAATTGTCAGAGGACACATTTTATCTTGGCAAAAGTTAAAAACATAAATAAATGGTTTGGCTGAATGATGTGAAAAAAAACAAACAAACAAGCAAACATTATTTATTTTTGAAAACAAACAAGAACAAAAACCTAACATTCAGTCTTACAACACTTAGCCATATCACAATAAAGTTATATCCTAAATCTAACACATTATCTAGTTTTATATCACAATATAATATTGATATATTACCCAGCCATATTAAGGGAGCTGCTTTTTTTTTGAAAAGCTCTGTTCTCTGTCTGAACACGACTTTTTGCTGCAGGGACGCTGCAATGTTTACCTTAACATCAGCTGTTTAAAAAGGGAATGATGTCCAGTAAATAAAGTTAATGCTTAACAAAACTGAAAGCTGACAAAAGGGGAAAAACAGAACAAACACAAAGAAAGTTGTTTGCAGAGGGCTGCCAGCCTCATGGAGATTATGATGGAGATAAACCGGTGTATCTTGATAGACTATTTGGATGTACTTGGATTTGTAACCAAATAAAGTCGAGGCTTGGCAAATTGTCCTTGTCACCATGTAGGACAACATCTTACATCTTAGTAAAGCCTTGCAGATTGAGTTGGTCCCGCCAAAGAAAATTTCTGTCACATTTGCTTTACCTGAGTGCTCCCGAGAGTCTGCCCCTGTTTTATAATTAAGTAAGTAAGCACAAAGAAATGAGGACCAAACTAAGTTTCATTTTTGGTTCTTTTTTACTTTCCACTTAGTCCATCCTCTCTGTCTCTCTCTCTCTCTCTCTCTCTCTCGGGCATGCATCTATGGAAAGTTCATGCCTGAAAAAAAGCACACAAGATGTCTTAAACATGTGTTCGGTAGCTGCAAACAAACTGAATAATGTAAAACAATTCCCCGTGACATTACTATAGGATGAGTTAATCTGCCATGAAATAAACAAAGGCATTTGGCATTTGTGCATCCTTTAGTTATTCCCTTGTTGGCTTGCATGCTCACTGCACTGTAACAGCTCTTAAAATGTGGGGTTGACTGTTGTGTTGTTTCTTGTATATGCTGCAGATTACCTGAGTGTGAGTACACCATCTTGGGTGGAAAAACTAATAATGCTACATATGTCACAACAGTCTCCATGTATGTACAGTGCTTTGTTTTGTATGTAGCCCACGTACTGTTGGTCAAACAGATCTAATACATATGATTTTGATCACATCTGAAAGGTATGATCTTTCCAGAAAATTTTAATGAAGAATAAATCCATCCTCAGCTCAACTACTATTCTCACTTGACTGTAAATAAAATAAATCTCTTTGTAGACCAACGAAGCTACTGCAAGAGTCATTAAAAAAAAACACACAAAAAAACAAATCACACAGGTTATCTCATTGAGACACAAGGTTTCATTCTCAAGGGGGACGTGTCCTGGACAAACATAACAATACAATACAACACTGAGAAACACACAAGTTAATCAGCACGACAACACAAAGCATTGGTGAATGCGCAAAAAGTGTCAGACAGATTAAGAACACTAAAAACAGGAGCAAGTTCCCAAAGATGCTCCCTCCAGTGCACCTACTTTTTCTTTACATCCCCCGGGGGTATCAGGCTGGACAGCTTCAGATTCTGCTGTAGTGTGTTCCACACTGAGGGGCAGAGCAGGAAAACGCTGTTTTGCCAAACTCTGTATGGACTGAGGGGACCATCAAAGCACTGAAGTCCTGGGAGCGTATGGCTGCACTGTTTATATGACATGTAAGACGATAAACACGTGGGCAGCAGTCCTTGGATGGATTTGTAAGTTAGCCTAAATTATGCCAGTGCAAAAGTCTGTGCATGGGCAGTGATGACCAGTTGACCAAAAAGTGAAAAGTGTGAACAGACTTCATGAAAAAGCACTGTGTATTTGCTTATTTTTTAGCTTTACTAGTTGGATCTTACTTAGAGCTACCCAAAGTTTCTTTAACGCTATGGCCATAATAAAGCTTCAAGCCACATGTTAAAAGTCACAGTACACAGAATATGACATCTAATCTGTTAAACATTTTCTAGGACAAAGAGACCCCATGTTAGACTGTTCCTTCCGCATTTTTAATGCTTACTACGCCCATGACATGTTCTCAGGGTCCTCAATACTGTACCTCTATAAAGTTTTTGGTTTATTGATTTGACTCCTTGGTCCAAAAAGTTAAGTTGGTCCAACTCTTAACAACACTCTTACAAAAAAAAAAAAACACATCTGCAAGTCAAGAGAATCCTTTCACAGTGCAAAATGTCACAGAGACTAAATTAATGAGTGGGACCAGCAAAGACACGACTGGATGGTGTTTTCACAACCTCTTGGTGAAAGAATTTTAGAGCAGTCTGAAAGAAAGAGCTGCCTCGGGACCTCAGCTCAGGACACAAAGTCTCTTGTGCTGTTAATATTGTTTTTAGTTGGCGCAAAGTCTCTTCAATGCATCCAGCGTAGATCTTAGAATTAGATATCCAAGGAGTGGACAATCACGACTATCATAAGGCGATCAATGAAAGTGTAGAATGTTAGTCCACCTGATTAAAAGACCATGCCAGTCTATTTTTGACTTCTCACCATTCTCACCACAGATCGCACCTTTCTTGCACAAATGTTGTTAGAATTTGACCATGTATACATTTTAATAGATCTCAGACTGCATTTTCATATCCCACTCACTGCCATTCATGTTGAAACAGGGTATAGAAGCACTAAAGGACACACGAAAGTTGCTAAGTATAGGTAATTTCCCCTTTAAAGACAACGTCTGTCTTTATTTGGTAAAATACTGCTGAGCTGTGAGCTGGGAGTTGCTGAGACGAAAATTGTTACGCCTGGAAAAATAGTTCCTTACCAGTGCTGCCGCCCTAGCTCAAATATAAGCGAGACAAAGAATTTTGACACAGATGTTCTTTTTAACTAACTTTGTTACATATTTTCAAGCGCTTTCTGTGACGTTCATTGAATACGGACCAAAAAAAAAAAAAAGTGATCTCATAGATAAAGCTATTTTGGGAAATATGGGTGGAGTTAATGTAACCCATGTGGCTGATGCTGACGAAGGACAATGACATGTAGCAACACTGATATGGTCCTTTAACATCATAGGCTCTTCTTCATTAATTCGTAACTCTCCCTGTCTATAATGAGAAGTATACTTTGGAGGATGCAGTCAAAAGTTTTACACTTAATATTATAAAACCCTTTGCCTCTGACTGAATAAAGTTCATTATTAATTGAACTGAACTGAATTCCATGTGCACACAAAGGACATAGTCTTTGGCTCAAGACAAACAGAATATGTAAATTTTAATCCTAGAAATTTACTCTCATAAATATTCACAGTAATGATCAAAAGCAAAATTATTTGATCAAAACAAAAAAATGCCATCTTGGTCTTCAAACTATTAGCAAATAGTGAAGAATTGTTATATTTCTTCTTAGCAGCTTTATTCATGTAAAACAAGTCTTGGACATTGTGATTTAGATTCTTTCCCAAGGGGAGGGTGGGCAGAGATATTTTTTCATTATTGTAAGAAATAGGATGAGAATGCATCTTGTCCGTGTTTTTGTTTCTTTTTCATTTATGAGGCTGTTGACGTTAATAATTTAGGGAGTTTATGTAACTTGTATAAAAGCATTCACTTTCATTTGTATATTATATTCTTGAACCCTCACTGAATTTAGCAGGAAAATTAAATATAAAACTTGAAAGGCTTGAAAGAAATTAGGGAATTAGCTCTGCAGACATAACAGTCAGGAACTGATTAAAAATGTAAAATTTTGATCTGATGATATTACAGTTTATCCATTGGAAACATGCATATCTGAACCAAATAATGTAACCAACATGGCGCCTGTGATGGCTGCTCCACACAGCTGAACTGACTGTCAGCAACCCTCCAGCACTCAACCTTAGTTTCTTTGGTCCATAGTTTAGCATTTTCTTTAGGCTGTTAAGAGGTTTGGGTTTGATTGATATTTTGCATTATTTACACCTACAGACTAATTGTCCTGCTTTGTTGTAGTTGTAGTGTAGTTGAAAGTGTTTCTTTTTGTGTTATCCCCTTTTGTTTTGAGAGTGGTCTGGTCAGCCATTGTATATGTTCCCCCTTGTGTTTTGTTGTGGTTATGCTTGGTCAGTTAGTCTGTTAAGTTTTATTAATGTAAAATATTGTTTAGTTGACGTTGTTGCGCTTATGTGACCTCTTTTATAGGCACATACCTTTATTTTATTTTATTTATTTGATTTTGTTTGGGATAAATAAATCTACCTTTTGAAAATACAAAAAAACAACAATTAAAAAAAAAAAGCTACCTGTGACTCCTCCTGCCCTCCAGCTCTGTCCTTAACAGCACCAGAGAAAAAGACAGTTGTAATCAAAGACACCACGGTTCATCTTGTGGAGAACATGTGTGGTTGCGCAGAATTTCATGCCAACCTAGACCAAAGTGGTGGACCCGCTGCTCTCCGTCATGCGGCTAAAAACAGTGTGATTAGTAATCACAGTTTGTTATAGCAGTAAAAGTTACAGAGCGTGCATTCATCTTGTGTAACTTTGACAGGGTTGGTGCAGGAGGGCTCCGGAGGGAACACAGCATGCACAGACTCTAACGAGGATCCTGACGCTGCATATTGAAGTCTCGAAAGTTGATGTTAAATGTTTTCAACCATAAAAATATGAAAAGACATTATTCCTCTGCTAGTTTGCTTGAGTCTTTGAAACACTGCACTTTTAAAAAAACAACAAAAAAGTCTATCTCTATTTTATATTTGTGCCCTGACTTTAAATTTGAGTTAAAGTTGGAAAGTTCAACATTTTAATGAAGTGATTAGGGAAAGTGAATGCCATACCCTTTTCATTAGAGTATAAAAAGTGACAGTACATGCTGTCAGAAGATTCTTAATGCTGGATCCTCAAAATATTTATTTTGGGTTCCGTACTTTGGTAAAAAAAAAAACCCAAAATCTAATGCTTTCCTTTTTCTTGTAACACTGCACCACAGAACACTGCTGCCTTTAAATGACCCCAGTGAATGAAGTATCCAGAAAAGACGAGAGGTCGTGACAAAAACAACCACGAGCTTAAGTCTCGTTTCTTTCTATTAGAGCAACAATAAACCAACAGAACCAAACACAGTTAATGCTTCTATTAGTGACAACGTTATTTTGTTTTCTTTGTGACATTGTGTCGTTGTGCTGTTGTTACATGTAGAATCAAATCAACCAAAAATGTGATAGTCAACTGGGAAACAGTGTGTAGAAAACCTGTTGCATTTAACAGGAATCATTACATTTTCTGCACAATCTAACAATAAGTTTGATCAAGTCAGAGAATTTTTGCTTTAGACAAAATCAGATGTTTTGGAGAACGCTGCAGGTTTGTGCAGAGATGTGGGAACGCTGGGCCATGTCAAATTACATCTTCGTATTTCCTCGTGGTAAGGTTGTTCAGTTCTGCTTGGCCATGATCAGCCAATAAGCTGATTTGTCTCAGCAGTGTGACACTGGGTTGTATTTCTTCAAAAGGTGACCCTGTTTCAACTCTCTGCTGCATGGCCACTGCCTTTTTTTTTTTCATGAAACCCCTGCATCGATCCAAACACAGCCTTAACAGACTACCTATATTAAAATTAATTGGAGAACTTGCGATTTGGTCCAAACGAGCGCCCGGACTACCATCTACTCTTTCACCTGTTTCAAAAATAGTTTTTTTCTTTCCTTAATGTCAACAGAGAGGCTCGATGTGTCTAGTTAAGACAATTCTCTCTGCATCTTCAGGGCAAAATATACAGCAGCTAAATCAGGTGCTTCTCAGCTCCAGGAAAACAAAAATGAAGTGGATCCTGCTGATTAATTCACAGCCTTTAATCGTGCAAGTAGACCTACCTTTCACCACCACCATGTCTTCTTCAAAGTCATAGTGAACAATGACATGAGGCGATCGGTTTAAACAGTCGACCTAGACAAAGCACATGAACAGCATTTTAAAGGTGTTTTCACAGCTGCCTTGTTTAGTTTGGCTGAACATAATTATGGTTCATTTTTCTTCTCAGTGTGGTTTGTATAGGTTGGTGTAAACATAAGTAATCGAACTCGGATGCGGACCAAAACAACCAGACCAAGACCTGTTTAAATAGGTGGTCCTGGTCCGATTACAAACAAACTCTGGTACAGTTGGTGTGTGTTATGAAGGTGATTTGACCTTGATGTGCCCCAGCTGCAGAAGAATTGTGCAT
>JAPZDX010000025.1:8677112-8691647 GCA_029783625.1 Naso annulatus
GGAATTTTAGCACGATGACACTAAAGATAAACTGCCTACACCAACTTTAATTTACGTGGGCTTTTTAGGTCCAACTGAGTGCAGAGTTAGCTAGTTAGCAAAAAATAACACAAGTATTTCTTTGTTTTTCTCTTGAATTTTATTACTGAAATAGGGAAAACCAGCAAGTACGCTGACAATCAAACAACTACCACAGATAACTTACAAGCTAAAGAAAAACAATAGCCTACTGAATTGAAATGAAGTGACTGTTTGCAGAATTGGTATAAAATATTAAGACATACAAAACAGCATCTAAAATAGCCAATGATTACATTTGCAGGGACTTTTTTAAGTTATCAAAAGGAAATATTTACATGAATTTTAATTTTAGAGCATTCAAAATTTACTTATATTTCTGAACAGAATTTGAAGAAATGACAGTTTAAACATTATAACAATAACGTCAATGTATCTTGTTGCAGAGATTAGCACGTTAACCAGCTAGTTCTAGTCCTTTCTGTCTCATAATGCCACTTTGTAGGCCTACCTGAAGAGGCAATAGTGACTTACTAGTCCAGTCTGCAACCAGTACAAGAGGCCAGAGATTTAATGCTGGCCAAAGTGCCAATTCTAATCACTGGCATGTGAAAAGGAAACTGTGTTATGGTACATAAAGAAGTGATAAAAACAGAAGCCAAACAACGGTGGTTGCTTCCACCAGTGGAGACTTTGCAAATAGCTGAAGTTAAACTTGCAATGCTTTATCTAGATTAGCAAATAAACACCTGCTAATGCAAATGTTTGGTTTTTAGTGATAAACATAACTGAATAACCTTTCTTACAAACCTGTGAAAGGGATGTTTGTTACGGAAAGGGTAAACACCTCAACTTGTGATATGCTGCCCCCAACTGGTTTGGAGGGTTTATTTGACAGCTGGCCAATTCTTACACATAAGTTATTACCTTTGATGTGCCTTGAGTCAGTGTAGGCCTACTTTCCCATGTAGGATATTTCTTTGGTGATAATCTTTGCATGTTGCTGTAGGTAAAAATAAGAAATTAGAATAAGCTATTGTTATTTGTGGTTCAAAGTTTTCTTTTAGTGTTAGGCTGCTACATTATTTCCTCATGCAAATGCTTTAAAATTAATTTAAAACTAAATTCAAAGAAGTGTTTAACTGACAGTGTTTTGATTGGTTAATACAGTAAATGCAGAGAGTGCCATCATAAAACCAACAAACATATACAGAGATGCAACTCTGATTCAAAGAATATGAATATTCATTTTTTAACTTGATGAAAACAGTGCAAAGACAGTGCAGCTTGTTTGCAAATGATTGTCTGTTTTTGTTTACATTTTGCACAGATTTTCTTTTACACAAACAACTAAACAAGCAAATTTAAGCTGAATTTGAAGCAGAATCAGGAGGAAATGCACACACAATGTACAGAGTGATCGCAAAGAGGAAGGGAGAGATAAAGAATGAGAGAAAAGGACAGAGAGGGAAGCCGACTGGTTGCTCCCTGACTTGACGTTGTAGACGCAGCAGCTGTCATTTTTCCATCAGTGGGGAATGAAGTCACCTTGGCCTGTGAGGACAGGTGACAGGAGGAGTGGGAGGCTGCGGCACTGGCGCAGGCCCCTGCTGATGAGGGCCGGCGTTAGTGGAGGTGACAGGAGCGAGGAGCAGCTCACCGGGGAACCCTGACACCAGGCAGCAGCTGCCCCGAGAGATGCAGCGTCAGCACAACTTTCCACAGGAAGTTGGAATGGAAAAGCAAGGAGGGTAAGAAGTTATCCACTTCCTTGCTCTCCCACTGTTCTGTTACTTCATTCTGTTATTCAACTAACCTCCATGTGAAAGACAGACAGACGCATAAAATATTAATGCAACCTGGTGTGTCTCCTATTGCATTTTGCTGTAAGGCTGTAAGTGCCAGGGAGCTTTCCATCGATAGCCTTCGGAGCTACACTGCCTTAGAAGTTCTGGACTTGCAGAGGAGCGCGTTTGATCTCTTGTAGAAAGTGGAAATCCTCCTATTGTATTACCTATTACTGTGTGCTCAGTAAAATTCAAATGCTACACCCAGAAAAATCAGATTTCTGCCTTTGCTCCTTGCTCATTTTTAAAATCCTCTCCTCTCCTCTTCCCTCCTTTCCTGTCTCTCTATCTCTTTCTCTTCTTCCTCCCAGGTTGGCATCCATCACCATGCGGGAGGCCACCTCTCCTCTGACAGCTTTGTCAATGTAAATTACTGCAGTCTGTCTAGAGTGGTCTCAGCCCAGGGAGAGCACTACCTGCGGGGCTGCCCATTGCATGCACAGAAGAACCCAGAATAACCAACCAAGGTCTGCGCTGTTTGGACTCCCCCATCTCTTCTGGAATCTCACCTTCTCACCCTTCTTCCTGCTTCCAAACATGCAAGCTTAACTCTTCCCTCTCTTACCTACACTGATTGTTACTAAGGACTATGTTGTTATTCTATTGCTCTTAATCTTCCCTTTTAACTTTGCAAACAACTGGTGTGTTTTGAAAACAAGCGATAGAGCTGTTGCCTGGTTATCTCCCCGTCTCACCAAAAATTGCAAGCTCCTCTTAAGCAAACAAGGTTGTGTGCTGCTTTGATTTCCTCCATTACATGACTGATTTGGTTACATATTTCCCCCATGGAACTTTCGTTCACATGGTGGTTTCTCCACTTAGAAATATGGCCTATTTCCTGCTTCAAATGAGCTCCCTTGGGATTTATTTACTAAATTGCAAAGGACGAAAGATAATTCATATCTCAGTAATTAGGCATGCAAGAAATACATCAGAGAACCGAATACGCCTTGTTATTAAAAAAGGAAACGCTACGGTTTGATATTATGTAGATTTAAAAGCCCTCCCTGAGGGTTTTTATTCATTAATTATTTTAGTTTTTTTTTCTTTATTTTGTCTGTGAATAGAACACCAGTGTAAGCTGGTTTACACCCAGAATGCTGAGCAAATTAAGAACAAAGATGACAGAGGAAAGAGGTGAATTCACTGTTCTTCTCAGGTTTCTTTGAAGAAACAATCGCTCAAGGACTCATTTGTACAAGACTAGCACACAGCAGCAGAAGACGTCTTAGGTGTATGTTAACAGCCTTAGCTGATATGGATGATGATGATGAAACATTTTGCATTTTGAGCATCTTTCCTCATAGGTAGCTAAATCTCCCAGAGGTCTGGAGGTGCCACGGCAACCAGGATACAGAGTCAGACTCAAGCTCTATCTGGCTGGAAAAACATGAGAGTCACTGCTGAGGTTGCGTGTAAGTTTATGTTTATGTGTGGCTAAAGGTGTGTGGTTGTCTCGGCTTGTGTTTTCGCCTTAACACACCACCCTCCTTGTGTTCATGCTTGTATAAGTCTCTGATGTTTCTGTGGAGATGGATTCCAAATGATGGAACACGTGTCCGTGTCAGTTTTCAGAATTATTTTTCTGTGAACGAGGCGCATTTTCTGCTTTGAAAGTTACAGCACTATCAATAAAAAACTCGCTTGGATGTGAAACTTCGGGCAAACATTGTATGAGTACACAAAGTCAGTCTCCCATTCATGGTCAATGAAGCAGCTCCAAGCTGTATATCAGCATGTCATCACAGATTAGACTCTCCGTTCTTTGGTTTTCTTGCTCATGACGACACTGTGGAAGACTTCACACACTACATCCTGTAGGATCTTTCTCAGAAGTCAAAAGGTAATCGCTTTAAGCTGAACATGAGCAAGTAAAACTGGACGAATCTCAGCAGCTCAACAGGAACAGACATGCCATGTAATTACAACAAGAAATAAACACATAAATAAACATAATGCCTGGAAGTGCAGCGAACAGTGTCACATTTATTTAAATGGAGAGCTATCTTGAGTTCACATGGCACATACGATTGCATTTTTATGAAATCTTGCTTGCAAATTAAAGCAATGCAATGCATATATTGAGACATCTCAAATGTCCAGCGAGATTAAAAATATAGCTCTTCATATCTGGCCATGAATAAGATATGATGTTGTGAGATGTTTCCTGATCACAGCAGAGGAAGGGGGCACTCGGGTGGATGGCAGCAGTCAGGGACTGGATTGAGCAGAGCGACTCTCCTTCAGGCTTGGGAGCACAGCCACCTGTCACTCCTCTTCAGCCCCAGCAAGAAATCATCCAATTTCATCCACATGCTATCAGAAGGTCACCAGGATGGTGGTCCATACTTTGAGTGAGCAGAGAGAATCACTCTTACTTAGAGCTCCGTCTCCTGGGACCCTTGTTCCTCTCAATCACTTCCCAGACTCTGGACACACTGAGCCACTTGACTCTGAGACTCTGGCCATTATGCGTTTTTGCCACATCAAAAGCAGAGAACATCCCAGTATGAGACTTGAACTGTTTTCCCCTGAAACTTGAACTTAAGACGAGCTGCAGTATAATATTCTGTACCTGTTGGCTTCCATGCAGCTAAGATGTGATTCATGCATAGGGTGAATATTTAAATCCAACATAACATGTTTCTATGGTTGCATTTTTTCTTTAATAAAAAAATCTTTCATTTCAGCAGCTTGTCTTGTCTTGTCAAGAGAAAGCTATGCACACCAAAACCCACGGCATAAGTACAAAAACACATTACAATTGGCATTAAAATTCTGAAAAAAGTAAATTCTTCGAAAAAATTTAGAGATTCTAGGTTTAGATTTTTTTTATAACTCATCCTACTTTTAGGCTAAATTAAAATCTCCTCTTCCTCAACATTGTAATCACTGTGTTTGGATCTGCACAGAGAGCTGAGAGAGAGTTAGGCAGTTGAAGCTTATGGATGAATAATGTGCTATTCCCTTCTTTTGCTCATAGTCCCACCACCACCACCTATGGAAACCACGGTGAGTAATGCACACTGAAAAAAGAAGAGGCTTTAAGGTGGAGGAAGGGGCATGCATATTTATAATATCACCATGATCAAATAGGAAAATAATGAAAATAAACAATGGTCTATAGCAGAAGTGAGATGGAGCAAAATTCACAAATATATTTTATTGCAGTTTACCATTTTTAATTTAAGCACCTGAAAAGGTTTGCATATGACAGACAGAGTTATATATACGGACAGACCTTTTCTAGAGTTGCTTGTGGGACTGAAAACAAATCAAGTGAATTCAATTAAAGCAATTAAATATTTATTAGAGCAGCAGCTGACAGAAGTTGATTGATGGCGAGTAAAATCAATATTTTCCCCGCACATACTCAAACATTTCTAGTTCCCTACAGCACACCATCACATATGCACACATATTCATTCCTAATGATTTCTCACGCATACATACATACGTGCATACAAGGATGATTGATATGTTTTTGGCCTGAGGTAGAACAAGATGAGTTATACAATTCTATTTACATACATATGCAGTTCAACACTTTGATTAAGCAGAAAGTTTTGAAGTTAATAACTTTTGTCGTATTTCTGTTTTGGGAAATAGAAAATTAAAAGATGGAAAGACACCAGCACACTGTCAGAATGGCAAAATCACGTCCCTTCCGATGAACCCGGTGGGACCTTATTTTGGAAAAAAATATGAATGGCAGTCAATGGATAGAGACAAAATATTTTTTGAATCAATTTAAATTATACCACCAATCTCAAATATGATGTTTGACAATTTAAAAGATAATTTTACAAGTCAAGAGAGTCAGAGTTTATCATACAACTGCTGAAGTATTAGACTTTGAAAATATGTATACAGAAAGACTACACATCCGATTTTTGCGTTATTGACGTCTTAACAACAATCTCTTACAGAACCAACAACTCTCTGTTTGCTTAGCTGCAGCTCTCAACATACTTATGCTTGTAATGATTTATTGCTCTCTTAAACCGTTCAGAAAAAAATGGAAGAAACTGTGCTAAAGATAAAGCCATGTTAGCATTGGTGATATTGCGTGTATTGTGCGAGACGAGAGACGTACTTCACTGAACAGTTTCACAATAAAACATTGATTTACTCTCCTGTTTGATGTCATAATCCAACTTTCTTGACATACAAAAAAACATCTTTTAATTTGCCAACCATCATATGTGTAATTCATCGCACAAGCCAAACAGGGCCAAAAAATAATTTCTTTCGTGCCATAGGACTGCATTAATTTTTTTTTTTACCAAATTAAGAAGCTGTGGAGAAGCTAAGAATGCAAGAAGCTGCACCTTTAGGGGTGAACTCCCCCTTTGTGGGTCACATTGTTGAAATTTAGACATAGATCTGCATAACACAGATCAGCATTGCACATCTTGGAAATGTTTAAATATAGTAGAAAATTTAGAAGGAAATGTAAAATCACCTTTGTTATTTGAATAAAAACCATAGTAATTTCACAGTAAGCAATTCCAAACATCCTGAAAATGGTAAGATAGACCCTATAAAAGTTATGACATATCAGTGGCATGATTTGAAAGTAATAAAACTAATGTTGACTGGTCAAAATAAGTCATGAGCTTATGGATAATGCCTTACCAAAAATCTCCTTAGGAAAAAAAAAAAACAAAACCAAAAAAAATCTTAATGGGTGATTTATATACACAGAAACCAAATTCATAGAAAATATAGAACCAAGATAAATTAGTAAGAGATAAATACACATATTCGCATACAAGCTGTTAAAGCAGGCTCATCCATATTAATAAGAAACAAAGATTAACATGAGGCCATAGTGAAAATTAAAACATAATATTGCGTAACAATTCATAGTTGAGAGCCTCAGGGGTCTGAAGGCTGAATGCAGCCTCCCACTTCTTCACCACGCTGGGAGATGGGACTCTTTTTCTAAACCTCCTTGTGAGTCCTTGAGACTGAGGCAGTTGATGACTGCAAGAGGACTGACATTGTCCATACTCAGACAGTGCTGACAGGAATACTACAAAAGTTATTTCCTTCAAACTGTCTGCATAATCACTCCAAGAGTTGCATGTGCATGAAAAGAGAACTTCATAACTGATCAGTTACCCCTTGTTCTCTAAATTTGTACTAATTTACCTCTGTTTTGTTCCACTGTCTGCTTTGTGCTGTACATTTTCTTGTGTGTGGATTTGCTCTATGCGCCCCCATAACTGCATATCATTCCACAAAAAACACAAGTAAAGAAAATCCAGTTTTCAGTGGGTGTGGCTCTGCAGGGGGAATCAAGACTCGTGACCTCAGTATTTCGGTCTTCACTTTGTCCCTCTACGCAACGGTCGTGATTTGGCTCAGGCAACCGCAGAGTTGCTGACATTTATTGCGCAACAATACATCTGCTGGGTTTATCTTTAATCCCAGTGCAAACATCCATAAATCTATTTTTACTGGTTTCAGAACATAAATTTTTAGAACAGGATGCCTTTTTAGCTATTTGTCAGCGTTGTGGAGAAAAGTCTGTAACCTGTTCGAAAGTCTTTCTCCCACAAATGTAAACCGAGAGCTATTTTATGTTCAAAGAGTTATTTTTGCCGTGTCGATGTCATTTAAATCCTCCTGTCTGACTCTGACAAAACAGCTCTGTGAGAACAGCTTGCCTCACAATGCAGAGCTTAATTTGCCTGCGTGGAATCCCTTGTCTTTTTTGGTCCATTGACTGGTGTCACAAATCAGGGTTTGTGTCCCAGAGTCAACATGAGTGCATCAGCGGCTCCTCGTCAGAGTGACACGCAGCGTGAGGCAGCCTAATAAATAAATTAATGAAGTCCACGCAGCAGCCTGAATTTTAAGGAGTCATCATTGTTGTAGCAGATAAGCAGAACAAGGCAGGAAACTTTGGTGTGAAACACATGTTGCTGAGTGCTTTGATCTGGTCTGACGGAGGTGGAGGGCTGCAGAAGACAGGCAAGGCCCACAGTGATCAAAGTCAACACCAACATCGTACCTCTGCTTTAAATATTTCATAGAGCAGCACTGGATTACTAAAACATGTCATCATAAAAAATTGGATTTTTGATTGATATTTGTTGAATAGATGTCATCCAAAACTCTTTGCAGTGCTTTTGGATCCTTCAAACAACATCCATATAAATGGATTTTATTTTTCAGCACTCATTGCACAGAAAAAAAGACTGAAGAGGGGTTGATGAGAAATCGCATTTGCTCTCAACATGATGCAATGAACTCGGTGATGGGGACTTTACAGCAGGGTGAACACTCCACCTCTGTGTTTTATTTATTGCTGCTGCTTCACCTGCCAGACAAAGCGGCAGTGGCAGATGTGCAGAACAAAATGCAGAATGCCTGAATCAGAGAGAATCCGACACGGTGACACCAGAGAAGAAACACTCAATGTTTTTTTTTCCCCTGTGTATGACTTTGTAAAGCTGTCGGTGCTTCACGCAAACCCAGCACCTGCCCGATCACAACCTTTATTTAAGAGAGAGAGAGAATGCAAATTGAATAAAAACTCTGGCGATAAGATATTTTATTCATGCTCCCACATGATGAAGCCTAATGATGTTGATGACTTTCCACCACCAGTTCAACATTTTTGGTTTTCAGAGTGTGACAAAATTTGGGAACAGACCCTCAAAACTGTAATTTGAGGGGGGGGGGGCAATAATGGGTTTGTGTGCCCCTCCCAAAATTCATTAACATATATAATAACAAACAGTAACTAGCAAACAAATTCACAGATCAAAAGTACCTACAATAAGATCATTGCCAGGCTGACATGAGGTAAGCTGTTGAGCTTTTGAACAGATGGTTATGTTGTTTCAATCATTCTGTCTATGCCTGTGATGTTTAGCCAAGTTAGATGGAGGGACTGACCTCCAGAGTTATATATTTGTTTCAGTCTTTATTTTAGTGTGAGTGAATGTTCTCAAGAGAGGACGAACTCAGACGGCGCAGAGCCACAGCTGTCGCTGTCTGCTGCACACTGAGACAGAGATGAAAGGGAGAGTTGCAGAGAAACCCTCAAGGGATGCTTTTCTTGTGAAATTAATGAATAATAAGCTTTATTAATGAAATATCCTTTAAATAGTGTAAACTACTGCTTTCTATTATGATTGAATATTACGTTAAAAAAAAAAACAGTGCCCCTGAGAAAAAAACGATGTCAAATGTTACAAGTACAATACTGAACTCAGCATGTTATTGTCATTGTAATCATGTTAGCATAAAAAAATAAAATAAAATGCAGTTTTGGTGATTGGATTTCTATCAAATAGTGACTGACTGCATGAAAATATGGCTGTAAATGCACCCCGAATGCACTGATGACAAACTGTGATGTAACCAGCTAAAATACTTCCAAAGGTGGTCAAGGACACATTGTAACCACATTGGACAGACATAAATGCAATTTTTTCAATCCATATACAACAATTACGTGGGTGGGACAATATAAGAGAATAAATAGCAACCTATTACTGTACGTGCACCACATGGTCACTATGACCTTCTTGTCTGAGCATAAGTGGGTTTCAATCCTGAATAAGTCAAGTCGCTGTCCTCTGCAAACAAAAGTTTAATCCATCATTAACAAAATAATTTAAATACCCAGCGTACTTTATGTATGTGTGGTACTGTATAACGTAAAGTACTCCTCTTGTCATTCTAAATCCCTAAAATTTCTAATAATGTTGCAAGACTTGACTTTGTAGGTAGTTCCAGTCTTGATTTTGAGGTCAACTAATCTCATCCCTGTTGTGTTAATTTCAGTTGTGCCTGTCTTGTTTTACTCACACTCCGTTTGAACAGTCACACTTTGATGTTGTTGCCTTGACAAACACTCTTCAGGAATGATATTCTTACATTTTTAAACCAGCTGTTTTACTAGAACTCTAATTTCATGGGTGGTTGTACTATTGCGCGTCTCCTCCAAACGGAAAATGAAGAATAGAAGTCATTTCCCTCCCTTCTGTCTGTCTGTTCACCTGTTAAACTCTGTGCAGAAACACTGTAAAGCATTTAATGACTCATATTTGTATTGTTTAGATTCCGCCTGGCTTGGCAGGTTGGATTAGTTTCACACGGGGTCTGTCTTCATCTAAATGTCCCTATCATGACTTAAATGAATTTAATAGGTAAAACCAATTGAACTCTTCTCTTTCTTCTGGGTTTAATGTGTTCATATTAAGCAGTGCTTGCAGTGTTTTCTACATTTTGTGTAAACTCAAGTCATGACAGAAATCATCGTTTTCTTTATGCTTTTTACTACAAGTTATTGGAATAAATGCCAAATACAGTGCTGGATTTTGACCTGTGAAGGTGTAAACACAATTAGATTGTAAACACTGCTACATCTAATTAAGTTCCCGCGAGCATGAATCTCGCTTATCCAGAGAAGACGCCTTGTTTCATTGCAACTCAATGTACTTTCTTGAACTTAGGCAATTTGTTAGTGTGGAGGAATATAAATATATATTTCAACATATGTGCAAAAATGATGCATAATGATAGCTCCACTAAATTAAAAGTTGATGAGCAAAAACAGCAAAACATTTTTGCAGCCAATGTAAAACCACTGGGCACCGGTTGTCAAAAGATCCTCTAATTAACACCAAAACAAAAGGTCACGCCAAGTACAACAGTTGGACTCATTTACTACCATTGATTTAAATTCAAATCACAGTTTCCCTGAATTAACTTTCTTGTTTTTTAACCATCTGAGATTTCACTTTGCTACTGTGTAGACAATCAACGAGGCAGTGAAATCTAATTAAACTGCATCCACAACCTGTAATAGATTCTGATGTAATATGCTGTTTGAATGTGCGAGATGGAGACATGAGGAATTTTATAGGTTTTAAATGCCAATCTGATACTTGATTCACAATGTCGTTAATTAAACAGAAACACACTTACAACTCTTTAAGTGGATTCTGCCGTGCTGAATTATTCTCCACATTTTGAGAGAACTGCAATAAGCCGTAACAAGCCGTGACAATAACAGGCAATGGTGTGCTATTGTCATAATATCCACTCACAGTATCTTCTCTCTCTCTGTCTCTTTTTTTTAACCTCCTGTTCTTATTTACAGAATCACGATGATGCTCACCAAAGGTCAACTGAACATGGCGGAGTCCACATCGGCAGTTTGTCACATGTAACCGATGTAACCGCCATAATCTGCCCATTGTCTTAATGATGCTGTCAGCGGCCCCTAATGACCCGACTCAGACGTCGCCTGCTGCACTGTATTAATTTGAGCAGGCCCAACACTGGGAAGGTTATTTTTTATTGTGTCTGTCAGAGTCTGATAAACCCCTGCACATCATCCATCCTTCGAAAAGAAAGAGAGGGGGAGGACGTAGATACAGAAGCGTCTTACAATTCTCCTCTTCCCACTCCTTTTTCTTCCTCTCTGTATTTATTCTCTTTGTCTCTATTCCTTATTTCTCTCCCTGCCTGCCATCAGCTAAACTCCCTTTTCACCCACCTTCACACTAACACCCATCGCGTTTTCTTTTTTTTCCTTGCTCCACACGGAGGCCCTAATATTTTCCCGCGGGGCGCCCACTTCTCTCAAACGGTGATGAATGGCTCTGGCTCCCGTATCGATTTCCAAACTGAAACAATTTAGGGACAAAACAAGTAGCAGTTTATCATATTGATTTTCCTCTGAATTCAGTTTCTCCCGTTAAGGTGACACTGTGCATCTGAATGAATACGTGAATGAAAGTGCAGATGAATGCTCAACACTTCCTTGCTGAGCAGTGACTGTGATTTAAGGCCGGGTTCACACACGCCTGCATGACTGAGGCTCCTCAAAGTGCTTTTTAAGTGAGAAGTCGATGCAACAGCGGGGATATGTATGGAGACAGGTTGCCAAATAAGGGGTGAAGCCTCCCTTGTACATGCATTCACATCCCTCAATACATAATGGAGGAGTTCTGTAGCCTATGATGTGTTGTGTTCTGTATGTGTTGTGTTGTATTTTTTTCACACCAGTGAAATCCAGCATCAACATTTCACACAGCGCTTGCTCACTGTGCAGTGTTGCAGATCAAAGGTTTATTATTGACTCCATTGCAAAAGGTTGAGTCCAGTGTGCAATCCATATTAAGTTTTATAAGGTGACCAGAGGCAGGAAGATCGTAGAGGACTTGTCTACAATCACATTATACACACCAACTTTCTCTGTTTTCCTTTGATGGTGTCAGGAGTCAAGATCGTCTTTTAATACCAGATTGGATTTGATTACAATCTGCTGACGCTGCAGCCTGTGACACACCTGAAAAAGCATGTAGCTTTGCCCTGAATGCATTAGTGCTGACATTGGAGTCACAGACGGGCAGGCACGCCCTTGGCCACGGTGATCTCAGCCTCAGCCCGATCAGTGACCAGCACGGACGACACAGCACAGCGCGGAAATTGGGAGTAAAAAGGCCTACCAGACATCTTTAAGCGAACAAGCAAAAGAACAACAGTAGAGACGCAATGGATGACAGCTTGGTATTGCAAGCACATTATCTGCTTAACCTCGTGTCCTTTCCCCACGCTGGCTCTTTCTCTCCAGCTGGTTAAATTAGCTTGACTCCTCGGATGCCTGAAATAGAAATTGCTTTTGCAAAAAACATCTGCAGGGTGGCGACAGCAGCAGGGAGCGCATGCATTTAGACAGACATATAGCTTTGGAAAGGGTATTTTTTTTAGGAAATAATCGTAATGATGAAAAACATTATTGCCCTTATGATAGAAATCACTGTGACATCAATATCAAGGAAATGGGAAGCGGGTATTGCTTTAACAGGACCTCAAACTGTAGTGTGTAATGTCAAAATTAAATATGTATTTTATCCACAATGTGTGATACAATAAATACAAAGGATAAACTAAAAATGGACCCACCTTCATGTGTTGTGGAAATAAAAATGGGGATAAATAAAGGCTATTAATTATAAAACTAAATTAACAAACAGTATTTCAAGCAACACCAAATGTGTTTTATTTTTCCTTCTGTATTCTAACAACAAATGAAAACTGACTTTTTGTTTGTTTGACCTTTAACATGTAAATGAATCCCACACAGGTGTAATGGCAGTAATAATCCGTTGCCAGACGGCAGATTAACAATAATACACCCACTGCTGTTATGAATAGGAGCGTTATTTTCTCAGTGTGCCAAAAGTTCAGCAAAGAGTGTCGAAACAAGAAAGGAGATACTGCACTTAATTTCACTATCACATACCATGGCTTATTATAGTGAAGGAGTGAATTTTCACTGTCCTGCACTCACTAATAAGTTAGTATGACAAGTTTTAAAGCAGGACTGAAGGGTTTTGAAGAATTTTAGAGGCAACTTGGCAGATTGTCAAAATCTTAGATATTCATCTGGGTCCTATTTTTACATGTTCAATGTGCAAATGACTGCTGCTTACTTACCCTGGGATTCCACTGGATGCTGGATGTTCCGAAACAGCTCTGGTGCGTGCTCTTCTGTCGCTCTAGGCGAAAAACAGTTGTGCCGCCAATCTGTTTGCAACACAACACAGCAGAAATACACAAATTAGTGCAACATGTGCTCAAAGTATCAACAAAAGGCTGTAAGAAGTATGCGCATTACGCAATATGTGGACATTTTTAATATGCATATGCTGACAAAAACAGGAACAGGCAGAGTCTGTGGTTTTCTAGCTTTTATTAGCAAGGAGCAGAACTGACCAGCGCAAAAGAAAAGCTGACAGAGCGCCTGCGGAGCGTCGCTCTGTGTGCAAGTTGCCTGAGCACCTTGACGAGCAGTGTTGCTCTGTCACTGGCGCTGAACAGTTGAGAGTAAACTTCACCTTTTCGAGAATCCAAATGTGAGCGTGGCATTTCGTATTCATATTTTTCAGGCAAAAATCCACTTCATCCCTGTGTGCTGAGGAGCGCAGCGATGAGGTGCTTGTCTTGTAAGAAAAAAAAAACAGCTGTACAAGACTGAACACTCAGTGAATCTCTCAGCATAGAAACACTGTTGACTTACCCACCGTACGTGCTGGCACATAACTGCACAAATACATCAGCAGTTATTGGTTGATGGGCTGATGGTGGCCGGTTGGAAAATTTTAGTATATCGCCTGACGCAATTATTAGTCCACATTTCGCTGCCCTTGCCAAAGTGCCCCTCTAGGCAGTTGCCTAGTTCACCTGTATGGACGCACCAGCCCTGGTTGCGTGTTTGCTGCGTGCTCCGCCTTCCGTCAACACCTACAAACTGCGTTCAGGCTACCTTCAGAACGCAGCACAGCTGGACAGCTGGAGTTGCGAGACCACAAGATTTTGCGATAATTACAGAATGAAGTGCGAGCGCGACCTCTTAAAACCTCTGATCTGCTGACTTCAGGCCTGCCTCTGCACATAGTGACGCTTTATTTATGAAGTAAGTGAAATATGATCTGAAGTCAACATGGAGTGTTATATTCTGAAATTAACCGTATGTTTTAATAATCTATCTGTGTCTGATTTCCCGTCCCGCTCAATCTACTTGGTGTTCAATTGCTGCGTTGTACTCCGTCATCTGGCAAAAATAGAAGCCTTGCATATCTGCTCTGGAGGGCTCTGGATCACTGGAGCTGCGACGGAGAAGAGACAGAACGCA
>JAPZDX010000025.1:8787618-8802777 GCA_029783625.1 Naso annulatus
CCCCATCACTAGCCAAGCATAAACAAATATAACCTGGAAAGCATCAGAGATGTTATATGAAAACAAAATCTCAGCACAGATTCAAGAAAGAAATCCATCTCAAGGAAAGCCATCAGCTAAAACATGGTTACTGGTGTAAATCTCAAGGCCCTTGCCCCAAAGAAAATCGACTCTTCAGTGATATATCTCATCAAAAGATTATCAAGACTGGGACTTCAGATAGGTTAGCTGAGGTACAAGGTGCCACCAAGGTCACAGTACAGGAAAAAGAGTAGTATGGTCGAAAATATACCTCACTCACTCACTCACTCACACACACACGCGCACACACACACACAACCCCCAGAAACGCATGACAAAGGCTCAAAAGGGCCTCAAATAATCACTCAATATGTACAAGCATTGAAATGAGCTGCGTCAAACAATGTGCGACGTTCCAAAGTCAGAGCGACTGCACACCGGTGTAGCTGTCTGTGTTGGGATAAAAGGGTTAAAATGACAGTTCAGGAGTGAGAAAACCGTGGTGAAGGACATTCTTCTACAGATGGCAGAGTGTATAATAGGTATCACTGTAAGAGATAATTGTTCAGGATTAACACCAAGGGAGGACTGACAGTGACGAAAAAGAAACAGACACATAACTGCCAAATACAGCATTAGGAAACAGTATTGAGATTTTTCTGTTCTTCATGTCATGCATGGAAACATTTGCATGGGTACTTGACTGGATTCATTTTTTTTTTTTTTTTGAATGCATTCTGTGAGCCAAGTGTTACACGCTTTAACATGATATTTTCCCACAAGGCTCTATAAACATTGTAATTAAAAATGTCACATTCATGTTTTTAGCATATCATTATCTCATCCAAAAGATAACAGTGTTGCAGGGTCACTAAATCATTTAATGATCATGAATAAATATTGGGGGGGGGGGAATCCAATTGAAAATTATCACTGCAGTCTGACTGTGAGTAAAATGAATGCATTTGTTGTCGCGAATGCTCCCTGCTTAAGAGGAGGGTATAAGTGTTTTTCCAAAAAATTAGGTCAAAACGTTGTCGTGCAGTCCTTTTTGACAGTTGTACAGAATAAGACAAATGTCTGCTGAGCTATGTGCTGTGGAAGGGAAACTAGCAACGCAGAATGTAATAGATGAAGAGCACCAAATTAAACTGGTTGGAACTCAGAAGTTTAACAACGTTAAAATGTCTCAGATTTGTGATAAAAACATTTATTTCATGTAAGGTAATTGTTTACATACTACATACGTAAGCACATGGATGCAGTGGATTTGACAGATTTTTTTTTTTTTGTCCATTTTTGCATCTCTCATTTAGTGAACACTGCAGTAATAGCAAAGGGTAGAGATGGCCTTGAGAGTGATCCCTGGCCTGTCAGTCACATGTTTCAGTCTTCTAAATGGAGAGTATGATTTTGAACCAGGGTCCCTTGGCTTAGTAAGGAAGAGAAGAAAACAGGGAATGAGAGAAGGCCTCAGGCCAAGTAGGGCTCTATTGAAAGAGTTTGTGGTGTGGAGTTCTTTTCTGGCACTCGTCCAAGTTATTGAGCTGCATTGGAAGGAACCTTTTTGAGGCTGAAGTTGGACCAATTCACTGCTACCTTCTGGCGAGTTTGTTTCGCAGAATCGAGGCAAAATCTGGAGAGAATAAACACAGACAGAAAGGAGGAGGAGAGGAGGACGCAAAAAAAAAAAAAAAAAAAAAAAGCTCCGGTTTAGTGATGCGGGTAATGTTTTTAATGTAATAGTTCAATTAATCCTGATAAACTGTTATTGCGAACCTACCTTTTAAAGTATTCCACTTCCCGATCAATCTCATCCATTTCTGTTGGATCCACATCTTTAGGGAGAAATACGTCGTCTACTGGAAAACAGTAAAGATTTTATCATTACAAGAAAAAACAAAAAAACAATTCAAATTTGGCATATAGAGTTAAAGTTTTACTGTACCGATAGCACTGCTGGGCTTTTCACCCTTGTTCTTGTTCTTCTTACTTTTCCCCTTGGATTGCTGCAGTTGCTGCCCATTTGCTGAAATGACAGGCTGAGCTTTGCTCTCTGAATCCTGCTCAGACCGACCTCGCGTTTCTGTGTCACCTTTCCCCCTTTGTGCATTCAAGAGGCCACCGTTTGCTCCATTTGCTGGATGTTTGGACGACCTGCCCTCCTCAGCTTTCTTAGGCCCATTTCTCTGGTTGTCTGCACAGTGCTGGGGCTGCTTGTTCCCAGCTTTTGAGCCGTTAGAAGCCATTTCTTTTGACTCACTGGTTTTCTGCGTTTCACTACCAGAGGCAGCTTTGGTTGGTCTGTTGGAATTCTGCTCTGACACAGACTGCTCTTGTCTTTGCTGCTGCTTTTTATTCTTCTTTGACTTTGCACCACCGTTCCCAGCTGATGTGTTCTTGGTATCAGGGGTGTCCTCCTTCGATTTCGCCGTAGCTTGGGCCGGCACCTGTGGCAAACTGTCAGATCCGGTGGAAGTGCATCTTTCTGGGGACCGAATCCTTATGAGCTTTGAGAGACTGGGGCTAGTGTGCAACCGCTGGATGTCCTTAGACCCCACGGGGACTCCTGCAGCTGTGGTGGTGGTATTAGGGGATGACACAGTGGTTGTGTCCTCCCATCCATTAACCAGGTCCAGGTGGTTTTTAAAGGTTCCCAGTGACAGAGGGGCCAGGTCAAGGTCTATCTGCTGCAGGTCAGACGAACCATTGAGATGGGACAGTAAATGGTTCCCCTCCAACGTGGCTGCCTTCTTTGGAAAGTCATTGACATCCAGATTGAGGTCGTACATACTAAATGAGGCCCGGATTGAGTCTTTGATGGTGTTCTTGATCTCTTCGAGCCGACTGGTGAGAAAACTGTTGACGCGCTCAAGCTCCAGCTGAGGCCAGTCAAGCAACCGACTGGCGTCTGAACCATCGGGGATGGGCTCGTCGACAGGCTCAGATGGATTTAAGGTGGGGTCACTGCCTGCAGCACCCATGTTGCCTTGCTGAGCTTTTTCCTGAAACAGAAATAATACAGGCTGGAATGTGTGAACAAGTAAATACACAAAATATAACATGATTGAGAAAACAGTCAATAGGGCTTTGTCTTGAACCTTGATACTTTTTGGATCATGAGACTCACACAGTCAGCCCTATCTCCACAGCACTCAGTAAGCCGGCTGCACGAAATACCTTTCTACTATATGGGGGGGAAAAATATGACTTTTTTGTATTTCTTTAAACCAATCACAATCACATCTTGGGGAGCACTCTGCCTGGAATGCAGCAACACTTCCCTTGCAAAATAGTTGCACACAGATAGCAGAAAGGGAAATTAATTCCAGCTGAAATAGTGGTAAAAAAGGGCAGCCTTATACCCACAGTCTACAGCTGGTAAGTCAGAGAAGTATGTAGCACCGAGTATTAAAACTACAAAAAAATGTCGTCTGACGATGCCTTGAAATAACATGGGATCATTTGATTTGTTTATTTCACTGTTAAGGACCCACCGTTTAGTGATAGGGGACAAAAGAAACGCACCATTACCTTAAATAAAAATTACAGATTTCTCTGTAGTCTTAACATTGTTAAAAACATTGGGGATAATGTCCCAAATGAGAAACCTCATCAAAACACATTAAGATATTGTCTTTTTTAAGACATTTTTATGCATATTATGCATTTAAGTCTACTATTTTTTTCTTTTTCTTCTTTGCTAATTTTAATGTAATTAATGTAATAAGTTGTTGTCAAGGCCTCTGTTTACCGAGCAGTCACCATTACACAATTTAAGCATCTTTCTTTTAATGAGAAGAAACATTTTGAGGAATACATCTTAATACACCCAAATATGCACTGAAAAAGGTTGTGGTTGTTCAGATGCAGCCCTATGTATAAGATGAGAAATATATAAATTAAAAAAGAAAAGATTCATTTATTCTTTCTAGAGTTAACTCACCTTCTTCTTTTGTTTGTGTCGTGCTCTTTTGGCAGCCTTGGCACTGTTGACAGGTTTGGGCTCAGAACTGTTTATGAAGTCTAGCAACTCATCTACGTCCCGGTTGTCGATGGCACCAGCCACTGTCAGTTCTGAGTCTTGGCGCTGCGGCAGTTCCTCTTTACGCCGGGTCAGACGTGAGCGGAGCTTCTCTCGGATCTCAGCGTAGTTACGGCTTGTTGGTGCAGCTGGAGGCTGTGAACAAATAATACATTGCAATTTCTTTTTATAATATTGGCTTTTCATTGATGCTTTACATGTATAAAATCAAAGGGAACTCAACTTTATTGCTACGCAAAAAGAGGGTAACAGCAAAAAGTTTCAAAGTACCGCATTGTGTCCAAAGAACTCGCAGTAACAGCAGTCGCAGTACTTTCCGTCCTTCTGGTTAGTGGAAGAGGAGGCACAGGAGCTCCTCTCAGAGCTGCTGTCTTCATCCTCACCCTCCTCCAGCTCTGACGATGGGTGGCACAATGTCCCATTAGTCATTTTGTGCCCTTTACATGCCTGGTCCCTACAAAAGAGAAGGAATTCAATGTAAACCCTGAGAAGGCATTTATATTCAGCTATAGAGGCGCTTTCTCTCATTTCACACACTTGAGAAAAGCAAAGTTGAGATGGTAATGCTAACCTGCAGGTCCCAGCTGTCAGATGGCCTACATTTGAAGATGCCACTGTTCCTGCACTGTGTCCATTACAAGGGTGATTACAGCCCATGATCGACGTGCCCAGTTTGCCGTGTTGAGTGTTCACAGCAGGAATGTGGGAGTTTTTGCACGGGCTGGGCTTGTGGACCGATGTTGGGCTGTCGGGACTGGGAGAGTTTAGTTTGGCTGTGGGGCCGTGAAGGTTTGGTACCAGCGGGGAGAAGGGAGCGTGGGCCGCCACACCAGTGCCAGACGACGAGGTTACGTGGCCGTGCTGCCCAGAGTTCGGCTTTGGGGGCAGGAGTGAGGAATGCTGAGACGACAGGCCGGTGGGACTGTTGGGGGGTACCGACAAGTCTGTGTGTTGATGGTGATCACTGGGGTGGAAGGCTTCACCTAGACCACACAAAAAATACACAAAAATTACTTGTAGATCACAAACAGCAAATCATCTTTCCATGTAGTGCATCACTTTTGATTTTAGTTTAAATGTTGTCAGCTACAAATTAAACTGCTGAAATATTAATTGTACAAAAGTGAGTATGATTGCACTGTTAGTGAAACACATATTTAGTCTAACACTTTATATATTGTGTGTTTATACATTCCTAAACCTAAACGCAGCAAATTCAATTAGAAATCTGCAACATTCAAAATTAATAAGTGAGGTCCACGCAGGGTTACATTATTAGGTTAGGTCAATTCATGAAAATTCTTTTGAATCCTCAAACGACGTTTCACCTGGTGGCGTTGGTCGACGGCACATGCTCTTGAAGTGCTTGGGAGTGGTCTTACAAAGGTCTGCTGAGGTAGAAAGGGGGTTTCCAGCAGAAGATCCGCTGGAATTCTGGGATGACGGGTGACTGTAGGGACAAACTTTGGTCCCCGATGTTTTAGCAGATTTCCCAGGCGCTTCATGAAGTCCTCTTTTCTCGTGACAGGCTGACCCTACTGTTACACCTGGAGATGGAAAAAAAGATTCATGATTTCTGTAAGACAAGATGATAACTGATACAATCAAAGGAAATCCTCTTGTAAGATTAGAGAAGCTTTGCAAAACTAAAGCTTAGTTGAGGAACAGAACAATGTGTTGGTTTATTTGTGCGCTGTGTTAACATGTCCTGGACAAAAAAAAGACTTTAGAGAAATCTTTTCAAAGATTTTACTGTCCATATAAGAAAAACATCAGAAAATGTTTGGGAGAGCTTTGATTAATGATCTCACTGATATTTTCGTAATTCACTTTTTGAACTGTTTTAGGCATGTTATAGCATGTTTGACTGACTAATGCCTCAATGTTATGAGGAAGAAACCAGCATTGACATTTTAGCACTTAAGGATAATAAAATGTTTGAGGATAATAGAGCTAAATAAACATCCTTAAGTAGAACTAGACCATCTGAATTTTTAACGTGATCGATCTCCTACTGGCATTCATCCATTCATGTCAGTGTATTTACAGCTGAGAAACATAACTGTTCACCATCAAGTATCAACAAACTTTCCAAACTGCTTAAGCAAAAAAACATATCATTTTGAATGTAACTTTGCCCACAGGAAGGCACAGCTGCACTCACTGAGCACACATGCTACACTTTCACTTGCCCCACTTTAAATGCAATTTGGCAGTGAGACCCATTCACGTATTTGCAAAACTAGAAATACTACTGCAGTTATGCACCAGGTAACCTCTACACAGCGGTTTGATCAGAACTAAGAAACAGGAAGAACACAGACAAAAGCAAAGATCTTAGCAGTCTGAAATGTTGTGCTTCCTATTATGTAGGGGAAAACAAAAAAGAAAAACGCCAACAAATTTAATGTGACACACTCAACTCTCCTCTGAGAATACATTTGTCTGGTATCTCTGGATCTCTGGTATGGCTACAAAACGTTACAGCTTAGTAGTGCATCTGACTTACTACACAGTCAAAGCGCAAAGTATTGAATCATTAAACATTACAACATGACACTTGAACCTAACATGCTTTGATTAGCTACAAAACATTTCTTGATACAACATAATGCATTGCAATTTATAATTTTCAAATTTTTTTCTATGTGACAACAATCCTAAGAAAGCATAAATTCATCATTCACAGGTTAGGAATATGCTTCTACTTTCATTTATTGTGGAGTGTGGGTTCAGCTGTTTCAGCAGGAGTCACCAAGACAGCATGTTGTATCCTGGCTCAAATATGTGCAAACGAAAGCAAATCTTAGGGGCATCCATTGTGATAAAACTTGCAACTGACAGCAATGCTTTATCTTTTTTAAAAGTAAACACAAACTTCTCACACATGGTGTGATTTTGCACGTATCCCATAAAAGATTTGGTCTTAAAATGACCAGTTTGCAGTGCACAGCTTAAATTTAGCTAAGTTTTTCCTGCTTTGTGACATTTAACATTCATCCAATGCCTTTTTGCACAAAGAAGCCACCTCAGCGCCGCATTGAAGGCTCACCAATTTTCCGCCTTTGTTAATTTGCACAGAACTGAGCAGCACCGTCTTTGAGCCGCTCCAGTTTGGCATTTTATACAGCAAGCCAGGGTTGTGGGTGCAAAGGAGATGTGTCACAGCATCAGCATCAGCTTCCTCCGTTAAGATAAATGCTTCACATGTGCCGCAAACAGTTAAATAAGTGATTACGCTGCGTAAAAACAGTCAGAAAACTCTGACAATAATGTTAAAAAAGTTAGAAACATCTGTTCTGCTATAATTCTGTTGAATTCCTTGGAGCTCAATCGCTCCTCTGTTAGGATAAATGCCTCTGACCCAGCCAGCCAGCTTACCCATTCACACAAACTTGGATTTGAAACTGACTCCTAAAGCCGCCTACGTAACTTTTACACACATGGCGAGGCGTGGAAAAGGCACACGGAAGCCGCCTTGAAAAGGCTGCGGAAAAGGGGCTCAAGATATGACTTTGAATTAAAAAGGAGCTTATCCATCTTCTGTGCATTAAAAAATGCACATGATGCATTTGTCACTGTTAGGCATTATTGCCTATATATAAACTTTTAGACCAACATTATTCATTCTGTCTATCTTTTACACTGTAGTTACACCTTTGTGCTGTGCAATTATGTGCTTTTTTGCCCCCATAAAACACAATTTCCAATTTCATTTATGGAGGTTTGCACATTTATACTTAATATTTCAAGACAGAAGCACGTTGCATATGTGAGATGATTACTTTTCAACACTTCTACAAAAGAAAGTCGTGTTTTTGAGGGTCAGTGTTTGAGTCTACATTATACTGAGAGCTACGAGTCCAGGCAAGCAATAAATGCTTAGTAGTCTAATGCAACAATCTGTTGTTCCTGTAGCCCTGAAGATTTTGGTGGAGCGTTTAGTATGCTGGAATAACTGAACCTGGTGCATGTTAATTTTGCCAGAATAAACCTAGATGCTTGGGAGTAAATTGTCTGAATTTAAGTATTTTTGTAACTATTGAAAATGTTTTATTATTGATATTTTATAAAATGTGACCAGAGTCATCTTCTCTGATGAAACTATATCATCTTCACTGGAAATTGTGTTGTTGTTAAACATACAGTATCTCCACCATCCGAGCACGCTTGGTAGTTTTCACAACAAGCTCATCATGAATTATTATTATTCCACCTTTCATAATGTGGAGCAGACTTTAAAAAGCATAGCATTTTAAGCTTCTACAAGATGCCTCTTTGTTCTTCTAAAACATTGTGGACTAACACCTGCACAAAGCGGCTAAAAATATATCACACATTTATTGCTGAGTGAGGAGGCTAACAAGCCAGCCATAGGAGTACTACATAAATTTGTTCCCATTTCGCAAAATTTCAGCGATTACTGCCACTATCTAAAATGTTTTCTGTCTATTACTCTGTGATGACAGACCTTGTTGTGAGTGTGAAGAAGTGTTGTGGTTGCAGTGTTCCCCTCCGTTGGTGTGGGCAGAGTTCCAGAGACCTGACAGTTTGTGGGCTGACAGGAAGGAACTCGGGTCCCAATCTACAGTACTTTGCTCCGGGTAACCGTTCCCACAGCTCTGGGACTTACAGGAGGAAGAGTGTGACAATGGTACCTGAATTTAAAACACACACACACAAAAAAAACAACAAAGTACAACAGGTTAGTCACGGGGCTGTCTAAACGGGCTTACGTTTTGGCCCAAGTGGCATTAAGTAAATACCAAAATCAGTTTTAAACACTTTGAAATGTGTGACAAGACAAGCAAAAACACCCTAAAATGTATTAGTCAGCCTCAGGTTAAAAAAACAAACAAAAACTTTCAACTAAAGCATCAAATTTTACCAAAAGACAAAAACATCTTAAAACCCCTGCAGTCAAACTTAGGTACGATGACACAGTAAGTCTTCAAAATGTGTTAAGTATTTATGTTAAGTATTCACATAAAGGCATTGAGGAAGAAAAAGGCAAAGGCTGCTGCCTTACATATACTAAAGAGACATAAATGCAAAGGAAATTACTTCTGAAGAGACAAAATGGACTGCATGTTTTCACTTTTTAAGTTCAGGCTGACATTCAGACAGACAGATTTATTTAGTGAACAAGCCCATGCAAATGCGATGCCAAGTGTGATGAACAAATATGAGTAGGTCTGGGTATTGTCAAGGACCTCACGATTCAATTCAATTTTGATCCTTTGGGGTCACGATTTGATTCGATATTGATTAATATGCTTCCACGGCTATTCAATAATACAGCGTAGATGACAAAAATACCCAAGTAATTCATTACAGCACCTTCTGGTACTTTTTAAATAATGATGTGTGCATCATTCGTATTAGTCAAGAACAAACTGAGCTGGAGGGGCTGAAAAAGAGCCTGTCATGGGAAGAGGCGACATGTCGCGGAACAAAATGCGATGGAGAGATGATGGAGAAATGACGAGGAGAACATTACGGTGGGTCTATATGTTAATGACACTGTTAATGCAAACGTCAAACTCATTAGCTAGCAGGCAAAAAACAGTACAGTTAATACCAGTCTGTGCGTGCTGCACAGAATGTGCAGTCAGTTACATTTTCATTTCCACTCATTGTAACTGTGGCCGGTGTTTATCTCGTCCCAAATTCATCCCAAAACCAATTTAGATCCTCCTTGGTTCTATTTTTATCGACTCAGGGACGACGAGAGGTCCTTAAGTTTGAGTCCTAATGACAGTGGAATATTTTGCGGATCGATTTCAGGATTATCTGAATCGATATTGAATTAGGAAAAAAATAATTGCAATGCATTGACCAATCAATTTTTTTTTTTTAAACCCAGCCCTGGATATGAGATAACCTCAGTGGGAAAAAAAAGAAACAGTTGAAAAAAACACAATCGTAAAAAGGGTCCAGACATATGACCCAAATCAGTCTGTTTTTATTTACCGACGTCGGCTGCTCCTGGGTGCTCCGCCTCTCTTCCTCTTCCACACTCTTGCAGCAGCTCTGACAGATCCACAGAGGCACCTCTCCCAGCAGGGACTGAGACAGCGACGGCACAGCATCAGCAAGCTTGCGCCCTGGCGCCTCCCGCAATAAGGCCTGGGAGAGTGCAGGCACGGCATCGGCCAGCTTGGTCCCATGGCCCCCAGGGAGCCCGTTTACAGAGTTTGCTCCCCAGTCCTTAAATTCACGGTGGCACAGGAGACAGCAGGTGTGCATAGGCTGGGTGGAGAAAGACATGATAAAGGGGTCAAGCATCACTCTGTGGTGACCACTCAGACTGTGACACATAATTTTGTTACATTCTAGAACAAAAAAATAGAATCAAACACTCGGGTTTAATGCTAATAACCATCATCATGTGTACATAACTGAAAGGTTGCCAGTTTGTGTGGTAAGCTTTGCTAAAATAAATGCAGTCTAACACAAAAGTGATGCAAAACATCATTAAGCTGAGGAGTTAAATCAGTTTTTCAAACACAGTTTCAACAAAAACTGGACCCTTTAACCTTCACAGGGGTACACAGGGAAGTTAGGTTACAGTCATTTTACCTTAATGTACCACCTAAACTAGCATGCATAGACAGATAGATAGATGTTCCTCGATATGTTGTTATTCACAAATAAAAAGGACCAACATAAATCTATCATTTTTCTCCCTCCTGATTATTTGAATGTCTAGACGGGCATCTTTCATATGGTATAAAACTGTAGTAACTCAGTCCAAGCAGCAGTCAGGCAGGTTGTAAGGCTCTGAGTTCAGGTGTCAGGTTAGCTGCTAGCTGAGGCAACAGGAGTCCTGCTGCACAGGGGTTACCCACAACTAACGTTAACAACTCCAGTTTGGCTAACGTAACATCACATACTGATGCTCTGGCTGATAACTAGATGTAATGAACTTTTTACATTCCCTCCTGTCACACTTCGATAGATGAGAGTGAGGTGCATAAAAACAGATAAATATCACGATAAAGTCAAAATAAAGAACTCGAACCATGTGTTACAGTTAACGTTAGCTACTCTAATTATGAATCCGTTATCTCTTTTAGCTAACTAGCTAATTAGCTAGTTGCGGGTTAGCCTGTTGGCTGGGAGGTTTCAGCGGATGGGTTCAAGTGTAGGCAGTAAGCACGTTTGCAGCACGCTAGCAGCAGATAATAGCCCGGCTAGCCTTTCTGGCTAAGGTTAGCAGGGCGGATGAAGAGTTGTATACGATGGAAACGGGACGACCTGTACGAGGCACAATGTCACCTGTCCAGCAGAGGAGATGGGTTGCAATGCTAGCAACATTATCTCAAACCCGCCTGTTCTGCTCGCGAAGTTGAGCGTATTATTTATTTAATTACATTTCCAACGACGTGAGAGCTCTACATCCACGGCTACTACATAACGTTAATGATTTAAACGTTAGCTTTAAATCACTCAGCGGATGCATTTAACTTCACCTCTGCAGGATCATGCTACAAAAATTAAAAACATAATAAAAGATGCTTGGATTAGCAGAGAGGTGCTAGCTCGGGGGCTAGCTAGCCTATTTTAAAAACAGCGATGGGCTTGCTGCTAGCTAACTTAACCTACCTGGTTCGCCCTGGTAGTAGCCAGTCTATCCAGCCCAGCATCTCCGCCGCCACCGCCAGCTGCATCGCCGGGAGAGACTGGGCTCTTCGGTACGGTCTGCTGTCCAGGCACAAGCTCCTTCTGGGCGACCCCTTGCTGCTTGCTTTTTTTCCTTGCCATGACGACGGTGTTTATAATACGCTTTGGCCAAGTTTGCACCAGTTTCGATTATTTTTAGAGCACACTTTCGCTTCTTCTCGGACCTCAAAATGTTCTCTATCTCCTCCAGTCAAGACAACAGTCAATATGGCGGAGGACTGGCACACTCAGGAGTTCATAGGTTAAAGATACTGCTGGCAAAAAGGCTTCACTCCCTTACGGAGAATACCACTGAAACCCGATACAGGCAGTGAAGCCAAACAGCGCCATGTTTAGTATGGGCAATCCTCCCACTTTCTCTGCTTATTACTCCGGCGATTTTAACGATTGTTTCAGTAAAAATATTTGTTGAGCATAGGATTATATGCTTGTTAAATAAGTGTATATCTGTAATATGGCCATATCATGATGTCTGTATGCAGACTACCAAAACGGTATACAGTGAATACAGTTTATGCTATAAAAGATATTGTTTTAAGCAGAAAACGATGAATGTTGGCTGGAGTTGGTGATGTATGTAAATGTAGGTGGCCTAACCTAGGAAAAAAATAAAATATAATTTTAAGAACAAACAATTTTTAACAACTAGGCTAGCTCACAGATGCCCCGTTCATACACCATTTAATTTTAGGTTTCCATATAATGGAGGGCATACGTTCAAAGTGTTAATATTATTGTTTAATGCTTATAATCAATGATGGAGAAGACAAATAAAGGCGCTGTGAGAGGGGAGGGGTCGGGGGCTTGACAATGACGTTTTACGTTGTCTGTCTTGCCTTCAAATGCTTTCGGAAATATTGTAATCTTAGCCTAAATGCTACATAACGAGCCATTGTATTTAAAGAGGTAACGCTAATATTTCCTTGGCATGTGTAAAAGTGTTCATGCCATTATATTTAGTGTAAATGGACACTTTCTTACTTGTATCATTAATGTAGTTTTGTACTTAATCTGCACTCGAACTTTCCCAACATTAGGAGTGAACGTAACACTAAAGTTGTCACCCACACAAATCCTCTTTTTTTAACAAAAACATACCAACCAAGAATATTACTTTAAATTCTCTTTTTCTATCTCTCTTTTTTTGAGTTTATATATATGCTACAACCAGCCTGTTGCCCTCCTGATCGCATTTCTGATAAGAGTTTCAAAGGTCCGAGCTTGCGTGGAACACGTGAAGGCAGCGTCAGTGTTCCGAGTTCTGTGGATTGACGACGTAGCACAGACAGACCCAGCTTCATCTACTTTAGGCTACTGGCTTGCACCGCGGTGGCTTGTGTACCCGCGATTGTTTTATCTTACCAAAAAAAAAAACAAAAACAATAATGGAAGGAAACGTTTGCAACATCCAGGTACTTCTTCGGGCTGCTGAGTTTCTGGAGAGAAGAGAGAGAGGTAAGTATTTATGGTAACTGTCAGCTTAGAGGGGAAGAAGTTGGTTATTGTTAAAACAACAAAATGCACAATGAAGCGATTGTAACTACACATGCAAAACATAACACCGAGGCATGATACGATGCAAATGTTCGATAAACCATCGAAATACTCTCTGGAAGGTCATTTTAAGCGAGCTTTCCCATTTGACTCAGTGACCTACATATCGGCCGCATCATTGTACTCGAAGGCGCCAATCTGATCCAATTTAAAAAATGAACCCGAGCGGCGCTGAGCGCTCCTTTTAGATGAATGAAAGTGAGGCAGAAACAAGCACCAGCACTAGTTTGATTCATTGTTTGCACACTGCGGACGTTACTTTAGATGTTTCTTTTCGAGAGGCTACAAAGAATAGTTTTATAATCGTGTGTGTGATGGCGCCAAAACCAAAAAATAGACCGTCCAGCTGACGATGCCGATGACAGCAGTGAAGTGTTTTTGTCTTCCTAATATTTCAGTTTTGGAACAAATAAGCTGTTAATAGCAGTCACCAGAGTCCATTGAGGTTTATAATGCGAAAGCGTAACATTTAATGTTAGCACTGCATGTGGTCAAATTTCAGTGATTTTTTTTTAACATAGTTATTTTTCCCTGCACAGAGGCGGAACATGGATATGCTTCGGTCCTTCCTCTCAGCCCAGATCCCTCTGATAAGAGAAGCAAACAGAAGAGCAAGAAGATATCTGCTGGTGGCAATAGGTGAGTACATGAGGGTTTCATAACAAACAACCGACAGGAGGGTGTGGCTGTGAAGTTTGACTTTCTGTTTTGATAAGCACCTTTTTACACGTTAAAAACATAAAAACTGTCATCGATCATTATTGTCATTTCAGTGCTTTAAAAAACTCTCTTTTGTTGCTATAGGTCAGTTCACAACGAGCTGGAAAAAAACAGGTAATGAATATTTTATTATGATAAACAATTAAGGTGATAGTTGTGTCTGTCATAGCAAAATGCACTTGTTATTGTGGCCATTGCTGGGAGACGTAAGCAACAAATAAACACCCTGTTGTTCACTTGCATGATTTAAACAGCTTTGGTTATGGCTTGTTTTGGTTTGCAGACGAGCTCAGCTAAGACACTGCCTGGAGCAGCTCAAAAAGCAAGTCCCTCTGTCCTCTGACTCCATGAGGAACACCACCCTCAACCTGCTGAGGCGGGCCCAGCTTCACATAAAGGTAAACACAGCACGGTGGCTGATGGAGGCGCTGCTTGAAGGCTCCATGTCAGGAGGAGTTAAATGAACTGTGCCACAATCCACTTTATCTTCAGCTTTCAATATCTTTGCCATGTTAGTGTATTTTACAGCAGGATTTATGGTCCTGTCATCCATTATTGTACGAATGCTGATGGCGCTGTTAAAGTTTGGTCTGTCTGTGCTCTCCTCTCAGAAGCTGCAGGAGCAGGATGAGCTTGCGGAGCAGCTGAAGGGTCGCCTGCGCTGGGAGCAGAGAGAGCTGCGGTTTCGGCTGGAGCAGCTGCAGAGAGGCTCCGAGAGGATGAGGAACGATAGCCAGGGGTCGACCATGTCATCTGAGAGGTCCGACTCCGACAGAGGTAGGTCCCTCCGTTGCCAGAAGGGTGTCATGTCACACACATTAACGTGGACGGTAATTACCAAGCGGTGCTGTATTGCGTAAACCTTATAACCTTTGTTTTAACATGCACAGCTTCACAATACTAGCTTTTTGTTCAAATATATTCAAACCATCCTAAATCTGGTCTCACTGAGATTGGAAGAAAAAAAATTGTATTATTTTTGTTACCTAATGTTTTGTTGTTGGTATATTTTTATTAATCATACATTAGCATAGTCTGTTCATTAATAGGGGCTCATAATATCAGAACAATCTGTCAGTGGGAAAAACAGGCACTTTTGGCGAAAGTACATTGACAGTGCGCACCTGCTATAT
>JAPZDX010000025.1:8828243-8840133 GCA_029783625.1 Naso annulatus
CTTTCCAAGGAGCAAAACAGAGATGAGGAGAACTTTGGAAAACAAAACACGTTGCAAAAAAATTAAGTAGTTTCTTCAAGCTGCTGTTTGTGATGTCGTCGCACTTGGTTGCATTAAATTATGTGTGTCTGATATTTTTGTTCTATTATGTATACAAATGCGGTGGACAAAATGTTAACTACATATAAAAAAGCAGCTTAATTAATCAGCATTAAGTATTTCCTCCAAACAAACCACTGAGTCTACTCAGCACAAAATGTATCAGTCTCAACAGAAAAGGAACATTTTCAGGTATTCATGTTTTTTGCTGTGCTTTTCTCCTGATCACTCAGTAACAAACAAATTAAGGAGTTTCCTAATTCTCTGCAAAGTGTCTGTATGTGATTGTTTCTGTTCTCATTTGCATATTGCTCCACAGAAAACAATACTGAGCAGTATCCTCAGAGACAAAGACAAGATGGATACCATAAAGGCTCACTCCTGCGGGGACCTCGAGGCGTGGCAGCACTTAACAGATAAGAATGCACATTTCCATCTCTAATGGCTGTTTGCAGAATGTCACTGTGCATATTTAGTGGTGTTTGCACATGTGCTAAGTTGCAGCTTGGGCTTTGATATGTAAAACATAATGGTCTTGCGCTTGGTTACATAAATGCCTCTTTAGCCTTTGACTCAATTGTATGTCAGCAATGCAAATTTGTACACCTATACAGTCTTATTCTTACATGACAATCATTCTGGAGAAATCTGGTGCATGAACTATTTTGCTTCAGACTGCTGTTAGTATGACATGAGTGCATTACACCATGTGACAAACTGTGCACAGGCAGAAGCCGCAGAAACAAAAATATCTTGTGTGCAACTGATGGAAGATAAAAGCTTGATTTTAAGATGATCAACAAGAAATCCTCCTTCAACAGCCTGTAGTTGTTTGACATAAAGATCTTTGATTGCTTCCCTCTAAAGATGTGTTAATGTAGAACTTATTTAGAGCTTTAATGATTAAAGCCAGTTGGCAACAACAGAGAAAATCCCTGCGTTCCAATACCCATACTACCGTACCATTTAGTACGTCAGAAAAAGGATCAAGTATGTCCCAATACATAGTATATGAAATGCAGTATGGTAAAAGTACCGGGATGTTCTACCACATTTGGTCGGGTTTTGCAGTATGCAAGCCAGCATGCTTTTATGGCCATTCTGACCCACAATCCTCTGTGCAGCTAAAAATACGTCACACACGTCACACTGTGTCACTCAGATATAAACAAAGCTGAGACAGATGACAGATAATTGACAGAATGACAAGCGCCTCAATGACAGATGACAGCGCATTTAAGTGCAAGCACTTTATAAGTTTTGCGACTCCTATGTGCAATTAATATATTAATATACTATTGCTGCTCAAAGCCAAGTGAATAATAGTCACAGGCCACTCCCACTGCCACGCCCCCTTTTTGCCAATTGGCCCCAACAGCTAATCAGCTGACCCCCGGCTCACCACCAACCCCCCAACCAAATCCCGCGCAAGTCCGAATCCACCTGGAAGTCAAATTTCAGGGCGCACTATCATGGGGTGTAGTACGTCCCAATTGTATGCATACTACATGCAAAAGTATGAACATTGTGACGGTAGGTGCAGTACGTACTACAAGTAAAAAGCAAAAGTATGCGACTGGGAATGTTTTACTTTTATCATCTGGTCAAAAAGTAGGCAGAGAAAGTGCAGTGCCACCTGGAAGCCATCGATTTTAGAGTTAGAGGACAACATGAAAGTGCTGCTACAGCAGGCCAGTGCTACCACTGAGAGCATCATGCTGACTGAGGTGAACTCTGAGCTTAAACTAGTGGTCAAGCTGTGAATACGTAAAACTCAGAATGTCATAAAAAACACCAGCTGTAAATGGGATTTTTTTTTCATTTTTCCTCTTCCTCTCTTTAACTCTCTTTAACATAGGTAAGTGTGTTAATTTCAGTTTTATGAATGATTGTTTTTTATATATTTGCGCTTGTCATATGCTTGTTTTATATCTACACTTGCATATCCATAGAGTCATGTGTCCTGAGAATAAATAAATCCCTAAAATGTACCTCAGCTTTGCTTCGACAGACAGGTGAAAACTGCCCCATACTTTTAAATAAATGCTCTCAGCAGCAAATACATGGCTTTACTGTGGTACATCACATGGAGAAAGATGTTAAAGTCTTTGAAGCCAGGTAATTTCTGCCTCTGACGTGCTTCATTAGACACAAAAAGGCTTGAGCTGAAAGCTGGCTCTGCCTGTACAATGGGAGTAATTACAGAGAAATCACCCAAGTATTATTAAATGATATTATAGTGATTAGAGAAAGATGGTAATGACTCCATTGTTCCACTGATAGGATATATTTTCAATTTAAAAAGTGACACTCTGTTGAATCTTCATTCAATATATAATTTCACTGTTATCACTTAATGAATTGTCTCACACCAAATGTCCTTCCCCATCAACATTTAATGGCGACACAGCACACCCAAACATCCACGTCTGCAGGGACAAACCTGGCGGCTGAAGGTGTTGCCGTGGTGCAACATGTGGACAGCAAGTGTTTCTGTCAATATAACAACATCTTTGTTGTGCCAATCTTCCAGTCAGGGTGATGCTTCTGAGGCGAAGAAGTGTACTCCGACCCAAGTTAGAAGTGGGCGTGGCCTCTGTAGGCCATAGACAGGCACGCTTGGCTCAAGCTGAGCCCAGAAAATGGCTACTGGAGTATTAGAGCAGCCCTGGACGAGACTGCAGTTCAGCTCTTCCCTCAGAGGTTTGAGGTTTTCTTGGACTGTGAGGAGAGGAGGGTGTACTGCAAACCTCTCCCCTACCCTCCTGTCCCTCTGTTTGGGTAACATGGTGCAATAGATGAAAGCTTTTCAGTATGAAGGGCTGTCCATGCACTTGTTGAACAAGGACTGTTCTTAGTCATCTATATATTTTTTTAAAAGTATTACAATTTTTAACAATGTGAGCTTGAAATTGCAGACCTTTCTCCCTTCTCTTTGTATTTTCCACACTTTAATGATGAGAAATCACCAGACAGTTCTGTTTTCTGAATGTGAAATGAACCTTAAAAGCCTTAAAATTGTTAAAAAATGTGACAATCACAACATTAACTGATTCTAATGTGCTGTAATCATGAAGGAGTTCATTCACTCTGCAGGAAAAACTCATTAAAAGCAAATATGCAGCTAATTTCAGTTAAATATAGTGAACCTAAGATATTTCAAATAACATTTGAAGACCTGTTGGTTCTTTACTGTTCAACCAAGTATCTGAAATACTGGAGATGGAGATAGCTGACCTTTCAAATAATAATATGGATAATTATCTCTCATCAAGTCAGACTGCCCTTAGGCTTGCTTCTATGAGAGTTTTAGGCACTGCAGAGTTCAATCAGTACAAAGGAAATGTGTGCTTTACTGTGAGGTTTTATACAGTATTTGATTGAATGGTTCTTTGTGTCATTCATGTAATGAAACTTTTTTGCATGTTTGTTTCAGATCTGATTAACACACAGATGTAAATTCAGTGCACATTCTGTGCTGACTTCCAGCAGCTCCTGCTGATTTGTCATCATTTTACATTCATTTATATACACTACACATACACGTTCGATCGTTTCCTGAAATTGTTATTGTAAAACCTGCTGATGCAAAAAAAAAAAAAAAACACCCCAAATCACTTTTTCTTTCTTAAACAAATATTGTCTTTGATCCTTTTCTGCAGCTGTGACACTGCACACTTCCACGACCTCACTTGAAATAATCAAGGATGTTATTAAGCATCATCAAAGCAGAATGCATGACTAGGAACAATTATGGAAGCGTAAGCCATCTCTGCTACTCAAAGAGCGAGAACAGGCGGGCTCTTGGTTATCTTTCCAAACACACAAGAGCACTGACGTCCTGTTTCCTCTTGCCAGGTGAAAGGTCAGATAAACAGTGACAGTGGGGATGCCTCTGGGCTGCTGGATGGGCCTCGGGGGCATGCCAGAACAGGATGCTGTCGCCTCCTCTGCACACCGGAAAAGTGGCAAAATGAACTGCACCAGAGGGGGGCGCGTGTTTTTCCTGCACAGCGGCTACATGGAGTGGGTGCATGTACAACACACTGCTCACTGGCTTTGACCAGTATGCAGACTGAAATCAGCTTATAGGGATAGCTCACTCAAAAATGAATATTCGGTCTTTATCTACTCACCCTCATGCCGATTGAATTGATCTCCAATTGATCCATCAGACAGGGAAGCTGTCCTTGGACTCTCCTAGAGCTGCGGCACGAGCTTCAGTCAGTTTGACAGTTCATCCACAAAAAATGTGGCTCCCTTCTCAGGCGCTATAGGTTACAGTGAACAGTGAGGCTAAAAGCATGGCATCAGTGACGTTTTTCAAAACAACTTGCTATGTTGAGAATGCTCCAGGACACTTGAATTACTTTGAACAGGCAGTATGGCATTTTATGTTTTTTTTAATGTATTTTTTTAACATTTGAATCCTAGTCAGCATTCACTACAACTGTTTGGGAGATTAATGCAACACCTTTTTCCTGTGAAACTCCAGCAGCGTTTTGTGGACTAAAAAACAAAACACCCAACTTTCCATCGGCATGAGTGTGACTTTAAATGACCGGATTTTCATTTTTGGGTGAAATATCCCTTTAATTTTAAACAGTTTAAACAGAGTTTTCTTAAGGAGAACACTGAAAAATAAAGATTCAAGTAAGAAACAAAAGTGGTTCTTCATGCCGATGTCATAGGGGAACCATTTTACGTTCTGCACAGAACCTTTCATCTCTTGTTTTTTCAAGAACCACTTATTATTAAAGTCTTTTAAGAACTTTATAAGGTTCTTCAAAGTGTGAACTTTTAAGTTTCCACAGAACCTTTTTACTAGGGGTTCCTTTAAGAATAAATGAAACTGGATGCTTCAGAGAACCAATGCAAGTTCTTGGACATTATTCCTTAAGGTGCACCACCTTAGATGGCTGCTGCCATGACAATCTGACAACTCCAAAGTATTCCGATGTCAAAGAGGAACAAAAAATGTATCACAGAAAACCTTACAGTTCAACACAGAAGCTCAGGTTTATAGAAAAAAAAAGAAAAAGCCACTGGAAAAAACATACTTTTAGCTGCACAATATACTTTTTACAATTAACATTTACAGCATTTATAAGTCAGCTGTGTCTATCAATAGACATATTCACACACCGCTGCCTCTTGCTGTTACTTGAATACTGCACGAGCACAAATGAACTCATTAGTGCCACCAGCTTTTTGTTTTGAATGTAGAGTGACAAATCGCACCAGTTTGCTTTGATGTCAAAATGCGTGCCTGCTATGCAAAATGTGTTCAGACTGGCAGGTCTGCTAATATAACACAATGTCCTGAAACGATATCACCACATGCAAAACCGACATATTTTCCAGCCTGTTGTTATGAACATGTATGGTTGAACCAGCCACCTGGGACGCCATAATGGAGTAGCTGTCAACAGAAGTTCAAAACCACAGAAAACTGGAAAAGAGCTGATAGTCAGGCTGAAGATGTCATCCATCTTTACAGTGGTGGAACAAGATATGTAATATGATAAACTACATATGACATGTTGACAAATTTATTTTAAAAATTTATATTGTCACTACATATGCAAATCTGACAATATGGGAAAAAAATCCCTTTTCTAAAAACTAGTAGCATCACAGCCTGGACTCCTGTATACTGTTGAGGTAAATCACACATAATCATGCAGCAGCACTGCTTCTTCTGTTCGGGAAGCTTGCCATCGCTGTTGACTGATCGTGAACATGACCTACAACAGTTCAGAAATTTTGGCTACCTCAGTCAAAACAAAACAAAAACCTCCTCTTGAGCGGTGAGAGCCTCTTCAAAGACGCTTGGCAGAGTTTAGTGTAGTGCGCAGGCCCACAGGCACGGACTTTGCGTGCCCCACATCCTTCCTATGATAGTAACTGTTGATCTGTAAATATGTTTCCTGACCTGAGGATGGGCCGGATGGAGTGCTGACACTTCAAGGACGGGTCCTTGAGTCCCCACTTGTCTCTCAGGAGCCAGCAGGATTATGAATTGAGACCTTTTCATCTGACACAGCAGGGGCTATCATACTATCCTGCAATGAGAGCTATTGTTTGTTATCACTGTTGTCTGAATTGCACGTCTGGATGCTTACGTGCGCAGTTTAATATTTTATCGGCCACGGAAGTGTTTTTCATGCGTTTATGGCGTTATCTGTTTCACATTCGTGATGTGATTTGGTAACTCCTTGGACACAGGTTTGTTTGCTCGTCGACACAATTTAGTTTGTGTATTTTCCTCTGAAGCTGACAACGTTGTGGGGCTGAAACCAGGGGAACATTTTGATTACAGCCATTCAATCGAAACATTGTGTTTTAAGGTCAAAGAAGTGGATCGCTGTGAGGGATCTGAGGGGAAACGCGTGCCCACAATAACACGCAGTGATCCTTTTACTCCCTGTTATTGCACACACTCCTGATGTCCAGTTCTCTGAGGCTCAGAAATCATTGAGAATAACATAATCATAATGCCAGTATTTTTTCCTCAAATGTCTAATTGACAGCTGCTGCCAACCGATGGGCTGGGGTTTAACCGTTAGAAAGGACCCTTGAGAATCAGCCAGTGTTATTATTGTGGTAATGATTTTTCAAGTGCAGATAAAGCATATTATTGATTTTACAGCACACTCATGTTGCTAGAGAGCAAACCTGTCTGGGATTGATTGTACTGGCTGGAATGGGCACTCTGGTTCTCCTGCAGCTCCATAGGAGGTTTGACTGGGCCTAAAATTAATGAATGAAACACACAACTGCACCCAAACTCTATTTATGTGTCTGTGTTTGGGTTCATGTGTGTGTGCGGGATCACCCAAGTGCATCTGTACCCTCAGACTTTTTATATCTGACTTTATATGGTGCATGGGTTTTCAATTTTCAAGATCCCTCCCTGTAAAATAGAACCAGTCTTATAGCAGCTCAGCTTAAGCATGTTGTGCTCTTAGTGCATTATTTTCATTCACACACTGAGAACTCCCTGGTGAAGATGGAAGTGTGGGCGGACAGGGTTAACAGGACTTGGAGAAGGCTGGAAGAACTCTCCACGTTTCAGTTTAACTGAGGCATCGAAGCATCGGACCCTTCAGGAGAATAATTAATAGTGAGCGCCTCCCCAAGGCACCTCTATCCAGCTCTAGTTTGTAGAACAATTACAAGTATTTGTGTTCTTAAGCACAAAAGATAACTCTCTACCTCAAATTAACTGCAGACCTTTGACCTGAGCTGATAAAGTTGCACTAACTGACATTATGATTTCAGAAGATTTATTGTTTTGAGGATTAAACACATCTGACCAAAGTAGATAATATCATGTAATATTCTTTTACCTCCTGAGGCTGTCCCTCTATCTTATTGTGGTATGTGTTCACTCCCTTGGTAACAGTGCTGCGTTCCCGTGGTGGCTTTATAAGAATTTCTGATGGTATTAGGGTTACCTGCTGAGCTTGCAGGATGTCAGGAGGGATTTAAATGCCTCGAAAAATCCATGAAATTAAAATCAATATCAAACAGTTTGGCACCGAGGCAACAAATCCACAACAGCAACACAAACTCTCTCATCTTTGAGTTTAAAGAGTTCTCATTGTACTTTATCCTTCTCTGTGGTCCTTATCATGGTATATAGCAAGAAAGCTCTTTATTATTACTAGCCTATAGATCCTTTACACAGTTGATGAAACGAGGGGGGTCTTGCAGGAAGGAAATTTGTCATGGACACAAGGGAGACCGCCACCCCCCCACGCGCGCGCGCGCACACACACACACACACACACACCCACACACACCCCCTCAGTTCAGCTTGTTTTGTGGACTGGATGGGTGGCTGTGCATGCGCTCCAGTCACGAGCAAAGGAAAAGGAAATAAATCCCATTCAGTGTCTGGTGCATCCTTTTTGACAAAACGTGGAAAAAAAGGCGTTTTTTTTTTCTCTTCTCGTCCTCAGCGTTTCGACTCTGTCCTCTCTATGCTGAGTGTAGATCAGGCATCGATTGGGCGAGGTTCACCTGAGTGTTATTTCCCATTCAAACCACCTCTGCACTGTCTCCATCCGCAGCAGAAAAAAACCCCTAACGAGTTTTAGAAGAAACGCCGCTCAAGCTTTCTGCACTTCTGGACCGGAGATCTGGAGATGAAGACAGACTTTACGTGTTTTTGTCGGATTTGGATTGGATTAGCGTTTGCCTCAGGTGAGCGGACTTTTACAGTGTGTCTGAAAGTTTGAAGCGCAGAACTTTTTTTTTTGCGTGGAGCTCACTTTTTTATCTCCGAGTTTCACCAAACAATTTGTCCGCGGTTGATTAACTTCTTACTCGTAGATGCTGAAAGTTTTATTCATGTTGGAATTAAACTGAACTCAGACCCTGAACTTGAGCTTTTCAGTTTAAGCCTATTAAAACAGTGAGATAATCATACATTATTTTAAAACCAATATTCTACCCAAATAAAAGCATTAAATCTTTGCACGTTTGCCCAAATTAAATTCCCTTTCTGCTCAAATTTTCTTCACAGTCTAATTTTGAGTGCATGGAGCCCCGGGTCATCATTTATAACTCATTCAGAGTGTAAGTTTGCCTCTTTGTCTCACAATATGGGACTGAATTAATGAGTAACCCAGTGGAGAGTCTCTAAGTCTACATGTAGACAGGCACTAGGGGGAGGCATGCTGTTGTTGTGTTTGGTAAAGACGCAGCTGTTAATTGATGCTAAACTCAGGGGGAGCGCAAAGAAACAGATTGCGTTGCGTTTGAGTGACACATCACAGTTTATGTATGTAGGTCACATTTTGTGGAGGCAGAGTGGGAGGAGAGCTGACATGTGGAGGAGGAAGGACTGGGGATGGGGGTTTAGCCCCTTCAGATCTCTGAGTGCACCAGCCATGGAAGCATATTTTTTTTGTAAAGCAAAGCGAAAGGTGACAGAATGTCACTTGCATCCAGTCAAAACCACTCTTGTTTCGAGAGTTTCTGTTTTTTTTCACCCTGATTTGCTTCCACATGTGCTTTTTATTCACTTGTGTATCTTGAAAATTAAAAAAAAACTGAGACCGGAGAGCAATAAATCTAAAGCACATTGTTTTTATTGCACTGTCTTGTATCACATACTTGAGACAGGCCCCTCTGATTGACTGTATAATCTGGAAGTATGGCTTAGTATGTTTGCAATTTTCCCATTGACTGAATATGAAGTCTACATTTGACTTGTTGAACAGCTGTTCATAAAGAACAGGGAATACTTTTGTGAGGGGCAGTCGCCATATGGCTACTCGAAACAGCATAACTCCAGCATGGAGGGATAATAGCTCTTGCTCTTTTTCCTACATATCACTGAGCTGTGCAGGGCGGGTCCCATACATTTGGAGGTACAGAAAAGCTAAACAGTGGGTCTGTTTTTTTTCAGAGAGAAATGCATACTAATGGCATCACAGAATCCATTGCAGCAGGATTACTTCCCCCAGTAAGAGTAAACATCATCGACTCTCAGTCATGATAGATTTTACGTGAGAAATGGTGTTTGGTGAAAGTTGTGTCTGAATCACCCCCCTGCTTCTTCACCTCTTTTCACCTCTCTGTTCGTGCTCTAAAGGCTCTCTCAAAACTTTTATAGTATCAAAACTTTTTTTCCTAATGAATCCACAATGTGTAGCTTGGAACTGCCCGACATTTCTGTCATCACACAAACCTGATGTGTGTGCCTATTTGCGCGTGGGGGGTGGTATCTGTTGAAAGACTTATTTGCAGCCCTGTTAGTTCAACCAGGGTCCCCGTTCTTCTCGGCTGATGCTCAGGAGCACAATATCCCGGAGGCACTAGCTTCATATCAGAGGCACACATTTTTCAATTACAGTCTTGCAGTATGTGCCTGTGAGATTGAGTGCCACATTAAGGTGGAGATGGGAGAGAAAGAGGCCTGTGTTCTGGCTCAGTTTCACAGCCTTCTGCCCCTCTACTTCAGATTGAAATAAATGTAAAATTTGTTGTATCATTTCTTCTTTTTCTTTCAATACAATGGAGGTTAACTGACATACTGGGAATATGGAATGCATATAAAAAGGTCTCTTTTTCTTGTGACTGCAGAGCATGCCACAACTCCAAGATAAAAAATGATGAATGTTAAATTAAGATAAGAGAGCAACTAAAGCACTCTTGATGAGAGGCAATTAAAAAGCCTTTATTGGTGTGGCTAATGCATGGAAAAATACAAAAAAAAACAAAAAAAATCTTTCATCAGGGTGTTTGACTTATGATTTGGAGTCTGATGCAAGCGTGATGGTGATGAGAGCGCTGGCTTCACATTCCGTTTTGATTGCAGGGAAAGATTAACGTAGAGTGGGATGTAGACCTGCCACACCAGAAATTATTGTCATTTCAGGAGGAGATGATATAATTTAGACAGAAGCTGCTTTTATGGAGCTGGAAGTCTTCACCCTGGGCAATTTTCTACCATCTTCCTGTCATGCTCTCACTCCGGTTTGAATCATGCTGGATCCAAAAATTAATAAAAAAAGCTACAAAAAAGGAATCCTAGTGCAACTTCACTGGTATAAGAAAACTAATCAAATGAATCTTGAAACATTTATCAAGTCATCCGCTTAATTTTCTAGTTTTTGTTGTAGCGTAATTGGCTATTGAAAGCCCATTCCAGTCAAAGACGCCACATTATGAAAGGAGTGAATCATGTTTTTTTCTAAAGCTGAGCTCCAGAGCCGAATGATATTTGGCTTGCTTGATGTCTCGGGTGCATAGTGTTGATATTGCTTTTAGCTGTGTTTTCTGTACGCATACCTCTGCTTGATCAGATCATCCCAGAAATCTGACTCTGGACTCTGGGTATTATTCTAGTCGTCCACTTAAAGAGGTCGAGTTGTTTTAGCCAACAGTGCCCCCCCCTCTATTCTCAGCGCTGATCTCAGGATTCAACCTCAGGACTCAGAGGAGCAAACCCTCAGTGTCTGTCCTTGAATATCTAGTTCTATCAGCTGGAGAGCAGCTCAGATGAGGGAGGAATGCTGCTGTTGCTGCTCCGTGTGGGAAGCTCTGTGCAGTAAAGTCCAAACAAATAGGGAGTCCGGTGCTTCACTCATCACTGGCAAAGAGTAGCAATTCCCTTTGGGCATTTGTATGTCTGGTCACTCACTTTCTCATCATGCTAAAGCACCAACACCCCAAACATGACTAGAGCTGAGAGATAAGCTGTTTCAACACCAGGAATCTGCAGCAAAAGCCAAATATGTGTCTAAGTTGGTGTTGGATAGTTGATGAAAAACATCTGTGGTATTTTTGTTTTCATATTTCACTCCCTGTTTCCTGTGCCCAGTGTTTAGCCATGTTAGCTGAATAAATCTAGGTATGGCAATGGTGGTCTGCTGGTTGCTCCATCACTTTGGAGACTGAATTATCTAAATAACGATTGTGGTCGCCATTAGATTTGATACATTCATGTTACCGTTAATATCAGTTGCAATACCTTTGGTGATCCCTTAAATTTTCATCTAGTGCTATATCCAGTCAAAAATCTGTCCATTTTTTGGCTGGATAGCAGCTAAATATCTGCAAAACTTGAATGATATTCCTATCAGCAGGTGGACTACAGCTACTCAGCAAATGTTAGCATGCTAACACACAAAGCTAAATGGCAAACATGGCAGACATTACACCAACATGTAAGCATGGAGCACCTAATCATGCTGATTTAGCTAAATCCACTGTTGTGCCCAAGTACAACCTCATAAAGCTCCCAGCATGTTAGAAAAGAGAGAGGTGCAGGAGC
>JAPZDX010000025.1:8907353-8917857 GCA_029783625.1 Naso annulatus
GTAATATGTGCAATACTTCCAAATTACTTTTAGTTCGGCTAGAAAGCTATTAAGTCCTACACATTCAATTCAATGTATTGAGTTGTGTGTTACAGTTAATAAACGGCAGTGAACTATAACGTTCAGAATGAGCATAGGTCACGATAAAGAAGACTTGGATTTTACCACATGAAGCCGCTGAGTTCTGGATAGACGTTTTTAGATAGTTTTGATGTTTTCAAGAGTGTACCTTTATAGGCTGTCAGCAAAAGGGCTTTTCCGTATTTACCGTAAAAGAACACTGGAAAGAAAGAAAAAACTCCCTCAATTCGAGACATCTAACCATGAGTACCTGATATACAAAGCCGAATTTCGTAGTGAAATATCACTTTAAGGGTATTGATCCTTTAACTTAAAAAAAAAAAAAAAAAAAAAAAGGATTATTGATCATGATGTATAGTTAATGATTATTTTACAGTTTATCAAGCATCACAAAATTGCTGTATCGTGATACCACTATTATCCTGGATATCATATAATTACAGTAATGTACTGAGAGTTACTCTGGTTTATCTCCCTTGGAAAGTAAACCCTAGAACATCAAATATTTCTTATTTTACAGCTGGAAGAAGTTCTCAGCAAATACATCATTACCCGTTGTTTCAGTATTGCTTGCATAAGATTTATTGATACCCAGCTTTTTACTTAATACTGAGCCTACATTAATAGTGAAACTAAATATGTGAGTCATTTCTGAAGATTTACATCTTTCAAAAGAATCAGTGAACTTTGAGCTGAGTGCCACAGACATGCAGTAATCAGAGATGCACTAATACAATGTTGGTTTTGGTCTTTATACAAGATCTGTTGGGTAAGATTAGGAGTGATAATCCTTTAATGCAATAAACTTTTGATGTTGCTCATGGGGGATAGTGCAGTACACAGGGTTTTGGGAATACGTGCCTGTAAATGGAGTAATAATCTACGGTAAACTATGTTGTCACCCTCTCTTACACTGTTGAATAACCCTCCTAGTATTTCTGAGTGGGCGAAGCCTCGAAACAACTCGTTAATTGGTCAATCGAGCCATTTCCACGTGTTGCAACGCAGGTTTTGTATCCGGACACCAAGTTAGTGAAGCATCGAAAAGGATATGACCACTCAGTAACCCCACGACACACCCGCTAACACAACCTTAAAACACAGGCGCATGTACTGTAGCAATGTAAATGAGAGTTACACCAGATCCTGTATGTTGGTAAATGCCTTCTCTCATTACAACACAGCTGTGGTCAGTATGAAAGATGACTGTGATGACTTTGACAGACAGCTAAACTCGTGTGTTGTCTAGCCCTGCAACAGACTCGGTTTCATTATTAGTAACCAAGCTGACATCTAAAAATACCTGGTATTGTCTGACAAACAGTCAGAAATAAAAAAATAACACATATACAGTTATATAAACAGGGAGGAGCAGCAAATTCTCGAAGCAGCAAGACCGGTAAAAGTGAATTTATGGAACATTTGCCTTATAAATGACTACATCTGTAAATTAATAATGAAATTGTTTATTAGATAGGTTACATTTGATTATATGTTTGTTTGCTTGTTTGTGTTTTTCCCTCTCAGTCAATCAAATCAACAGTTTTTTTCAGCATTGTCGTCTCACCTTGCAAATTCAATATTTTGACCAGATTACGGTCAAAATCAGCTACCACTAATTATTAGTACTAATAAAAATGTAATGCTAGTCCCTTCCTGATATCAGCATTTTAGCAGAAAAGGATTAGTTAATTGTTCAACAGAAAAATAAAGACCAAGTACTTTGACAATTATTCGTTGTTTTCGTCATTGTTCAATGGAAAGTAGATTTTTAAAAAATCACGCATTTTCTTCTTGACAAGGTTGCTGTTTTCTTTTTGTTTGTTTCTTTCTTTCTTTTTTTGTCATTGCTTTGAAAAACTAAATCTTTGGGTCTTGGTAAGATAATAGACGTTTGAATATGTCCCCTTGGGGTCTTTTAACATGCGACGGGCATCTTTCCACTACTTTTTGAAACAGAGGTTAGAGACTAAACGAAAACATAAATGGATGAAAAGGTGGTCTGAAAATAATTGCTTGCTGCTACCACAATACTTTCGACTGTTTACATTCTTACATGTGTCACTACCCAAAATATGAACTGACCACTATGACTGAGTGCAAACATCCTGTCCTTTATTTTGATATGGGTGTGCTCTATTGACAGTTTCAACAGTCCTGCAAGGTGTGACTGTTAGTTTTGCACGTGTTGCTCAAGTATCAGCTGATTGGATGATTGTGTCTGCAGTGACTGTAGTAAGGTGTCTTTCTCACCATTCATTGTTTTTCACTGTGTATTGTGTGCTAATGATTCTGAACGTCATATCACATTTTTGTGTATTGGGAGAATCATGAAGCCTGACTTTGTAAACAAGACTCAACCAGCCTATCGCGTTTGTTTAGTAAAGCATGCAGCTATTACAAAACTGTGTTGACCGTCAGCTGATACTTAGTTATGCCCGTAGGTTCACGTCTTGCAAATATTAGCATGGATGTTGAAATCTGCACATGCGCAGGAAGTAACCCGCACAAAAACTCTCGTGGGCACACCTGAGCATCACTCCACCGGCTCGACAAAAACTCTGCAGCCCCCCTCACACAATAAAGCCCATTCATGCCAAACGTGAAACGGTAGTGTTACTTTGACTCGCTCACTGGCATGCGATGCTTTGCCAGCCGTTAATTCATCCAGAGCTCACAGACTGAAAACTCCCCGCCCCCGACCCTTAATACCGGACCCGAAGTGAAAGAAAGCCCCGTACTCACCTCCTGACATCGAAAGGCATGATGTTTGCACGTTTCACAAGAGAGATTAGCGGACAAAGCTACAAACAACGGGCAAGCATTCAGCTCCCTGTAGGCTACCGGTTGTTCATCGGTACCGGGCTGACGTCAGCTTAGGACGCTTTGCAAAAGCCGATTGGCTGAGAGCTACTTACGGTTCGCTCTGATTGTGCTTCCGCTGAGAGCGTTGCTTCATGTTAATTATTATTACGGTTTTATTTTTGTTTTTTGTTTTCTGACACATAGGCCTGTTTAATGCCATTGAAATATATCTGACGTTACATAAACAAATACATAATAGAAACAATAATACATTATTTTGTCTTTTTTAGCGAAAAATTTGCCCTTCAAGTTTTTATTCTATATCATACTCACCAGACAGATGTACGAAAATTCACTTTTTAAAAAGAGAAAGAGGCTTATGAATAATGTGTGATGATTCTCTTTATGGAAAAAAAAAAAAAAGTATTTGCAATGGGAGTCTGTAGGCCTAATTCAGTGTAAAATCCTACTAGATAGCCTACATGTAGGTGTATGCGAACTAAAGGCATCCTAAAAAAATAGCATCAGACCTTGTAAAATTCCTTTACTTAACATACTAAATGCACAAAACACTAGCTATACCCTCCAATAAAAAAATGCAACAATATAGGGATGCACAATATTGGATTTTTTGCCGATATCCAAAATGTCGATATTTTACGACTCATTTGACCAATAATCAATATCAATACCAATATAAATGTACATTTCTCCCAGCATCGAATTGCAGAGATGATCAAGTCTCTTCTGTGGTGGAATTTGCATACAGTATTATTATGCATACTCTTACCGTGTTGGCCCACCGGCAAATGCAGGCATAAAACACAAAGCCTGAAATTGTGTAACAGGCCAATTCATTTCTTGTGCAAACGAAGAAAAATACTTGAACTTACGTAAAACGTGTCATATTTATTTATGACAACTGCTTTTAAACAAAACAAGTGAGATACATCTGACTTAAAACTGAATGATAATCTCTGAGACAATCATAACAATACCCAAAACAAGGACAAATTTAGCCTATTTCACAAGTGACAAAGTAAGTTAACAGGGAACATGTGAAACATGGCATTGACTTGGGTGTTTAATCAAGGAAACAGCAGCCTATTATTTCATCAGTTATTATATTGGCAGATATCAGTGTGCCGGCCAATATCCGATATTTAATTTTAAAGCCAATATCAGCCGATACAGATGACATAGTGCATCCCTAAAACAATAGGTGATGGCAATGAAGCCATCCTTGTAGGTCTATTTTGCTGTAAGCTTTTCACATCCTCATCGAGCTCAGTATTCATAAGTAAAGCGGATTTTTCTTGTCAGCAGCCCAGTACTAAATATTAACATAGTGGTCAAAATATTTTAAACTGCATTATCTTCACAACCCAGAAACAGAAATGTCACGCTTGATACAAGAAAATCCACAAACTCCATCGCTGAAGGTTTTTCCCATGGCATGTCTCCCCAAACTCACATTTGAAACGAAACATTTTTGGCTAAAATTAAGCATCTTTTGTTCAAACATTATGTATCAGGACAGGCCCTGTGTTTTCCCAATGATGGCTCAGCTGTTGCCCGTGGTGACAATGGCAGTAAACAGGCCCGTATGACGGCAAGTGACAACGAAATTGGACCACAGGAAATGCCTCTCAGTCATCCTCTGTTTCACTTCCCTTTCTGGATGAGAGCTGCTTGGTTACAGGCCATAATTATGGGAATAAAAAACAGAGAAAAGCTCTGGCTCTATTTTCAGACCTCAATTTTAATATTATGTCACACACACACAGGTTGTTTGTCACTAAAAGGCACATTCTCGTTTTTTCTAGTGTGTAATCAAACAGCTTCTGGGAAAAATGATAGGCTTCATGGTTTTAGCCATTTGAACTTTTTATGATATAACTGAAGAGTAAAATGAAAGGAACTAATATAATAGTGAACAACTGCAGCCTCTGAATAATAAAAAAATGAGGGTAACTTATTGGAAAAAGGCAAACATTCCCCACTGAAAACACACAATTGCTTCATCTAGCTGTCTTTGTTCACCCCTTCATCCGGTGTCTAATTTCTTTCTTGACCTCCGGTGCATAAGTCCATCACATCCATCACAACTGGACGGAAGACGCATTTACACTGAGGACAAAATGTTTGGGTACAGACTGTTTTCAGAGCCTCTTTGACTATCCTCCCTTGTGTAGTGTGTAAAATTCCTGCTTTGTGGCATGTGCCTCACAGTTGACTCATCTCACGGGAGTGTGAGCTTACGGTTTTTTGCACTCTGTTGTGATTGGTTTACTTTCTGTTCTTCAAGCTTCTGATCGCCTCCTCCTCTTCCTTCCTCACATATCTGTTCCCTTTAGGAGATGAAACTTAGGACCAGAACAGTCTGAATCTGGATTTACCAGGCTGAACGTCCTCTTTTGTTTATGTTACAGTAAAGTGAGAATGATGTCATGACCTATATAATGCGATCAAGTGATCCCCTGAAGCAATAAAACAGTGTGTTTTGTTGGTTAAAAAGACTTAATTGTAAACAATAGAAAAAAATTAAAAAATGGGTCATAATTTGACTAATGTGGGAGTACTGAGGTGAAACTCAAAAGGTATTCTAAATGGGGGGGCAATGTCGCAACTCTGTCTGTTTCTAATTCTGCTTAGTAAACACTTGTTTCACAACAAAACAGCCCGGTGTGTCTTTGTAGTGCAGTTTCAACACACCATATTGTCAGCGTAGATGCCTGTTGTCCGTCATTAATGATCCTCCTGCTTCCGTACTGTGATCATTATTATGAGATAATAGTGTTGCCCACTCTGAGTCAGCAAACCACACCAACAGATGGAAAGGGTTTCCCAGTTGGATTGTAATTGTGGTTACTTTTGTAAAATATATTCTAATTTTGTGGTGGGAAAAAAAAAAAACACCCCCGTTTCAGTTAGGTTACAAATGAAACAAAACTGGCGAGGTCAAGAGTTCTCCACCTGCTGTTGACTTCCTGGTAGGCCAGTGTTTTGTTTCTCAGCATGTGGAAATTTACTGGACTTCAGATTTCTATACAGTGATTAACTTTTATGGTTAGCCTTTGCTCTCGGCGCATTGAACACTATGTACCTCTGACTAATAAAAACAAAGAATAAACTTTTATGACCCCATGGCAGATATTTACTTATTATCTTGTTAGCCTATTTGTCAACTCTTAGGTGAAGAGGCAAAATAGAAATCTAATTAAACACTAACATCATGGAAAATTTGGCAAATTCTTTGTTTGCTACCATGCGGATATTTTAAACTGTCACATAAATTAAGTAGGACTAAACATAAGCTCGACTGTGAACGTTTGGTGAAAGAGAAAGAAAAACAAGAACCATCCCCCGGTGAAAACCAGCGCCACGTGCCCGCGTACGTGCAGGACGCCTGTGTTGAAATGTCCTGCATATGCGCGTGCCCTGATCCATCGGCGGGAGGGGGGGGGGGATGACGTCTGCATTGTTGGCAGGAAGCCGACAAGGGGCGGTCGCCTGACGTCAGTGACCTCTCATTCACAAGCACAAGCCGTATAAAAAAGCATTTCAGACCGCTCAGAGGTAGAAGGTGCTCACAGTAAACTTGAAAATATAAGTCAAACTTTTAAAAAGAAGAATCACAACTACCGGATACTCTCAAGAAGAGGAAGCGACCAACTTAGATAGTCTTAAAACTTTTTTATTGGCTGTGCGCGTGTTTATATCTCTCTAAAGAAGCTAACCGGAACAAAGGACCCGCCGCTTCAAAACGATTAACGTAACTGAGGAAGAAAGTCTCTTTTTCACAACAGCCTAAACTTCTGTTTTCCTGCCGTACGAGATTTATGTATCTGGATTTTAAATATCTATCCCGCCGTCCTACTATGGTCATAATGGAAGTTCCCACCATCGACTGTGCGTCCCTCCGCGGTCTGTTGGAGGACGACGTCCCGGGCTGCTTGCTGCTGGACTGCCGCTCCTTCCTGTCCTTCAACTCGTCCCACATCCCGGGCTCCACCAACGTGCGCTTCAGCACCATAGTGCGCAGGAGAGCCAGGGGGGGTCTGGGACTTGAGCACATCGTCCCCAACGAGGACACCAGGAACCGGCTGCTGTCGGGGGAGTACCAGTCTGTGGTGCTGTTTGACGACCGCAGTTTGGACTTAAGTCAGGCGAAGAAAGACGGAACACTGATGCTGGCGGTGACGGCCCTGTGTCGCGAACCCTGTGCAGTCACAGTTTATATCCTGAAAGGTAAGAAAAAGTACTTTTATTCATTTACTTTTTATTGTTTACCAGAGCCACACACAGTGACTTCTCTGTATCCTAACAACGAGGTAACAAATGTGGATTACAGCTGTCACCATACCAGCTGGCGCTGGAATAAACAATGTTCCAAAATAGACCCATGAGCAGTTGTCACCCTTTTGGAGACCCATATTGAAACATGGACTTGTCTCTAGGTTGTGCTGTGATCTGACCTCGCTGTCTTTCTCTCGTCTTTACAGGCGGTTTTGACACATTTTCCGCGGAGTATCCAGAGATGTGTACCAAACCCTCCCCTCCCCAAGGGCTTAGTCTGCCCCTAAGCTCCAGTCATCCCGAGAGTGCAGACCCAAGCTGTAGTCCATGCAACACTCCTTTATATGACCAGGTTTGTATTTTTTATTTTGTATATAACCAGACTGAGTACACAACCCGTTCTGTTTGTTTCTTACTTCCTGCTCTGCTGTTTTGAAGTTAACTTAATGGGATTGTTTTGATTGTTTTCCTCAGGGTGGCCCTGTGGAGATTTTGCCTTTCCTGTACCTTGGCAGTGCCTACCACGCTTCAAGAAAAGACATGCTGGACATGCTGGGGATCACTGCCCTGATCAACGTCTCTGCCAACTGCCCCAACCACTTCGAGGACTCCTTCCTCTACAAGAGCATCCCTGTCGAGGACAACCACAAAGCCGACATCAGCTCCTGGTTCAACGAGGCAATCGAGTTTATCGGTGAGTACATCCAGCATTTTTACTCACTCGCGCCACATCAACTGCCAGATTTGAGCGCCTGTCACAGCTGTTACTTCCTCAGCCCGTTGGTGTCAAGGAACACAAACACCCAGCCCCTCCCCCCTTCCTTCACTTCACTCAACGAATGCTGGATTTAAATTTTAAAAAGTTCCCTCCAAAACCGGCCAGCTGGCTCGGCACAGGTTCCCCAGTCCGCCACAATGGTGGTTACATCATCGCCACCTCTCAGGCGTAGAAAAAAGGATGCCCCTTTTTAATGAATTGTAAGGCAGTGGCCCCAAACTAGTGTTGTGGTGGGTAGGCTGCCTGTGCTTGAATAGCTCCCGCCACACCACTCTTTGTTCTGGCTGAACAAAAGGCAATTTCTCCTCACTCACTGTTGGCCTTCCTCCCAGATCAATACCCCCAGCAGGGGTCTGTTCCCCTTCTTTGTCCATTCAGACTGCCTCCTTTGGGAATAACCCCCACATGCTCACACCCCGCACTTCTGTTAGCCGTGTTCCTGTGTCTTAATGAGCGCTGTTGAATTTAAATAGCAACTGAAAGTGTTGCGGTGACTTTTGTGTTCCTTGCCTTCCTGTGCCGGGCCGAGTTTTAACTTCCATTCTTGCTCCTGATGCATTTTAGCACCTGATCAATGTTCCACAGTGCACTAATGTTCCTCTCTCACCTCTTCTCCCCCACAGACTCGGTGAGGAATAAAGGAGGTCGTGTTTTTGTGCACTGTCAAGCAGGCATCTCCCGCTCTGCCACCATTTGCCTGGCCTACCTCATGCGTACCAACCGCGTTAAGCTAGACGAGGCCTTTGAGTTTGTCAAGCAGCGCCGCAGCATCATCTCCCCCAACTTCAGCTTCATGGGACAGCTCCTCCAGTTTGAGTCCCAGGTCCTGGCCTCCTCCACCTGCTCCTCGGAGGCGGGCAGTCCAGCCATCGGCAACAGCAGCACAGTCTTCAATTTCCCGGTGTCCATCCCTGTTCACGCCTCAGCTGGTCAGCTTTCATTCCTCCACAGTCCCATCACCACCTCTCCCAGCTGCTGAGGAACGTGGGGGAAGCACAGACTCTGAACTTGAACTGCAACTTATAGGTGTCTCTGCAAAGAGCACTGCACAAAACGCACACATAATCCAATTTATGGTGATACTGGTATTACCAGAAAGAATGGGGAAATAGTGTTTGGGGTCAGTTTATTTGACTATAATCTTCTGGCCAAATCTCTGTGAGTCAGCCTCATTATTTCAAAGGGAGATTTGATAACTTCCATCAGGCAGTATTCATTTAAAACATCCTAAATGTGAAAGTCATCCACAGTTTTAATCAGGGATGACTTGGGGAAATGGCTGAAAGGAAAGTTGACGTTATTCCTGTAGAGGAAGTTAGAAGTATCTGAATATTCTTTATTCAACAAACAGATCTTTTTGTTGTTGTGTTTTAATGAAGGCAACTGCTTTTGATAATCACAATCATTTCAAGCAAACAAATGTAGAGGGCTGACAGTTGTCTCAGGAATTGCTGACTTGTCCCCTCAAATGACCGTTTTTCTTTCCATACCGGTTAAAGAAAGCTATAAAAGTGTAAACCCTATTGCCCGACGTGGCATGATGAACATTGACGAACAATGAATGTATCCCCCTCTTCAGTGTAGATGTGACGGAAATCTTCATGAGCAGTTTGAGAGTTGAATATGTTGCCAATTCATATGCAAATGCCTGCCTTCATGAAACCTTGACGATCCTGACACATTGGGGAAACGGACCATTAAATACCTCATGTTTCTGTACTGTGTGCTGCGGCGCTGAGACGGACAGAACCCCAAAAACTACTACAATGGGGACACGTAGTCCTCAGTGACTGCATTCTGACATATTTATTGAACTAAAGTAATATATTTCTTTATCATATCTATTTTTGCATTTGTTTGTCTAAACGTTGTTTTTATACTGTTTAATAAATGTCATTGGACTTTTTTTTACATACTTGTGAACTGATTTTTTCTTGTTTTCATTATATCTTGCAGATATAGTCACTATTAGCCAATAAGGCACAATGAGTTCAAGGAAATCTCAATTTTAGACAAGACCGATTTGTATTTATACTTGTCCCAACTTACCAGCAATGTAAACATTAAGTTACCACCAATAATGGCCATTAATTTAAGGTAACTAATACGCACAAGACTTATCTTTCCACCTTAAAGTGACAACTTCAGGTTATAAACATCACACCTCTAATATCAAGGACTCCACTGCAGCCTTTAAACATCTTCCTAAAACTTATTTTTATGAGATGACCTACTGTTAACAATGGTGGCTTTTAATCACGTTTACTGTCATTGTGTACTAAATGCTGTGTTTTAGTTTTATCACTGTAGCATCTTATATTATGCACTTAAATTTATCTTTCTCGCATATTCTATTTTAATGTTTTAACTACGTTGTGCTGCTTGGTGTTTTGGGGAGGGAGGGGTGGAGTGGTTGATAACAATCATTATTTTTTAACCTTTTATTTTGGAAAGAACTCAGTGCTTAAAGTAGCAGTATGCAGGATTGTGGCCAAAACCATTGCTGCAGTCAAATTCAAAACACTGCAGTGTGTTGTTTCC